>JAFIRS010001866.1:0-282419 GCA_018342105.1 Gonioctena quinquepunctata | reverse complement strand
TTCCAACAAAAGGGAGGCATTTTTGTAATCTAGGGAAAGGTAATGTTCAAACAAAGGAATGATGGCACAAGGATGTTTATAGTTTACAAAGTACAAACAACATATGTCGAGAAATTTTCAACATAACCGACTTATTTCACGTTTTTCTTCCTTCGTTTATGTGGGTGATTCAAATAATTTGTCGATGTGGAATTTCTATATGTAATTGGGGACGGTCAGATCAACATGATATTTTCTCCGAAATCTATTGATTTTTTCATTGGATTAGATAAACACGTTGTGATTTCTTTATCCACTTCATTGGAAGTTTCTACGGAAGCTAGATCGTTTTCTGCTGTATAGAGGTTTTCGGAAAATTAACAATTTGGAATATATTTTTTTTTTGTATGATAATGTCATCATTTTTCCTTCCAACTGGTTTTGGAAATTATTTTTTTATGATTTATGATGATTTGTTTGAAAATATAAAATCAGATGTAGAATCATGTTCAACTCAAAGATAAACTTAAGTCACTATCTTCCATCGTTCAAGATAACCTCTTGGGGGTATGTCGAAAAGGAAAACATTCTCAAGTGATTGTTGAATAAAAAGATTTTTCTGTGAAATGAAAAGTCCACTATGAAGAAGGAGTTATTTTTGCGAATGTCTAACAGAAAACAACCACTTCCCCGGCTGAAACCATGCTGGATATTGAACTACATCTGATAGATATTTTGGAAGGATCTTAACTAAAAAGAAAACATTTATCTTCGACTTATTCATCCATATGAATTCCTAATTGAGACTGGAATAGAAAATAAAATTTTCACTTCATGATGATGACCAAGTTCTCTTCTCCCCAAAAAAAGTAACTATTAATTTTTTATTTATATTTATTCATATTAACAAAAAATTCAATGTGCTTCAGGTGATATCACCTTTTTGTTTGCCATAGAGAATGGGAGCATTTGAAGCACGTAAAATTCATGTTCATTTGTCAAAACTGGGTATCATAACGAAAGTGTTGATATCTCCTAGAGCGGAATGAGAGAAGGAAATGGGAGATATATGTGATTGCTTGCTATTTTCGGAACCGAAAGAATTTCAACATAATGTTTTTGCTAGTTTTTTATTTCATTTTTAGAGTGAAATAATTTTTATTCTCTAACATCCACAATAATACCTTTTCTTTTGTTTTAGAGTAATATAGAATAAATATAGGATATGATTCCCACAGGAGGATAAAACTGTGCGTGGGGTGAATTTTCATCGATATGGTAAAAATGGGAGATGTATGTGATTGGT
The DNA here is from genome assembly GCA_018342105.1 of Gonioctena quinquepunctata. NCBI lineage: Eukaryota > Metazoa > Arthropoda > Insecta > Coleoptera > Chrysomelidae > Gonioctena > Gonioctena quinquepunctata. The sequence goes on along the minus strand of JAFIRS010001866.1, from coordinate 281,134 downwards.
AGATATTTTCGGAACCGAAAGAATTTACTGTTAGTTATTTCCACGTACATTTTTTTCCAATGTTTTATTTTATTTTTAGGGTCAAATAATGATATTTATTATCCAATATCCACGATAATACACTTTCTCTTGTTTTACAGTAGGTAATATAGAATAAATATCGGATATATTTCCCATAGGAGGATAAACCTGTGCGTGAGGAGAATTTTGTATTGATATAATACTAATGATTAGATGGAAGTACTAATGTATACTCACAAAAGAAGATGTTGATGAATGTAACTGAGACAGATATCTTTGGGGCTATTAGAATGATTCGATTTGATGATTAGAATGATTCGATTCAATGATCGAAACAGGTTATTAAGGAAGAATAATAAACAATTTCCAGGTTCACATATTATCCATTATCCATACGTTGAGATTTTAGTAAAAAAAATAAAATTTGAAGGTCTACTGGAGGTTGGGAATGTGCGTAGACAAGTTTTATTTTTTCATAACAGAAATTTAGCCATGAGGCGAATGCTTGGAAATGCAACAAATTGATATTATTCAATATCATTTTTCATTCATATATCTTGACGATTACTTCACTTTTTATAAATAAATTTTCATTTATTTGTTGGAAGTACCTAGTCATTATTTTTTTTAATCAAATGTATTCATGGTTAGTGTCTTGAATTAATACATTGGTGAACTTAAAAATGATAGTACATTAAAAATCACAATATCAACAGTAATATCTTTTCACATATCTGCTTGTCCATTAATTGATTTATGTAGCTCTGTTCTAGGTTTCAAAAGAGACCATTTATTCATCTTTTTTTTTAATAAGCTGTTTGTGATAATATTTTTCATTTCAACGGGAATCAAATTATGAAGTTTAGGGCCTCGATGAGCTTCTTTGTATTAGTTATTTGTCAGCTCTTGGTACATAAACACGATTTTCGTTGAATCTAGTACTATACGGATGGTCGATATTGGCAAGCTCATGTTCATTGTTGTGTTGTCTAACATAAAGTTTCCACAGAATAATCGACTATTGTCAATTATTTGCGTTTCAGTAGAAAGTGTGTAAGTTTCATATCTCCACGGTTTTCTTTAAACAATTTCCTCTCTTTACACCACTTCTAGGTTGATTAGTTGTGTATTTTGTATTCTACCCCAGGATATGATTCCATAATTTATGTGAGTTTTCATGTGGAAATTGTAGTTGAAGTATTTCCATTCGTTGAATTTCGAGAACTTGAATAGTTGTCTGAATTTGAAAAGTAAACTACGAATTTTTATAGTAACTTATAAAATGTGTCGGTCCTATCATACATGAAAATTCCTAAATATTTAGTGCTATCAATACAGGAGATCCCAATTAACTCATCTTGGATGTGGATGTTCAGTTGTTGAGAGGATGATAAGTTTGTAAGCAAATGAGGTGAAGCGTATAAAAATGAAGAAATAGAAATCAAAAAATCAACATAGTCGATTTGATTCCAACCGAAGGAATGGGGCAGTAAAGCAAAGTATTTTCCCCAAAATCAAGGGACAAACATTGACACACATATTTGACAACTATTTTTATGGACATTTGATGAATCCATTCAATCCATTCAATGTTACCAAAACTGGTAAAATTATTATCCACATTATCAAAACATGGTTGAATACCTTAATTCAACTAAATGTCGTGCTGGGAACTTAAATGTACATAATCGACCATAGATTCAAAGACAAAAGTTTTTCCTTGGAACTTCTCGATTCTCGAAGGAAAAAGAAAAATAAATATTTATAAATCAAACAATCCATGGATAATAAAAGTTGGTAGGAGAATTATTAGTTTTCACTATCGGAATCGAGAAACTAAAAAAATAGGATTTTTGTTGACAAATAGTGTACTTTGAAAAACTAATGAAAATCCAAAAAGCAAACATGGACAAATCACGGATAAACTATCAATTTTTCCTATTGAGGACTATCAATAAAATATCCAAATCATTTAACGCCCCAAATCATTATTTCGGTTTTCGTATTTTAAAAGATCTCCAATAAGACTTCTATGGGGAGAAAACACAAAATATAAATTGATCAGGGGTGCCTATTCACGGATCGTATGCATTCAATTATTGAATCCGATAATTTCTCACTACAAAAAACCAAACTAATCGGTAAAGTTAGTCAGTACGTGGTACGTTTCATGATAGTATTTGAAATAAAGACTGACTTTGCATTTTTTCTTCCTTTGGCAAATGCTTAGGTCCTACTAATCATTTTCATTTCATATATATATTCATTCATATTTGACAAGAATTAAAATTAATATATAGTGTATATTCGTGTGTTGCTTCAGGTTGAATTTTCTTTTGCCATCGATATGGAAAATAATTGCATTTGCACTAGGGATTCTTGTCACATTGAAATTATTATTATTATTAAATATCTCATGAAATTATTGTTATACAAAAAGCTTATGTAAATATACTTGAAAAAGTAGAGTAAAAAATGGGAGAGGAGGAAGTAAATATCAGGAGCATTATCATGATTGTATATTGACCAATATCAATTCGATCTCTTCATATTCTGGATTTTGTATTGATCATAGCCGATTCCGCTTTCATCAGGTCCGATATGTTACATATGATTCGATTTCTCAACAACTTGTATGTTTTGATGTTGAAGATTATTGACAAAGGAGTTAATCAATCTATATCTCTGTTAAGTTCTCTGGGTTATGTGCCATGCAAAATATCAAAATTAATCTTACTTATTCCTATAATTCTTTACCGTTAGGTTTAAGGCGTGCAGAAATCATTACGAGTGTAGGAGGTAGTCTGCCTCATAAAATAATCTATATTCTAAAGGATAGGATTAGTTGTTTCTCGACTTTCTTACGGATTTTTTCTTGTTCTTTGTATATATATATTATATATATATATATATATATATATATATATATATAAATATAGTCTGCCTCATGAAATAATCTATATTCTAAAGGAAAGGATCAGTTGTTTATATATATATAACAGAAGACCAAGAAAAAATCGGTAAGAAAGTCGAGAAACAACTAATCCTTTCCTTCAGAATATAGATTATTTTATGAGGCAGACTACCTCCTACACTCGTAATGATTTCTGCACGCCTGAAACCTAACGTTAAAAAATTATAGGAATAAGTAAGATTAATTTTGATATTTTGCATGGCATATAACCCAGAGAACTTAACGGAGATATAGATTGAATAACTCCTTTGTCAATTATCTTCAACATCAAAACATACAAGTTGTTGAGAAATTGAATCATATGTAACATATCGGACCTGATGAAATCAGAATCGGCTATGATGAATTTTATGAGATATTTCAATGTGACAAGAATCCCTAGTGCAAATGCAATTATTTTCCATATCGATGGCAAAAGAAAATTCAACCTGAAGCAACACACGAAAATACACTATGTATTAATTTTAATTCTTGTCAAATATGAATGAATATATATATGAAATGAAAATGATTAGTATGACCTTAGCATTTGCCAAAGGAAGAAAAAATGCAAAGTCATTCTTTATTTTAAATACTATCATGAAACGTACCACGTACTGACTACCTTTACCGATTAGTTTGTTTTTTTGTAGTGAGAAATTATCGGATTCAATAATTGTATGCATACGATCCGTGAATAGGCACCCCTGATAAATTTATATTTTGTGTTTTCTTCCCATAGAAGTCTTTTCGGAGATCTTTCAAAATACGAAAACCGAAATAATGATTTGGGGCGTTAAATGATTTGGATATTTTATTGATAGTCCTCAATAGGAAAAATTTATAGTTTATCCGTGATTTGCTTTTTGGATTTTTATTAGTTTTTCAAGGTACACTATTTGTCAACAAAAATCCTATTTCTTTAGTTTCTCGATTCCGATAGTGAAAACTAATAATTCTCCTACCAACTTTTATTATCCATGGATTGTTTGATTTATAAATATTTATTTTTCTTTTTCCTTCGAGAATCGAAAAGTTCGAAGGAAAAACTTTTGTGTTTGAATCTATGGTCGATTATGTATATTCAAGTTCCCAGCACGACATTTAGTTGAATTGAGGTATTCAACCATGTTTTGATAATGTGGATAATAATTTCACCAGTTTTGGTAACATTGAATGGATTGAATGGATTCATCAAATGTCCATAAAAATAGTTGTCAAATATGTGTGTCAATGTTTGTCCCTTGATTTTTGGGGAAAATACTTTGCTTTCTACTGCCCCATTCCTTCGGTTGGAATCAAATTCGACTATGTTGGATTTTTTTGGATTTCTATTTCTTCATTTTTATACGCTTCACCTCATTTGCTACAAACTTATCATCCTCTCAACAACTGAACATCCACATCCAAGATGAATTAATTGGGATCTCCTGTATTGATAGCACTAAATATTAAGGAATTTTCATGTATGATAGGACCGACACATTTTATAAGTTACTATAAAAATTCGTAGTTTACTTTTCAAATTCAGACAACTATTCAAGTTCTCGAAATTCAACGAATGGAAATACTTCAACTACAATTTCCACATGAAAACTCACATAAATTATGGAATCATATCCTGGGGTAGAATACAAAATACACAACTAATCAACCCAGAAGTGGTGTAAAGAAAGAAAATTGTTCACAGAAAACCGTGGAGATGAAGAACTTACACACTTTTACTGAAACACAAATAATTGACAATAGTCAATTATTCTGTGGAAACTTTATGTTAGACAACACAACAATGAACATGAGCTTGCCAATATCGACCATCCGTATAGTACTAGATTCAAAGAAAACCGTGTTTATGTACCAAGAGCTGACAAACAACTGATACAAAGAAGCTTATCGAGGCCCTAAACTTCATAATTTGATTCCCGTTGAAATGAAAAATATTATCACAAACAGCTTATTAAAAAAAACAAAGATGAATAAATGGTGTCTTTCAAAACCTAGAACAGAGCTACATAAATCAATCAATCGACAAGCAGATATGTGAAAAGATATTACTGTTGTCATTTTTAAGTTCACCAATGTATTAATTCAAGACACTAACCATGAATACATTTGATTAAGAAAATGATGTCTAGGTACTTCCAACAAATAAATAAAAATTTATATATAAAAAATGAAGTAATCGTCAAGATATATGAATGAAAAATGATATTGAATAATATCAAACTGTTGCATTTCCAAGCATTCGCCTCATGGCTAAATTTCTGTTATGAAAAAATAGAACTTGTCTACGCACATTCCCAACCTCCAGTAGACCTTCCAATTTTATCTCTTTTACTGGAAATCTCAACGTATATTATAATGGATAATATGTGAACCTGGAAATTGTTCATTATTCTTCCTTAATAACCTGTTTCGATCATTGAATCGAATCATTCTAATCATCAAATCGGATCATTCTAATAGCCCCAAAGATATCTGTCTCTATTTCATTCATCAACATCTCCTTTTGTGAGTATACTAATTAGTACTCCCATCTAATCATTAGTATTATATCGATACAAAATTCTCCTCACGCACAGGTTTATCCTTCCATGGGAAATATATCCGATATTTATTTTATATTACCTACTGTAAAACAATAGAAAGTGTATTATCGTGGATATTGGATAATAAATATCATTATTTGACCCTAAAAATAAAATAAAACATTGGAAAAAAATGTATGTGGAAATTACTAACAGTAAATTCTTTCGGTTCCGAAAATATCTACCAATCACATACATCTCCCATTTTTACCATATCGATGAAAATTCACCCCACGCACAGTTTTATCCTCCTGTGGGAATCATATCTTATATTTATTCTATATTACCCGTCAAGTTCAGTCATCACACCCCTTCGTGGTCACTTTGGAAACCTGCAGAACATCACTTTCCAAAGACTCGTTCATCCAACGAACAGCGAGGCTTTGGAACTCATTGCCTAGGGAGGTGTTCCCCGAGGCATACAACTTCAGAAATTTAAGAAGAACACCAACTCCTACCTTCTTTCCCTAGGTTCCCACGATGTTCTCTGAACATTACAGGATATCCCTTATCGTGGGAACCAAAACATAAAAAAAAAAAAAAATATTGTGGATGTTAGAGAATAAAAATTATTTCACTCTAAAAATGAAATAAAATACTAGCAAAAACATTATGTTGAAATTCTTTTGGTTCCGAAAATAGCAAGCAATCACATATATCTCCCATTTCCATCTCTCTTTCCGCTCTAGGAGATATCAACACTTTCGTTGTGACACCCAGTTTTGACAAATGAACTGAATTTTATGTGCTTCAAATGCTCCTATTCTCTATGGCAAACAAAAAGGTAATATCACCTGAAGCAACATATGAGAAGACACATTGAATTTTTTGTAATATGAATAAATATGAATAAAAAATTAATGGTTACTTTTTTTTGGGGAGAAGAGAACTTGGTCATCATCATGAAGTGAAAATTTTATTTTCTATTCCAGTCTCAATTAGGAATTCATATGGATAAATAAGTCGAAGATAAATGTTTTCTATTTAGTTAAGATCCTTCCAAAATATCTATCAGATGTAGTTCAATGTCCAGCATGGTTTCAGCCGGGGAAGTGGTTGTTTTCTGTTGGACATTCGCAAAAATAACTTCTTCTTCATAGTGGATTTTCCATTTCACAGAAAAATCTTTTTATTCAACAATCACTTGAGAATGTTTCCCTTTTCGACATACCCCCAAGAGGTTATCTTGAACGATGGAAGATAATGACTTAAGTTTATCTTTGAGTTGAACAAGATTCTACATCTGATTTTATATTTTCAAACAAATCATCATAAATCATAAAAAAATCAATTCCAAAATTCCAGTTGAAAGGAAAAATGATGACATTATCATACAAAAAAAAAATATATTCCAAATTGTTAATTTTCCGAAAACCTCTATACACAAAAACGATCTAGCTTCCTAGAAATTCCAATAAGGTAAAAAATCACAACGTGTTTATCTAATCCAATGAAAAAATCAATAGATTTCGGAGAAAATTTTAAAAAATCATGTTGATCTGACCGTCCCCAATTACATATAGAAATTCCACATCGACAAATTATTTCAATCACCCACATAAACGAAGGGAAGAAAACGTGAAATAAATCGGTTATGTTGAAAATTTCTCGACATATGTTGTTTGTACTTTGTAAACTATAAACATCCATGTAGTGCCATCTATTCCTGTTTGTTAGAACTATTACACTTTTGCCCCTAGATTACAATAAAATGCACGGGGTCGCCTTCTGTGATTGGTTGAAGCATTTGTACAATTTGGCGGCTAATTCAAAATGAAAATTTGGCTCGTGTTGTCTATCTAACCTAATCTATGTTGTTTGGTGATTATATACTTGTTTTGTTTTACAAATCTAAAGAGGGTACTTACTTTCCACTTCAGTTCTCAAACATTCATTTTTAACAAAATAAAAATTATTACTCACTTTATTTTTGAACAGTGTATACAGATTTCGATGTCTTAATGTTATCTTGGTATTGGTGAAGAGATAGATTGTAAAAAAAACAAATATTCATCTTTATATCTAAATAAAAATAATGTATAAAAAGTTCTCACTTTTTTATGTCCAGTGTATACAGATTTCGATGTCAATGGGCAAAGAGATATTTGGAGTTTTCGTAATATTGAAGGCATTTTTGCATGAATCGATTTTGCTTGTGATATTTTCATAGCCTTAGTTTTGTTGAATCTAAATATATCAAAGAAGTAAGAAGGGTTACTGATTGAACTTATCTACAAGAATCCAGTGGCATGCATAGTTTTTGAATAAATATTTCTGATAAAAAGTTCCATCTAGTATCCGTTTTTACCCGACTGCGCGATGCAATGGAGGGTAATGTGTTAATCAGCCTATGTACGTTTGTTCTTTTGTGGCGCTCTAGAGACCAAACGCGTGTGCCGAATTTGATGATTTTTAACATCAATCGAATTGTCTCAATCTTGCGAGTATCACCAAAAACACTAATGACAGTAATCTGAATTCAATATTGCGGCAACCAGATGCTATATTGTTACAAAATTCAATATGACGACAACCAGAATATTCCTAACTGAAAAGTGTCAAATAAAGAAGCAAATTTAAAAATATATGAAACCCGACTTCGTAAAAAGTGAATTAAAAAAAAAGGAAACAAGATGACCAGAAAATATTGTCAGAAAATTATGTTTCAGAAGGTTAACTATTAAACTTGATACTGTAAACAATCTCACGCAGTCGAATAAAACTCCATTAAATCAAAGAAGATGCCCCCGACAGCGTTAGATTATTTATAGTATTAAGTTCAATAGTTAACCTCCTGAAACATGATTTTCTGACAATATTTTCTGGTCATCTTGTTTCCATCTTTTCTCAAGTTCCCCTTGTAGGCAGTCGGGTTCATTCATTTTTAAAATTAACTTTTTTTATTACTTTTCAACTAATACTTAACAAATATAGTACCTATTCTAAAGAAATAAACTTTACTACTACTTTACGTAGTATAGGTAAGACCTACAAAATAAATATATTATAACTCAAATGCAATACTAGTCGTATGTATGTGTGAGATTTCGTGTAATTTCGAAAGAATTTAATTAAAACACCCAAATATCTTAATAAGGCTTTAATGATTTCACCAATGTCAATACACCTTTCTCGTCAGAATATATATAAATGATCAGAATGGTTCATTATCACTTGATAAGTGATGAACACTTTTTATATATTATATCTTTATCGATAACGGTCGTTCAATGCAACTTTGAAGTAACAAAATGTTCACTTGAAGTTATATAGATGCTCCAGTGACTACATAAGTTGGAGTGAGTCATTACATAATAAGAAATATCATTATGCATTATTAGCTCAATTTCCGAGTTTTTCATTACTGTCTCAAATAGTTCATCAAAAATCTGTGGATTAAAATAAGAAACTGAAAATAAGGAAAATCTTATATAGTGTTTCAGAAAAGCCACTGCGTTATTCACACACAGTTTCCATTTGTCAATGGCTTTTCCATTCAATTTGAAAAATATCTATCGATATAAATGAAAATATATGTAGGTAAGTGGAATTATAGGAATAGAAAGTGACAGATAAAACTACTTAAAATAAAAAAATCAGTATATGGTACACTCAGAATGTAGGTATTATTACGCACTGTATGCTCGTAGTTTGCAATCCCTTCTTACCCAAGCTCATTGTGGTTTGGGGGTGGGTCTGCATATAGTCATATATTTTCTCTCTTTTTGTTGTTGAAATGGGCGCCACTAGCTAATTTATTTGAGCCAGTCCTAGCTAAGGGACTGCCACGGTACTCTGGATCGACAGACAAACTCTATAATGAGGAGAGTTGTAAAGAAAAGAAATATGCTCGTAATTAAGGTCCTATATTGATGACAGGACATTGACATGATCTCTAGGGAGTAAATAGTTCCTCAATAATATATGTAGGTATAACAATATGTATATATAAGAAAAAGGTAAATAGTCAGCACGGTACAACAAAGAAAGGTACGCGCTGCTGTGACGTCACGGGGCCGCTTACAATACACATAGACTAGTACTAACTCTTACACGTGCTACAATGCAAACATTAAAACAACCACGCGAGAATACTGGGTGTCTTCACATTCACGGAGAGGTTGCTGTATGTTGTAACGATATATCTGTTACATTTCTTATTTATATACTCTATGCTCGAGATCATTCACTTCCCCATTGAAAATCTTACCTATTGAAAATCTCAGCGACATCTAACCATCGGTAATGGAACAATCATTACGGCTAAAAGAAGAAGAGCTGTCGCAAATGATCTGACAGTACGTGGATATTTAAGACGATGCATGTGGCATTCTCGTCCCTTTTTTCTGATCTTTCGGCAATTAAGATACATTGTTTTCTAAAGCTCGTCGGCCATCAGAGATATGCCATGTTGAAATAATTTATTGAATCAGAGCATTTTCCTTTCTCCGCGAATATGAATTCAAATCAGTGAATAGTGATATCAAGGAAGGTATGTACTGAGAACTTATGTTTGGAATGTAGATATTTTAAATATGTCACATTCGAATAATTTTCAAGAGAACATTGGATAATTCTTCACAAGGAAAGAATCTGAAGTTATCTACGCATTTTGGTTATGAAAACAGTAATTAGGTTTATTTAGGTCAATCTGACTAAAAATAGCAGTGTTGTTCACTATATATTTTTAAAGAATTCTGTCAGGATTACGAATCCCACATGTATATATTTGTTTTGAGTTTTTATATATCTTTGGTATGGTTCCATATTTGGTAACAATAATCACCAAGCTGTGGTTTTGATGTGGTTGAAGTGATCTAATATGTATATTTCATGTATAAGTTTGTTACTTGGAATTTTGAATTTTCTTTGAATTTCCAGAAACCTTTTTGAAGAAGTATTTGACGGCTGGTCAAACATTTATTCTCATATACGTTTCTTGAATATCGCTGAAATTGAAGTCATTTTCGTGAATCGAATTCAACAAACTTGGTTGTCTCAAATTCTGATTTCTAATTGTTGATAACGAAATATCTTGGCCGCTCAAGATCAGAGAAAAAATTATCTCTTCCATATATGAAGCAAAGATCAGTTTTTGTTAATTCATAAGAATTATTAAAAATAGTTCTTCAATTTCAGTATTTTATTTGTAACTCAATTAATTTTAAGTAATAATCTCTTGATGAGATTACACTCAACTGTAACAACAATGAGTTGAGGAGTGTATTGAAAAGATTCCAAGTTTCAAGAAATATAATTTTTTGTATATCAAACTCTGACACAAACAATATTGTTCTCATGTTAAATCGCTCAGAACACACTTCATGGACCAGAAGCTGATGTTCGTGTTAACCTGATCGGTAGCCCAGCAGCTATAAGTACCCCCTGATTGCGAGCCAAATCACTTCGTGGAGTTTAGCTAAGTGCTAGACAAAGAAAAATACAATCAAGGTACATCGTCATCGAAAAAACCGACAGTTTAGCAGACCAAAACAATATCAGTTCTCTACATTGGAATAAGAAAATAAATTTTTCGATCAAATGTTCTGAATTTGGAAGAGATGTGAATTTTTGTAAATAGATTGTTTTACGTTGGTATTTGTTTTATTGTTGTAGTTATTTACAGAAGGAAAGTTAATTGATGTGCAATCATTATTGAATAAGGTTTTGGATTCTTGTCCTAGTTTAAATGAAAATTCTGGCGTTCATTCAAATTCACAATTTCTAAAACTTTGCTCGAAACATAAAAAATTTGAAACTAGCAAAGCGGTCCAAAGAACTCCACACCGCTCTTCACTGAATAGTTTGGGCATTCTATTTCAACAAATAACTAGAACTATCATTACATTGGCGCCCAAGAAAATTAAGGGATGGTCTACAAAACTGAGACTTCTCATAATTGATAGTAAGACCAGCGCGCTTCATGGTATCCCTGAGCCTGAGCAAAATTTCCATATGAGTTTCAAAATCTGGAGTTGCAATAATAATATCATCAATATAATAAAAAATATAAGGTTCAAGGGATGGACCTATAACTAAGTCCATTAAACGGCACATAGTTTGACTTGAACAAGAAAGACCAGAAGACATGCGCACATATTCAAATAGCCCTCTACCGTGTATTGCAAAAGCTGTCTTAGGACAAGAGGAAGGCGTTAAACAAATTTGATGGAAAGCCTTCTCCAAATCTAGCGAGGAAAGAAACTTAGTATCTCTCAACTTACTCAATATTGAGTCAATAACAGTCATTGGATAAGCATCCGCTACCGTTACAGAATTCAATTTTCTGGAATCCAACACAACCCTAAAATCACCAGAATGCTCCTCCACCAACCAAACAGGGTTACACTATGGAGATTGCGAAGGTTGAATTATGCCCATTTCTAGCATTTCATCCACTTCCTTATTGAGATGTTCCAGCATTTTTGACCTTTGGTAGAAACATACCTATTTTGGGTGATTATTATGGGCAAATAGCAGAAAATTCGAGACAAATAGTCAGCATAACTGAAAATAATTCAAGAATTGATGATCTTCAAGAGTTACCGGAAATTTTCACAAGAATCAGAGAACGAATTCGTAATGCTTATGACAAAAATATCAAGGTGTATAATCTCAGAAAACGTGATACTAAATATAAAGTTGGTGATAGAGTATTAAAAAAATTATGTATTGTCTAAAGCTGAAAACGCATTTTCTGCTAAACTTGCGCCTAAATTCATTTCTAGTATTGTAGATAAAGTAATATCCCCTTTGGTTTAGTCATTAAAAATGAGAATGGTGCTGACCTAGGTAACTGGTATGTAAAAGATTAAAAATCTGATCCAACTTTTCTTGATTCGGATGATGACTCAGATGAGTCAAAATCAGAAACGTCTCAGAACTCTGATGAAGGGTTATGATCTTTTGGTTCATTTTTAGCTGTGCAGTAGACGGCTTAAGAATATTACTGCAGGGGCATTAACCACCCTGGCGGTAAAAGTCCGACTAAATGGCCACTTCGTTATTTTTTGAAATTTTCTCTCTTTTGAGAAATGTATTTTTTTGATATTTTGAGGATTTTATTTTTGGATATATTGAGTATTTTATTTTGGATATCTTGATGTTAGAACAAAGTTTTGTTGTTCAAAATTTAAGAAACCAAGAGGAACGCAACCTTTATGGCCAATGTTTTCCAGGTGTGATTCAATATTCGGCGTGAGTATTAATTCGGAAAGTAGTTGTTTCATGATCAATATAACTTTAGAATTTGGACAAAATCTTTATTTTGGGGTGAAATTTGTGGTTTGGTTCAATTTCATCAACTGTTGTTCAATATTCGGCGTGAGTATTAGCACGGAAAGTAGTTGTTTGTTGGGGAATATTAAATCAAAACATAATTTCACATTCAAAGTGGAATATATGTGCTGTTGACTTGATTTTTTGAAAGTTTGTCAGACAATAATTTTGTTACGGCACAAGTGTTGGATAATTTTTTTTCCTTTTTTCTTATTTTTCTGGGTTGATAAAAGATAGTCAGTGCTTGGTTTCTAGTATATAATTTTTAACTTTTTGATAATCTCAGTAGTTTTTGATGTCACGTAAAGTGATGTTAAATCATTGAAAGTAGGTAGTAGTAATGAGTAAGCGGGAGGGTTTTGGAATTAATTTTCACCCTCGTTTGTGTTTGAGCATCTAGTTCAGAGAATCATTTGTCTCAAACACATGAGTAATTTTTGGGATTTTGCTATCAGATATTTTTTTTGTCTGTAGGAGCCATGTTGAATATTTTGATCAATTGTCTTGCTGGTGAGAGGACTGATGTATTGTATTATCGGTTGATAAGATAATCCTTGATATTTACCTGGAGTACCTCCGAAGCTTTTTTGTTCTTTTTGTGTTGATAGCACTTTTTAGGTGTGGTGGAATCCTATATTTTCACTAAGGTTGGTTTAGGAATCCTTTGAAAATTCCTAAAATATGAGTATATACCATTTTTTGTTTGAAGTAATTTTTGACTTCACTTTAGCTGTCTTTTTACATCATTGCGATTTGTTGGAGATTTATTTGGGGTGTTAATGTGCTTCTGAAGGAAATCAAAACACGAGACATCTTTTGCCTCTAGAGATTGTGCAATTTTGATTTCGTTGAGTTGCTTATCATCCTCAGCTTAACCACATCTGATATTCTGAGTTTTTTTTCTATGAATACTAGTGGTGTGGACATTTAACTGAAGTATTGGTATAAAACGTTATCTTTTAAATTCTGGTTGAGTAGTGAAAGAGTTTTCTGAGTGTATTCAGGAAAATGTTAGTACCTTGATATCGTTGGAAAAACATATGAGTATTTCTAATAATTTGGCAAAAATATGAGGTTGGTTAAAGCTTTTGGTTTGGCAAAATAATTGAGGTCCAAAAATTGTGTTTTTTTTTCTGTTGTTATGATGACTGGAGCAGTCAATTTATCTTTATCTTTTTGATATTCGGTGTATTTTTGGATTCATATACTTTGAATAAAAATATATCTTAAATATATTATGGTTGAACTAGAATTTTGCTGGAAAGTTGCAATTAAGTTCGAAAACTCAATATTTTTGACATATGTTCATATTTTGATCAATGAATGCTTGCAGTTTATATTTTCAGGGTTCAAGTACTCAAATCATAGTATTATGTAAGCATTCATGTCGATTATTACTGTACATGTGTAGTATCTTCTCATGAGTTGAGAGTACAAGGAGTTTAACTTATATGAGGTAGTTATTACCTGGTAAATTTTTGTGAGTTAGAGAACTAAAAATAATTTTGATGTGCATATATCTTTGTCATGGTGATGCTTGTGTATAATATTTGGTGGGTTTAAGTACTCAAATTACCTTGTACATGTGCATTTATCTTGTCATTGATATATGTGCATACTGGAGCTTGGAAGCTCGTAATGTGTTGTATAAGTGCATTTGAGTTATTGGGTATTTGGAATGTTCCAGCAAAATTAGGGTCAATTTTTATGCTCCAGTAAAATTAAGTTCATTTTTGGACACAGAAAAATTTTGGATTTAGACATACATAACCTCAAATTTTTGGTCATGTACTCTTTGATAAGGTAAATTTCTGAGCACTTATATCTTTCATACCATCACTTTGTGTTTTGTTTTTGGGTAGTCATATGATTTAGGGCGGAATCAAATAATTTGATTCAAAACTTCAAAATTTTTAAGGGACTTGCTTTTGTTGGGTGCGGGTATAGTTCAGCCTGGCTGTCAATTTTTGACGGGATCACTGGAAGGGAAGATATTGGGGGGTCATACTTGGCTGGTAGTGAGCCTACGGGCGATCATAACTTCAGACCTCAAATGGCGGCTGAGTTTGATAACTGTATTGACCTGAGCTCCTTCTGATCTGTCAGACTGAAGATTTTATCGCAGTGTCAAAATTGGGAACACTCCCGCACAATTTTGGCATATTTTTTTTGTGAACCTTATGTTCATTTTTTTCAGTTTGGTGACACTACAGTTACTCCAGTTGTTGGTGACAGCTGGTTAAATCAAATTGGTTGACATTTATATTGATTTTTTTTTCACCAGGTGTGTGCTGAATGATGGGTTCTTTGTCCGGATTCGATGGGATCGGTAGTTGTCTCAAATAATCTGGAGACGTGTGGATATAGATGTTCCTCACCGGCGCAGCAATAACATCTAGCAGCGAAGAGGGCATCTTGGCTGGATTATTTGGAAGGGCTTCGATCGTATGGGTTCTTGACCTGGATGTCGTCATTCATCACAACCTATATATTTTTCTTCACTCATTAGTCTGCTACAATTGCAGAGAATTGAAGTTTCAGTTGGTACATACCAAAGATTCATTCGAATTTGATTCCAACCGAAGGAATGGGGCAGTAGAAAGCAAAGTATTTTTCCCAAAAATCGAGGGACAAACATTGACACACATATTTGGCAACTATTTTTATTGACATTTGATGAATCCATTCAATCCATTCAATGTTACCAAAACTGGTAAAATTATTATCTACATTATCAAAACATGGTTGAATACCTTAATTCAACTAAATGTCGTGCTGGAAACTCAAATGTACATAATCGACCATAGATTCAAACACAAAAGTTTTTCCTTCGAATTTTTCGATTTTCGAAGGAAAAAGAAAAATAAATATTTATGAATCAAACAATCCATGGATAATAAAAGTTGGTAGAAGAATTATTAGTTTTCACTATCGGAATCGAGAAACTAAAAAAATAAGATTTTTGTTGACAAATAGTGTACTTTGAAAAACTAATAGAAATCCAAAAAGCAAACATGGACAAATCACGGATAAACTATCAATTTTTCCTATTGAGGAATATCAATAAAATATCCAAATCATTTAACGCCCCAAATCATTATTTCGGTTTTCGTATTTTAAAAGATCTCCAATAAGACTTCTATGGGGGGAAAACACAAAATATAAATTGATCAGGGGTGCCTATTCACGGATCGTATGCATACAATTATTGAATCCGATAATTTCTCACTACAAAAAAACAAACTAATCGGTAAGGTAGTCAGTACGTGGTACGTTTCATGATAGTATTTAAAATAAAGACTGACTTTGCATTTTTTTTTCTTTTGGCAAATGCTAAGGTCCTACTAATCATTTTCATTTCATATATATATTCATTCATATTTGACAAGAATTAAAATTAATACATAGTGTATATTCGTGTGTTGCTTCAGGTTGAATTTTCTTTTGCCATCGATATGGAAAATAATTGCATTTGCACTAGGGATTCTTGTCACAATGAAATATCTCATAAAATTATTGTTATACAAAAAGCTTATGTAAATATACTTGAAAAAGTAGAGTAAAAAATGGGAGAGGAGAAAGTAAATATCAGGAGCATTATCATGATTGTATAATGACCAATATCAATTCGATCTCTTCATAATCTGGATTTTGTATTGATCATAGCCGATTCTGCTTTCATCAGGTCCAATATGTTACATATGATTCGATTTCTCAACAACTTGTATGTTTTGATGTTGAAGATTATTGACAAAGGAGTTAATCAATCTATATCTCTGTTAAGTTCTCTGGGTTATATGCCATGCAAAATATCAAAATTAATCTTACTTATTCCTATAATTCTTTACCGTTAGGTTTAAGGCGTGCAGAAATCATTACGAGTGTAGGAGGTAGTCTGCCTCATGAAATAATCTATATTCTAAAGGAAAGGATTAGTTGTTTCTCGACTTTCTTACCGATTTTTTCTTGTTCTTCTGTTTCAAGAGAGCAACATCGAGGAGACTGCTAAAAACAAAATGGAAGGAATTCAATGGACATAGCCCTCAGAGAAAAGTGCTAACCGTAGACACGTGTTTCGGGCTCTCGGCCCTCATCAGTACGGTGGAGACGTGCAAGGATGAACAACACTTGGTAGAAAACGACAAATCAACGGAGTCAACAAACAGAAGCCAGCCGCTCATTTGTGATTTCGGTCAGCAGACCCTGAATTCCAGGGCAACAACCAACGTCACCACGGAGGCAGCTATAGCTACCTGCGTGACATCCGAGTCCAGGAATACGAATATGAAAGAGAGCAACATCGAGGGGACTGCTAAAAACAAAATGGAAGGAATTTAATGGACATAGCCCTCAGAGAAAAGTGCTAACCGTAGACACGTGTTTCGGGCTCTCGGCCCTCATCAGTACGGTGGAGACGTGCAAGGATGAACAACACTTGGTAGAAAACGACAAATCAACGGAGTCAACAAACAGAAGCCAGCCGCTCATTTGTGATTTCGGTCAGCAGACCCTGAATTCAGGGCAGCAACCAACGTCACCACGGAGGCAGCTATAGCTACCTGTGACATCCGAGTCAAGGAATACGAATATGAAAGAGAGAAACATCGAGGGGACTGCTAAAAACAAAATGGAAGGAATTTAATGGACATAGCCCTCAGAGAAAAGTGCTAATTGTAGACACGTGTTTCGGGCTCTCGGCCCTCATCAGTACGGTGGAGACGTGCAAGGATGAACAACACTTGGAAGAAAACGACAAATCAACGGAGCGACTGGCTTCTGTTGTTGACTCCGTTGATTTGTCGCTTTCTACCAAGTGTTGTTCATCCTTGCACGTCTCCACCGTACTGAGGAGGGCCGAGAGCCCGAAACACGTGTCTACGGTTAGCACTTTTCTCTGAGGCTATGTCCATTAAATTCCTTCCATTTTGTTTTAGCAGTCCCCGATGTTGCTCTTCATATTCGTTCCTGACTCGATGTCACGCAGGACTATACTCTCCGTAATTGGTTGTGCCCGAATAGGTTCTGACCAGAATCACAAATGAGCGGCTGGCTCTTTTTGACTCCGTTGATTTGTCGTTTTCTAAGTTTGTTCATCCTGACGTCTCCACGTACTGAACCGAGAGCCTAACACTGTCTACGGTAGCACTTCTCGAGCATGTCATAAATCTCCATTATATATATATATATATATATATATATATATATATATATATAATACACGTCTTTATTACTCACAAAATATAATATACATTATGTAATACGAAGAGAAAAAAAAAAGAATGACAGAAAAAATTTATTTGGAGTAAAAGGCGGAGTAGTAGTTGAGCTTGTTTCTTCTCGGAAATTCATATTCATATGTCTGATACCTAGACAATTAAAGAAATATCGTTTGAACGAACAATTACGAGCGGAGAAAATTCATGATTGGAATAAATAATTTTATTTGATTTATTTTATACACTGCTTATGGAATAGAATTTTTTTTGAACTGTTTTTAAAATTCCACAGACTTCCAGCTTTCATCGCTTGAGGAATGGAGTTATATACTTTACATATCTGATACGAGAATGCCCGTTTGAAAAGTTCTAATCTGAAAGGGGGTAATGTTAAAGTACTTTTATATATATATATATATATATATATATATATATATATATATATATATATATATATATATATATATATATATATATATATATATATATATATATATATAATATATAGATATATTTATATATATATATATAGGAGGTAGTCTGCCTCATGAAATAATCTATATTCTAAAGGAAAGGATTAGTTGTTTCTCGACATTCTTACCGATTTTTTCTTGTTCTTCTGTTTCAAGAGAGCAACATCGAGGGGACTGCTAAAAACAAAATGGAAGGAATTCAATGGACATAGCCCTCAGAGAAAAGTGCTAACCGTAGACACGTGTTTCGGGCTCTCGGCCCTCATCAGTACGGTGGAGACGTGCAGGATGACAACACTTGGTAGAAACGACAAATCAACGGAGTCAACAGACAGATGCCAGCCGCTCATTTGTGATTTCGGTCAGCAGACCCTGAATTCCAGGGCAACAACCAACGTCACCACGGAGGCAGCTATAGCTACCTGCGTGACATCCAAGTCCAGGAATACGAATATGAAAGAGAGCAACATCGAGGGGACTGCTAAAAACAAGATGGAAGGAATTTAATGGACATAGCCCTCAGAGAAAAGTGCTAACCGTAGACACGTGTTTCGGGCTCTCGGCCGAGGGCCCGGAACACGTGTCCACGGTTAGCACTTTTCTCTGAGGGCTAAGTCCATTAAATTCCTTCCATTTTGTTTTTAGCAGTCCCCTCGATGTTGCTCTTTCATATTGGTATTCCTGGACTCGGATGTCACGCAGGTAGTACTGCCTCGTGGACTGGTTGTTGCCCTGGAATTCAGGGTCGCTGACAAATCTAAATGAGCGGCTGGCTTCTGTTTGTACCGTGATTTGTCGTTTTCTACCAGTGTTGTTCATCCTGCATGTCTCCACCGTACTGAGAGGCCGAGAGCCCGAATCCGTGTCTACGTTAGCACTTTTCTCGAGGCTATGTCCATAAATCCTTCCATTTTGTTTTAGCAATCCCGATGTTGCTCTCTTCATATTCGTATTCCTGGACTCGGATGTCACGCAGGTAGCTATAGCTGCCTCCGTGGTGACGTTGGTTGTTGCCCTGGAATTCAGGGTCTGCTGACCGAAATCACAAATGAGCGGCTGGCTTCTGTTTGTTGACTCCGTTGATTTGTCGTTTTCTACCAAGTGTTGTTCATCCTTGCACGTCTCCACCGTACTGATGAGGGCCGAGAGCCCGTAACACGTGTCTACGGTTAGCACTTTTCTCTGAGGGCTATGTCCATTAAATTCCTTCCATTTTATATATATATATATATATATATATATATATATATATAATACACGTCTTTATTACTCACAAAATATAATATACATTATGTAATACGAAGAGAAAAAAAAAAGAATGACAGAAAAAAATTATTTGGAGTAAAAGGCGGAGTAGTAGTTGAGCTTGTTTCTTCTCGAAAATTCATATTCATATGTCTGATACCTAGACAATTAAAGAAATATCGTTTAAACGAACAATTACGAGCGGAGAAAATTCATGATTGGAATAATTAATTTTATTTGATTTATTTTATACACTGCTTATGGAATAGAAATTTTTTTGAACTGTTTTTGAAATTCCACAGACTTCCAGCTTTCATCGCTTGAGGAATGGAGTTATATACTTTACATATCTGATACGAGAATGCCCGTTTGAAAAGTTCAATCTAAAGGGGGAATGTTAAAGTATTTATATATATATATATATAATATATATATATATATATATATATATATATATATATATATATATTATATATATATATATATATATATATATATATATATATATATATATAGATATATTTATATATATATATAATAATTTGAAGTGACATATTGGTTTATATAATGTATGGGTGTTTCAAAAACCAATAACAACCATCGAATATAATATGTCGTGAAAACACATTGTTGAATTGAGAGCTGTCGTATTTGTTGGATTGAGGAATATGAAAAATATATCCATGAAAAATGTCTAGTCATTTTTACAGAAATCAGTTTCTATAGAATGGTTTGGTATAGGCAGAATATAATAAACAAAATAATTTGCAATTGTGATTCCCAACTCATATGTAATTTATTCAAAATTATTATACATAATGATTAATTGATTCTATAATCCAATTCTTGATGATTATAAGTTTATCTCAGGAATGTTTTGCAAATACATGTTTCGTCAAATTAAATTTCAATTTTGCTTTGTAAGGACATTTCATACAGCAAAAAGATGGTTGTTTTCGGCACTCATAGCGAATGTGTTGAATAAGCCCACTTTTTTGTTTATATCTTCGTCCACAAATTGAGCACTGAAATATCCCCGCTGAAACAAACAAATTATGAGCTGCTCTCAATTAAATGTAATCGGAGAAAAAATAACAATATAAACAAAAAAACAGAAAAGTCAATCGATAATTTTTGGAAATAGAACTATGAAACTTTCATTACGTGAACGAAAATATGCGAAATGGAATATCTAAACCGAACAAAACTAAAAATGAACATAAAGATATTATCTTTATATTCAATTTTCATTCCATACAGGATATTTTAGAGCACCTGAAATATTCTCAATTTTGATAGACTGAATTCAGCAATAAAAACACATAGAATTTTTAATTCAATGAGATTCTGTATATTTTATGATTAGCCATAGTCATCTGATGATTCGTCTGCAAAATGAATCTATTTGTGATTCCACTTGTTTTAAATAGATTTAAAGAAAATATTACCGCAGACAACTTTCATCGCAAGTAAAATTACGACTAGTACTAATTGAATCCAGGTGCTCTTTCTCTACTGAAGTTCAGACTGACAGATATTTGTTGATCGCCATGCAATACTGTCATGAATGGTACAAAGAGATTACATTCAATTAAAATATGCCTTCGTGTTATCTCAAATATTTTATTCCTAATAGATACATTGAGATGATAGACATGGGGTTTGAAGCCGATAATGATATACTGATCATATCAAACGATTATCAAACCCCATGGTCACCTATGCCTCATAACTATGGTGGCCAACAACCCAACAGAGCTCCATAAAAATCAAGCTGTGAAAAGTGTAGCGGTTAGCCTTTCTGGGAATCACAGGGGCAATATTCACGTGCCCCACTGCAGCATTAGAGGTAATGCTGAACCTTCCGCCACTGCACTTGTATACAGTTTATTATTTGTTGATATAATTTGGACTTCCCTATATGACTCTGATTCATATAGACAGTTGCTTATGAGAGGACAGACAGATAGATAATTTGTTTTGATGTATATCAGTAAAAAAGTAGTAAGCATATATATATATACAATTCCGTTATCCAATAACAGTGAATAGCGCAAAGTATACAGTACAGCTATATTTGGTCCTTCGAGTAAAAAGCTGCCCAATTCGTGGAGAAATAGTGGGGAAAGTATTGAAGAAGGCATGTCCATCACCAGGAGAAGTACCAGGAGTAATATTGGAGAACCTCCGGTGAGGTATTGGGATGATAGCCACCGCAAAGTAACTTTAGATTCACAAATTATTCATTCACGTGCGAATAAACCCAAAGAAATTCCAAAAGAACAAGAAGATATAGACAGAAACGAGAAGAAATCAGTGGCAACGAAAATGTTATAAAAAATGACAAGAAATAGGACAATCCGAAGACGAGACCTAGAAATACTAATAGAAATCCTATTTTAAGTTCTAGGTCTGGCGGGGATAGTTATCCTAAGCAACTTCTGGGTAGTGAGACAGGGACAGAAGATAGTGAGGTGAAGGAGGAAGTGCACCAGAAGAAGGAGAAGAAGAATCAGAAGGTGTACCATGAAGAGGAAACAAACCAGGGAGATAAGAAAATGTGCAAGTTTTTAGCAAGACCGTCCATTCCTAAAGAACTTCCCATATTTTCCGGAGAATCGACTGAATACTTGAAGTTTGTAACAGCTTTCAGAGAAACAACTCAAATATGCGGCTTTAGTGATAGAGAAAATATACCAAGACTCCAGAAATGTCTACGAGGAAATGCAAAGATAAGTGTACAAGCATCATTGAATTTTACCTGTGACATAGATAAAATAACAGAAACACTCGAAAAAAGGTATGGCGAGTCAAAATTCATAATCAATGACTTGATAGCGTCCATCTGGCAAATATTTTTCAATTAGGTGATGATAAATTGGAACCTTCATTGAATTTTTGCACAGCCTTGCAGAATCTGTCAGTTACAGTCAAAAGTCCTTGATTGTCAGCAATATTTTTTCAGTTCACAACTACTGAGTGAACTAGTTTCAAAGATGTCGACCACAGTGAAGTTGGAATGGGGCAAAAAAGTGAGTAGTCTAAATATCAAAACTGGAAAGCTCAATATTTCAGATTTTTCTGAGTGGTTTGCTGAGATAGCAACTGCCGCGTGCTGTGTTGTAAGTCATCCGGATACCGATAAAGATAGGAAGAAAAAATGTGTATGTGCCGCAAACGGGAAAATTCCTATCCGTAAATTCAATTGCCTGTATTGCAAATTGAACGATCACTCCAACAACTTGATTCAGATAGAAAATGAGAATGGGTAAAGGAAAACAGAATTTGCTTTCGTTGCATGCGTAACAATTATCAGATCAGGTTTTGTAGAAGCTTACTCCATTCATATTCTCCAAGAGGATATATTGCCACAGCACCAAACCCTCATACTGAAACTGTGTATAACCATTCAAAAGAAACAGAAAACGAGTTTTACTGTGCGTAGCTCCTATCATCTTGAAGGGACCTAAAAACGAGTTTCAAACATTTCCTTTATTCGATGAAGGGTCCACTATAACTATGATAGATGAAAGCCTCATTTTTGAGAGCAACAGGTCCAATGGAACCTTTTGAGAATGCGATGGACAAATTCAACAATCAATGAGGAGAATGATTCTCAGAGCATAAACTGGTCTATCAAAGGCCAAAATGAAAATTAAGAATATTTGGTGACAAATGTTAGAACAGTCACCAATCTTAATTTACAGACATTTAATTATGAAAAATTCATGAAAAAATTGAAATATTTATCTTCAGTCCACATATCATCTTTAGTCAATGAGCAACCAAAAATATTGATCGGACAAGACAATATCCACCTTATCATTGCACGTGAGGTTATAGAGGGCGGAAAAAATTCACCGATATTGTCTCGCACAAGACTTGGTTGGGTTATTCATGGTACTAGGATGCATCATGGTCGCGTGGACGATGAAGTGATTTCACGTGTGAATTGGGATGAAGAATTGCATAAATTATTTAACATGTTTTTCAAGATTATTAGCCTGGAGTCAAGATGGAAGAGAAAATATCTGTGGAGGAATGAAGCTATGGAAATAATGGAGGACTGGGAGAGTCGGAAACAGCTGGGAAATATGACTTTTATGGAATGAAGATGATGTCAAAAAGCCAAAGTCAAGGGCAGCGGCAGAAAATCGTATCAAATTAATAAAAAAGAAACTAATCAAGAATCCAGATTTTTCCAAAGAATATTTGAAAAAATTCAATGAATATGAAAGTAATGGATATGCAAGGAAGGTCATGAATACGGGACCACTCAGAATGATGAATCATGGTACCTACCTCATTGTAGAGTAATGAATACCGAAAAACCTGGAAAGGTAGGATTTGTTTTTGATGCTGCCTCCAAGGTAGATGATATCAGTTTGAACGATAAATTATTGAAACGCCCTGATATTTTTAATTCTCTACTGAGTGTACTTTTCAAGTTTAGGCAACAGAAAATTGCGTTCACAGGCGACATCAAAGATATGTTCCATAGAATATATATCACAGAAGATAGACAGTTTCAGAGATTCGTGTGGTGGGGAGAAATTATCATGAGAAAAAATGCGAACGAGTTTGAAGAAGAATTTCCTGGAGCAGCATATGTAATTTTGGAACGACATTATATGGATGACTAGCTTGATTGTTTGGATACTATGGAAGATGCATTAGATTTGATAACCAGTGTCGGAGAGGTTCACAGAAGAGGTGGTTTCCATATAAGAAATTGGACAAGTAACTCCAAAAAAATTCTGGAGCTGAATCCAACAGAGAGAAAACTTCCAACAGAACGTGTTCTAGGTCTTCACTGGAATCCGAATGAAGATTGTATTTTGTTCAACGTTGATCGGAAAACAATTACTACTAACAGAAAAATTTTGAAAATTGTGATGTCAGTTTTTGACCCTCTTGGATTCCTTTGCGACCATACTGTCAAAGCAAGGATTTTTTTACGAGAAATTTGGGAAATGGGTTCTACTTTTACTATTCGTAATATAAATTATTTTTGTTGTTCTGGTTAGTTTATTCCATTACTTTGCATATTATTCCATACTCTCATAAAATATATTGATTATGATAAAGACACTAGCGATCTGTCATTGTCAACTATATATGTGTGCCAATGTTCACAAGTGAAAAATCAATTATCCCCTATTTTTCTACCCGTAAGGGTGGATAATTCCATTCGAAATCCAAATATGATCAACTATGAGGAATACCCTATCTGAAAGAAGAGGAATCATCCAAATCGAAGATCCCAGTACAAAGTTATAGCTGATAGAATCGGTTAACGGACCAGAATTCAGAGGGTGAGTTCAATATCCTTCATTTTGCTACCCTTAGGGGTGGATTTCATCTTTCAAATTCAAATGGAACTAACTTCGGAGTACACTTTATCCATTGAAGAAAGAATTATCGTAATCAGTGAAAAGTTATGCGTGATCATACATAAAAAAATTAAATAAAAAAAATTAAATATACGCGTCGACTAGAGAACCTCCTCCTTTTTGGTTTCGTCGGTTCAAAAGACATTCAGTGCAATTTCAACTATTGTTATTCACAGTTCGCAGGACCTTTATTGATGGACACGAGATATAGGGAGATACAAGATATCCTTTGGATGGGAAGTTGAGATATCGATTTCGAGTTCATGTTGAGCTCGCCAGAAAAATACTCACTTCTGTTTAGAAACACCAGGGTAGGGACAAATTTCAAATTTCTAGTTGGAGAAAGTTTTCTCACCGCCGTTGGTGATTAGCCCTGGTAGCACAAATAGGCTGACGTCGAATGAAATATAAAGAATTATATTCTGTACCCTGTTCTGTCATGAGTTTTCAACCGACGAAACCAAAAAGGAGGAGGTTCTCTAGTCGACGCGTATATTATTAGTATTGTTTTATGTATAATCACGCATAACTTTTTACTGAGACATCCGATTCCAATAATTTTTCAATGGATAAAGATAACTTCGAAATTGGTCACATTTGAATATGAAAGGTGAATTCCACCTCTAAGGGTAGCAAAATGAAGGATATTGATCACTCACCCTCTAAATTCTGGTCCGTTAACCGATTCTATCAGGCATAACATTGTACTGGGTTGTTTGATTCGGATGAATTTTTTTTATTAGATAGGGTTTACCTCATAGATGATCAAATTTGGATTTTAAATGGAATTATCCTCCCTATCGGGTAGAAAAATAGGGGATAATTGATTTTTCACTTGTGAACATTGGCACACATATATAGTTGACAATGACAAATCGCTACTGTCATTATTTTTGTTCTCCAACATTCGTCATACTCATTATATTCTATGAGAGAATGGAATGATATACAGAGTAATCGGATAAACTAACCAGAAAAACAATAATAATTTATTTTGCAACAAATAGTGAAAGTAGATAATTATATTATTTAACTGGTAATAGTTGGGGTAAGTTGGGTAATAAGTGTTTAGGAAGATTTCAGCTACGAAAAATTGGAAAATAAAAACTTTTAAGAAAAATATAAACCGACGAATACGTAACTGAAAAGTGAAAAATAAAATAAACCTTCTTAGTCTCAATAACTAAGCTCCTAAACTAATGTAAGTAACTAATTTTGAGTCGGCGCCAAACAAACAATCAACAAAGATAATTAAACTACTCAAAAAAAATTATCAGAATGTCACCGCGCAATTCGATGCCATCATTTTGCGCCTTACCTAATTCATTTGTTTGTTTGTTTGGCGCCGACTCAAAATTAGTTACTTACATTAGTTCAGGAGCCTAGTTATTGAGACTAAGAAGGTTAATTTTATTTTTTACTTTTCTGTTACGTATTTCGTCGTTTGATTTTTTGTTGAAGAGTTTTTATGAGTTTATCAAGTGTCAAGGTAAAAGATGTTGGACAGTAAGCAATGTTGATTTTTACTGTGAATATTGTTTTATTGTCGTTTCTTCAAGATTCTGCGAATTTTGCCGGTGACATCCTTGATATGGGAGAGAAATGATTTGTGCGCTTGAGTCCCTGTTGGGTTTTGGGGGTTTGGAGAACAAATAATCGTCGTTGAAACTGTAATACATTATTTTGACACAGAGCTAGAGCTTGATAATTCTTATCGCGAAGATACAAAAGTCTACCTAGCTATTGAATGAAAGCACAAAAGGATAAATATAGTACATACTAGGGTTTAAATCTCGATAAGACTTCAAAAAATAATAACTAATAATGATTTATATGGATTAACTATGGATTCGAGCAAAATCCAGTGACGTTCTGACCTGACATGAAGAGCTATTTGTCACGAACCAAAGAACTTTAAATTAAAGGAGCATAACGTTCAAACATTGAATATGAATTTATGTGAAACAATTAATATAGGTATAACGATTTTCTGTTTTTGTGTGAATTTTATAGAAGATAATATCGAATATGAATTGTGCAGCTCTATCTGGTGAAATTTGCTTGCCAACCCTACTATTGTGACGTAGTTACAATTTTCGAATTTATTGAGGACATCAGTTATATTTGGAAAAAGATATCAGTCATAATCATTTCATCGAGTTTTTTCTAGTCGACGACTATTCTACACTTCTCCTTTCCCGATTCATCCACATTTTTCTGGACAATCCATATTGGTGATGACCAGGGCGACTTGCTTGAATTAATGATATCTTGTTCTCATATCCATTTGACTTGTTTTTCAACTCCAGGTTTGTGGACGAGAGAATATCTTGAATTTTGTGAAAACAGATATTCCACATTTAATAATAATATTAATTATAACAAAAGCCTTTATTCCAGAATACACATTCAGAGTACGTTCCCCTCTTCCGTTTCTGAAAGGAGGAAGCGTTTTCTGGTTTTCCACTCAACCCTCATGCAATGTTTCACTTGGTTGGTGGAGGTCAGTGGTCAATTTTTTTGTGTAATATATCGGAAATTTTCTACTCAAGCGAATTATTTCACGTTTCGTTTATTAGGGAGATTTGAATAGGTCATTTCAGAGGGTCACATCGTAATGATATTTTTAGAAATATTTTCTTTAAAATTCATTGATTTTAATTCGATTTGATGAAGACATAGGAATTAATTTAAATTTAAATTTGAATATTTTTTTTTAGTATGATAACGTTATCGTTATTCCTTTCAACTAGAATTCAATAATCAATTTTGTATAAGGTTTGATTCTCATCTTGTGATTGATACTTCAAAAGGGTATCGGAATAATGATAGTAGGGGTGAATAATTTCGAATCAACAAAATCGAGTTAGGAACTCAAAAGTTTTAATTATCATATAAATTATGGAGCTCAAATGGGTAGAATTTGATAGCATGACTGAATAAAGAAGAGTCTGATATGAATTCAAGAAAATTCACTAATAGAATCAATATTGCGACGGCCGGAACCATTCGTAATAATTCGAATATCTTGGACGGAATCTTGGAAGACATATAGTGTTTGGATATTATGTTTGATAGTTTGAACAAATAGATATCATGCGATGGATATCCCGAATTATCCTACCGACTGTACCATTCGAATATTTTGAACGCAATTAACTGTTTTTGAGAAGTTTTTTCCCAAAACTCGAAAAAATAAAAAATAAAGAAATTCGCTCGAACAATGTAAATGCACTTCCATAAAATTCAGTGAAGTAGATGAGAGTTCATGTCAGAATCACATCGCCGCTCCAATACCAGGAATCCTGGGTGGATTACCAAATTTTCTGTTTATGATTTCCCTATAAATTTTTCTCCAATTGTTTATTTCATATTCAGAATGAAATGGAGAAAAAGATATGTGAAAGAATACCATGTAATCGATCGTAGTTAAATTTGATTTCAACAGAACAAATAGAACAGTAGAAAACAATTGTTTTTTCTCAAAATTACGGAAAAAATATTAATAGACATAATCTATTTTAATGGTCATTTGATAATTCCATGTCTTTCAATGCTATCAAAAAAGGTCAAATGATTTATCAGCACATGGTTGAATACCCTAATTCATTCGAATGTTTTTGTGAACTTAACTGTATAAACCGATCATAGATTGAAACAAAAAAGTTTATACATTTTGATCCTTCGAGAAAGAAAGGACAACAAATATTTTATAAATCAAACAGTCCATTGATAATCAAAGTGTGTGGGAGAACTATTAGTTTCCAATATCTAAAACCCGATATCTCAGCAAAAAAATATAGAAAAAATCAGTAGACATAGTCAATACGAAAGTAGGTCTTACGATAGTATTGAAGAATTATCTTGCATCGTTTCTTCTCTTGATAAATGATAGAGGCCTGCGAAATATTTCCATTTCACCGATATATTCATACATAATCGATAATAATCACATTGTGTCTGTTCGTGTGTTGCTACAGGTTGAATTTCCATTGCCCTCGATATGGAAAATGCGAAGATTTCTCGAAGCTATCTTGCCACATTTAGATTTCTCATAAAGGATTGTCACACAGAAATCATATGTGTATACCTGAAAAAGTAGCGTGAGAATGGGAGAGGGAAAAGAAAATATCAGGAGCATTGTGTCTGTTCGTGTGTTGCTTCAGGTTGAATTTCCATTGCCCTCGATATGGAAAATACGTGGAGTTGCCGAAGGTATTTTGCCACATTTAGATTTCTCATAAAATGATTTTCACACAGAAATCATATGTGTATACCTGAGAAAGTAGCGTGAAAATGGGAGAGGGAAAAAAAATATCAGGAGCATTGTGTCTGTTCGTGTGTTGCTTCAGGTTGAATTTCCATTGCCCTCGATATGGAAAATACGTGGAGTTGCCGAAGGTATTTTGCCACATTAAGATTTCTCATAAAATGATTGTCACACAGAAATCATATGTGTATACCTGAAAAAGTAGCGTTAAAATGGGAGAGGGGAAAGAAAATATCAGGAGCATTGTGTCTGTTCGTGTGTTGCTTCAGGTTGAATTTCCATTGCCCTCGATATGGAAAATACGTAGAGTTACCGAAGGTATTTTGCCACATTCAGATTTTTCATAAAATGATTGTCACACAGAAATCATATGTATATACCTGAAAAAGTAGCGTGGAAATAGGAAAGGGGAAAGAAAATATCAGGAGTATTAATATGATTGTAGAATGGCTAATATCTTTACTTTTCTGTTGTTTTCTTATGCAAGATATTGATTATAACCAGATCAAACAAGATATCAGAATCTGGATTCTAACAGTGGTTGAAAAATAGTCCGAAACCAAACAGCATAACAGTTTGTTCGTCTTCCTATGATGTTTCTTTCAGTAAATAGCTTATTATAATTACCAAAGAGATATTACAATGTCAGGCTCCTGAATAGTCAGACTCTAGAACCGTTCACTCTCTAATATATTCAGAAAACTTATTCAGCAATTTCTCGTTTTAATATATAATTGAATAAAAAATCCTGGAACGTTGTTCCCAGTCCCAATATTTGAAATGTTGAGGCTTGCGCCCTCTAGCCGTGAGAAAAACTAACCGTCCCCGGATAAACACAGAGGTATCTGCTCCAGGCGCGGTCAGCCCTGTACATTGTGGAACCCTCACTAAAACTTCAGCTACCTGCAGTAAGCGCGAGCGACACTCTAATATCCAAACACGACATGACACGATGGCGATTAAATAATATACATCCTTGTTATGTTACTGCAAATGGTAGAATATATAGGGTAGGAATGGTAATGGTTTCTATATATACGTTGAATTTTTTTGGTTATGTTATAACCTACCACACTTGTTTCTATGCTCTTTTACCGTTACGTGCAGAATTCAATGGGAGAATGGGAGTGTAAGAGGTAGTCTGCCCCATGGAATAATGTACCTATTTTCAATTTGCCAGTGAATAAGTCACTCTTTCCAAGTTCTAAGGAAATGGATAAGTAGTTCCTCGACGTTCCCACGGATTTTTGAAGTGAAAACTCTTTTCGGCGCACTGCCCACATTTTTTTTTGGGGACAGTGAATTAAGCTGATCAGCCACACTCTGAGGTGGAGTCTCTTTTGCGTAAACTTGGAGGTGCCAATTTTAACCGAGCGAGAATAATATAGTCAGTATATGCAATTGATTCGTAATAATTGTACGGTGTACATTTGAGATTAGTGTATGTTATTAGTGGTGTATCGTGCGTTTATTGAAGAGGGATTCGGTATTTTCGTATGTATAGGTGAGACAACTTGATTGAACAACGAAGAAAACATTGATATTCCAAATTTCCATTATGTTGCTGGGTTTAAGCAACCATAATGCAGAACTGCAGAAGTCATAAATAAAAATAATAAAGATACGACGAACATTATGGATGTAGTATTTGGTAATTCTCAATCATATGGTTTTAATAAATCATGTATTGGAGAAATTTGTGTAGCAAAATGTGAAGCAGAAAATGGACTAATTTTAATGATTAATTTTGATACCATTTACTACTACTACTCGAAGTATAAATGAAATGTGATGATATTTTGACTTTCTATATTTATATTGAAAATGAGTTGTACGGGTTAGGTCTCTTATAGAAAACCAATATTTCTCAGTTAGCCAACGATTAGGCAATATATTTCGCCATCCTCAGGGCTCTAAAATATAAAAGTATTGACCATTACAAATGAAAAATTGCACAAGAACAATTTTTATAGAAGTAGAAGTGAAAATAAGAACGTGTAAACGTTTATAGTTAAAATTATGATTCTTGAATATTGATACCAGCTCAAATTCCAAAACCAGTCTTGAGAAAGTATTTCATTGTGGCCTTACATGAGTGATTTTGGTTTTTCTTCGTCAAAAATACAACACAGCATAAAAAAAACATACCAACTCAAATTCAGAAACCTGTCTTGAGAAAGAATTTTATTGTAGACTTACATGAGTGATTTTGGTCTTTCTTCGTCAAAAATATAACACAGCATAAAAATAACATAGATGTAACGAGACACTGGATAAAATTGAGTAAGTTTTATTTTTTTCTGTTTTTGTTCACCTTCTAATTCGACGCTCGAATGACTACTGAAGCCCATCAAACAATACACCCGTTTGATGGGCACAAAAACTAACAGGTGCGCCTCATTTCTTTCGAGCGGTAGATTATTTCAAGATAGGCACTGTTTAGATTTTCGGTATCTTTTCTATAGTTGACTGAATCATATTTGACGATGTTAATTATCTCTTGAAAGGTGTTCTCAAAGTTGAAATTATGATTTGTTTTCTGAACATGTTCTACAAGAGATGTTGGATTTTTTAGACTATATCTTTTTTTCAAATTCTCGTTTTGTTTGTCCTATGTAACTTTTTTCACGATTACTACATGGCATTTTGTATATGACATTTGATTTTTGTTCAAATGGGGTACGAGTTTTTATTTTTGTTAAGAATTTTTGTTTTGTTGTATTCTCATTTTTATATGAAACTTTTATATTTTCGCTGTTCAGAACTGTTCCTAGTTTTTCGGAAAGATGTTTGACATAGGGTATTTTTAGATGGATAATATTAGTTTTATCGTTTTGGTGTGAATGTGTAGTATTAGTTGAATATATTATCCTGTTTAACAGTTTGGTTGGATAACCATTGTGTAATAGTATGATTTTAATAGTTGTAGGTTAGCAAAAAAAAAATGGGTAAACTTTATGATTCTTTGTTTTAAATTCTTAATTATATATTTTTTTTGGTAGAATGGGTGTTCTGAATCAAAGTTGAGGTACCTTTCGGAGAAACTTGGTTTATGGTACCAATTGACTAAAAGTTCGTTTGAAGGAGTTTTAATGACTAGTGTAGTCAGGAAGGGTAAACAGCTATGATGCTCCATTTCCAATGTGAATTGCAATTCATTGTGGTACGAATTGGAAATTTCCAAGAGTTCATTTTCCTTATCTTTTGGTATGATTGCGAAAATGTCGTCAACATATCTTTTGAACATGAAAACTTCAAAGGCAAGTTTGTTTAGGCAGGTTGATTGCCAAGAGCTATTTCCACCCCCACTCAGCTGCTTATGATCTATAAGGCACAGATCCGACTTGTCCTGGAATACTGTTCCCATATTTGGAGCGCGGCACCTAAACATATCCTGAGGCTATTGGATTCTGTCCAAAAAAGGGCAATTCGTCTCGTCGGTGATGCCTCGCTTACAAACTCGCTCACTTGTCTGGAACACCGTAGAAAAGTTAACGATTTGTCTCTATTTTATAGATATTTTCATGGGCGATGCTCTTCTGAAATATCAACAATCGTTCGTGCTTTGGCAGTCTCTTCGAGACTAACCCGTCAAGTTCAGTCATCACACCCCTTCGTGGTCACTTTGGAGACCTGCAGAACATCACTTTCCAAAGACTCGTTCATCCAACGAACAGCGTGGCTTTGGAACTCATTGCCTAGGGAGGTGTTCCCCGAGGCATACAACCTCCAGAAATTTAAGAAGAACACCAACTCCTACCTTCTTTCCCTTGGTTCCCACGATGTTCTCTGAACATTACAGGATATCCCTTTTCGTGGGAACCAGAACATAAAAAAAAAGTGACACATTACAAGGTCAGAGCTAACTGGTGACATGCAATTTCACGTTCCCAGACCAAACACCTGTTCATTAAACTGTCAATCGGAATAAAAATAGCTATTCTTCACACAAATATCAAAGAGGCTTGAAAATTCATTTAGTTCTAATGGTGTGTTATTTTTTATTCTGAACAATTTTTTTTCGATTTACTGTATGGTTGGGCAAAAGGTATATTAGTGAAAAGTCATACAACATCTAAGGATACAGTTATATAGTTTTCTGGAATTTGTGTACTTTTCACGTGTTCAGAAAATTCGAAAGAGTCTTTTACAAAATTCTCATCCTGTATACTTGCAAATTTCCGTTTGTTACCAATGAATTTAGAAAGTTTGTATAATGGTGAACCTATAAAGCTGACGATTGGTCCAAGAGGTAGATTTTATTTGTGAATTTTTGGAAGAAAATACATTTTTGGAAAAGAACCATTTTCACTTTTCAGATATTTTATTTCATCTAGAGATATCCTATCGTTCATTATGTTCAGTTTGTTTTGTACCGTTTTTGTTGGGTCCTTCGATATTAATTTATATGTATTTTCATCTTTCAGAAGGTCATTTGATTTTTTTAAGAAATCTACTTTGTTCATGATAACTGTTGCATTACCTTTGTCTGCTTTTGTCACCATGATGTCCGTATGATTTTTCAAATAGATGTTTGTATGTCTTATATCTTTGAGAATGTGTTCATTGTGACCCTGTACTTCTGGTTAAGTCATTGTCAATTGTGAAATTTCTTAAAATATTTATGGCTGTATGCTTTTTTTGTCTCATCTTGCATTTGAATTATATCAATAATGATTTGTTCCGAAGGAATTTCACTTTTTGAATATGGCCAATTGAATTTATCACCCATGCTCGGTATATATTGTACATTCTTTGGAATATCAGGCTCACCACTAGTTAACCAACCAATTATCGTTTATATAAAAATTGTTTTGAACGGTTTCTGTTTTTGGTTGAGATTTTTTAATTCATTACTTTGTATTCTCTTAACTCTATTAGATTCACTGTGAAAAAATATTTCTTGACTATTTTCAAATGATTGAACTATTTCACGTGGAACGATTGTTAAACAACAATTCGTTTTGAATTTATGTCCCTTTCAAGTGATTCCACTTTCCAGTGAGCAAAACCAATTTCAACTTTCAATACTTGTTTCTGAAAATCTTTTAAAATTTTTATTGGATAATGGATTCCCTTCAGAGAGAAGAAAATGTAGACATTTTTCTGAGTGAAGTATGTGTGACGGATTAACTCCGTGTCTTTTACACTGGGTTAGGAATTTGGCGTGGTTTTGATAGTAAGCTAATTACTCAGTCATCTATAGATAACATACCGAAAATCTAAACGGTGCCCATCCCAATTCAATCTACCGATCGAAAGAAATGAGGCGCACCTTTTAGTTTTTGTGACCATCAAACAATACACCCGATTCACTTCAGTAGTCATTCGAGCGTCGGATTAGATAGTGAACAAAACCATATAGAGAGAAAACTTACTCAATTGTATCCAGTGTCTCGTTACATCTATGTTGTTTTTATGCTGTGTTGTATTTTTGACGAATAAAAACCAAAATCACTCATATAAGTCTACAATAAAATTCTTTCTCAAGACTGGTTTCGGAATTTGAGCTGGTATCAATATTCAAGAATTATAATTTTAACTATAAACGTTCACACGTTCTTATTTTTACTTTTACTCTTATAAAAATTGTTCTTGTGCAATTTTTCTTTTGTAATGGTTAAAATTTTTATATTTTAGAGCCTTGAGGATGTCGAAATATATTGCCGAAACGTTGGCTAACTAAGCAATATTGATTTTCTATAAGAGACCTAACCCCAACAACTTCTTCTCAATATAAATTTAGAAGGTCAAAACATCATCAAATATATATAATTATCTTGGGACAAGTGACATACTAGACTGCTGGATGAAAAATTATGGGTTTTTTCGAGGATGTGGAAAGTTTTCATGGAGAAATGGCTGCTTGAAACTTCAGAACTTGGGCTACTAATACTAAAAAATTAGCTTACTATTAAAACCACGCCAAATTCCTAACCCAGTGTAAAAGACACGGAGTTATTCCGTCACACATACTACACACAGAAAAATCTCCACATTTTCTCCTCTCTGAAGGAAATCCATCATCCAATAGGAAGATTCTTTCACAGTGAATCTAATAGAATTAAGAGAATACAAAGTAATGAATTCAAAAATCTCCACCATAAACAAAAACCTGTTCATAACAATTTTCATATAAACGATAATTGGTTGGTTAACCATAGTGGTGAGCCCGATATTCCAAAGAATGTACAATATATACTAAGCATGGGTGATGAATTCAATTTGCCATATTCAAAAGGTGGAATTCCCTTGGAACAAATCATTATTGATACTGAATATATCATCAATCGAATACAAGATGGGACGAAAAAAGCAGAGACACGTAACAAAGCCATAAATATTTTAACAAATTTCATAAATGACAATAACTTAACCAGAGTACAGGGTCACAATAAACACATTCTCAAAAAATCATACGGATATCATAGTGACAAAAGCAGAAAAAGTTGATGCAACAATTATCATGAACAAAAAAGATTTCTTAAAAAAATCAAATGTCCTTCTGAGAGATGAAAATACATTTGAATTAATATTGAAAGACCCAACGAAAACGGTACAAAACAAATGGAACAAAACGATCGATATGATATCTCTAGATGAAATAAAATATCTAAAATGTAAAAATGATACTTTTCCAAAAATGTATTTTTTTCCAAAAATTCACACACAAAATCTTCCTCTCAGACCAATCTTCAGCTTCATAGGTTCACCATTATAAAAAAATTCCAAAGTCATTGGTAACAAACTGAAATTATACAGGATGAGAGGTTTGTAAAAGACTCTTTCGAATTTTCTGAACACTTGAAAAATACACAAATTATAGAAAACCATATAATTGTATCCTTAGATGTTGTATCACTTTCCACTAATATACCTATTGACCTTACCATACAGTAAAAAATTGGTTCAGAATAAAAAATAACACAATATTAGAACTAAATGAATTTTTGAGTATCTTAGATCTTTGTGTGAAGAATAGCTATTTTAGTCACCAGTCTGCTCTGACCTTGTAATGTGTGACTTCCAATCAACCTTCCCTTTGATCTTTTCATGTTCAAAAGATATGTTGACGATATTTTCGCAATCATAACAAAAGATAAGGAAAACAAACTCTTGAAAATTTTCAAAACGTACCACAATAAATTGTAATTCACATTGGAAATTGAGCATCACAGCTGTTTACCATTCCTGGATACACAAATCATTGGAACTTTTAGTCAATTGGTACCATAAACCCAGTTCTTCCAAAAGGTACCCAAACTTTAATTCAGAACACCCATTCTCTCAAAAAAATATTATAATCAAGAATCTAAAACAAAAATCAGAAAGATTTGCAGTCCCATTTTTGTTGATGATAACCTACAACTTATAAAATCATACTTATTACACAATGGTTATCCACTGTATCCACTGTTAAACAGGTTAATATATTCAACTAATACTACACATTCACACCAAAATGACAAAACTAATATTATCCATCTAAAAATATCCTGTCAAACATATTTCTGAAAAACAAAGAACAGTTCTGAACAGCGAAAATATAAAAATTTCATATAAAAATGAGAATACAACAAAACTAAAATTCTTCACAACAAAAATCAAATGTCATATACAAAATTCCATGTAGTGATGAATGGTGAAAAAAGTTACATAAGACAAACGAAACGTTACTTAACAACGAGAATAAACGAACACGAACGAGATTTGAAGAGAAGAGATAGCCAAAAGAATCCCACATCTCTTGTAGAACATGTTCAGAAAACAAATCATAATTTTGAGTTTGAGAACACACAAATTGTGGGCAATCAGAGCTACTTTTTCAAACGCACCTCTCAAGATATGATTAATTTCGTCAAATATGATTCAGTCAACTATAGAAAATATACCGAAAATCTAAACAGTGCCCATCTCAATTTAATCTACCGATCTACCTGTTAATGGTTCCGGAATTTGAGCTGGTATCAATATTGAAGAATTATAATTTCAACTATAAACATTTGAACGTTCTTATTTTTACTTTTAGTTTCATAAAAATTGTTTTTGTACAATTTTTCTTTTGTAATGGTCCATAATTTTATATTTTAGAGCCCTGTGGATGGCGAAATATATTGCCGAAACGTTGGCTAACTGAGAAATATTGGTTTCCTATGAGAAACCTAACCCCAACAACTTCTTTTCGATATATAAGAAAATTAATCGAATTTATCCATGAAAATTTGCTTATTTATGAAAGAGCAATGCTTTGCACAATCGGAACTTACATCAATTACCCATGATCTTGAGAGATGATTTCAACATCGATTCTCCACATGAAATCATCAAAGCCTTCAATAGATTTTTCGAAGTACAAGTACAACAAAATATGGAACTACAATCAATGCAGATTTTTCTAGATATATAAATAAAATGCAATCAAAAGTATTAATTTTCCCATCTCATGTAACTTTTGTAGTGTAGGGGTCTTTTTCTCCATTGACCTGACGTTGACGCGTTTCGATCAAAATGCGGAATTGCCTCGGGCGCCACCTTTTGTTTTATAGTGGAAAAGGCCACGTTGCTCCGGGCAGTCCCATAAAAAAACACTCCAGCGGTCAGTATAGTATTGACTTGCACAACGGGGCCGGAAGGACAGGCTTCAATTGTCCCTGACTGGGTTTCGAACCTGGGTGCTGACTGCATGATAATTGGCTCAAATCAAAGTTTTTGATTGAATAAATAAAAGAGTCAACTCTAGGTCAGTTACAACAGGTTTATTTTGAGTTCTACTCTAGTTGTTATATACAAGACGGCTGTTGGCAGCCTTGAAGCTACATGGAATAACAAATAAACTCTAGAAGCGGAAAGGTGTGTCGAGCTTCAGAATGCGGGGAAAACAAATTTAATCACAAGCTCATGCTAGAAAAAAAAATTAGGCAGTAAAGGTAAACTTACTAGCGGCCACACATGTGCGATCTGGGCTTCGTGCATGTGTGAGGGCCTTAATTCAATCACGACGGTACCTGAACGCGGATACTCCCATTTCGGCAAATTACGGATCTTGATCACGATTCCCCGATTCCTAACCTGCGCGACTATCAGTTGAGCGAGGCCCCATTAGTGCCTTGCCACCCAACTGATAGCTTTTTTTTTCTTCGGCTACCTACAGACGCCTTTCACGAATTATCGGATTCTAGCCTACTCGACTATTGGTTAGGCGAGGCCCTAGTAGTGCCTTGCTACCCAACTGACAGCTTTCTCTTCCTTTGGCTACCTACAAGCGCCTCTCGCGAGTTTCCGGTTTCTAACCTACAAGACTGTTAGTAAGGTGGGGCCCTAGTGGTGCCTTGCCACCCAACTGACTTTTCCTTCCTGCGGCTACCTACAAATGTCTCTCGCGAGTTTCCGGTATCTAACATACACGAGTCGTGAGGCCCTCGTAGTGCCTTGCTACTCAACTGACAGCTGTCCCTTCCTTCGGCTACATACACGCCTTTCGTAAATTTCCGAGTCTCAGGCAAATATCTATTGGCGAAAATACACAGATCAGATACAAACCCTTGCTAAATGCATAGCGAGCGACATTGATTTTCGCAATACCTTAGATCTTTAACCTTCCTTGGAATATTTACTAAACTCTTATTCGTTCGTCCTCGGTGTCTTTCTGTACTCCTGGTTCGGCTTCTATCCTCAGCGTGGTGGATGGCTTTGCTGCTCAGGAACAAGTGCCACTCTCTATCGCCTGTGAAAGAATATTTTCAATACTCGTCTCCCCTCCACTGGTCAACACAGCCGTCACAGCCCATGCGTTGCTTGGCAGTGAAGTCAATGGCTTCTCGGGAACGGCGTTTTTTTTCTACTCTCGATGTTAGCGGGCTTAGCGCTAATTTTACCTTCTCACCATTTCAACTTCAATTCGAACTAAGTTTCGCGGGTGGGGCGAATGACGTACTCATTTAGGCGTTTGGTCGCGCTCTTTGACAATGTTACATAATCAGGTCGTACAAGAAAGGAATTTTTCATTATTATTAGCAAAGATTATTTATTTCAATTTAACATAGAGCTTGTTGGGTTGTTTGAAACAAACGGAAAATTAGTAACTTCGTTACAGTAGCATATGAAAATTGAAAACAAATTATTTTATCATATACAAATAAATATATAATAATGGTAATGTATGCCGTGGTCCTTATTTGTCCAATCAATACCGTCCATAAAAATATCAATATTATACATTCACATTGAGCTTGAGATTCTAAGCTTCATCAGATAACTTTTTTTTTTTCTATAAACACGAATTCCGGTAACTAAGTTATTCATTTTCAACAAGTTACTTGGGTGGATAGATAGGTGGTTTCTTCCTTGTTGTCTTCATTTTGAAATTGACGATTCTTTTGTTTCGAGGACGGATAAGACGAAGAAACATAAGAGACCTAAGTCATAACCTATTTCCGAGGAATATAAAGTAGTGTAACGTAAATAAACTTAACTTGGTTTTATTAATTTATTTCACACTTAAATCTACAACTTAATTTATATTACGCCACTGTATAGCTCGATCGTATGGGCTCGTTCAGACTGTCCGTGCCATCTTGAGGGCTACCTATTTATCTCCGTCACAGAATTCCCGATCTTTCGAATTCCGGCAGTTGGCGACCAGCATGTTCCAATCGTTTCCAATATCGACCGTTGCTCTCCGCGGCAGAGCGACTAGACTGTTCTCGAACATCTCCGGGGATGACCTCATCGCTGTCGACGGCAACGCGCGAGGCGACAGGTCCGGCCTAGGTTCGTTACAGTAGTTATAAAATAAAACAAGGAAACAAAAGTGTCGCCTGTTCCATATGCAACAACACGCAAGCGAAGTTTCGAGGAAGAAACCACCTATCCAACCACACAAGTATAGTTTGCTAAAAAAGATAACTTATGTTACCCAAATTTATGTTTATAGGAAAAAAAATGCTATTTGATGATGCTAAGGATACAGAAGCGGAACGTCATTAAAAATAGAAGATTACTAGTTTTTCTACTGCCCCCACGATCCATAATCCAAGAAAAAAAAATAATATATATATATATATATATATATATAAATATATATATATATATATATATATATATTATATATATATATATATATATATATATATATATATATATATATATATATATATATATATATATATATATATATATATATATATATATATATATATAACTATCTTAGAATTGATTACGATTGCCAATGAAGTTTTCACTCAGGTAGTGTGGTATTATGCACACTGGATTTTTTTCTTGTTCTCCTCTTCTGACTGATATCAATAGATATCTTGAAACAATTAGAGTGAAATATTGGTTCGTATAATGTATTGCTGTTATTCATAAATTTCTAAAACTCATAACTACCTTGGAATAGATTACGTCCTCAAAAAACAATGTTGAATTGGCAGATGTATTTCTTAAATGATAGAGAAGAAGGGCAGAGAGAAATATTAATAATATATCCATGATAAATTTGTAGTTATTTTTATAGGAATCAGAAAAGAATCAGTTTTTATGGACTGTTTGGTATAGGTAAACAAACTATTTGGCTGTGGTAATTCCGACTTCATATGTATTTATTTGAAACAATTATACAAAATGATTTTAATTCTTTTATCCGATTCTCAATGAATATAATTATATCTCATTAATGTTTTGCCAATACATGCCTTGTCAAATTAGATTTCATTTTTGCTTTATACGAACAGTTTATACAGTAAAAAGAAGGTTCTTTTTGGCACTCATACCGAATGTGTTGAATCAGCCCTCTTGTTCATTTATATCTGCGTCCACAAATTGTGCACTGAAATATCCTCGCTGAAAAAAAGG
This sequence comes from Gonioctena quinquepunctata, assembly GCA_018342105.1. NCBI lineage: Eukaryota > Metazoa > Arthropoda > Insecta > Coleoptera > Chrysomelidae > Gonioctena > Gonioctena quinquepunctata. The sequence continues at coordinate 239,844 of JAFIRS010001866.1, read as the reverse complement.
AATCATGGATGCTTTGAACTGAATGATAATGGAATTATCACCCCAATATTAACGAAAAAAAACAGAAAAGTAAACGAGAATGTTTTAAAAAAATTGAATATTCATCACAGAAATATTCTCGAATTTAATGTTCTGAATTGAACAATAAAAAACTTTTCAACAAAAAATTAAACCGACGAAATACGGAAGTGGAAAGTAAAAAATAAACCTGAGTCTCAATAAATAAGCTCCTAAACTAATGTAAGTAACTAATTTTGAGTCGGCGCCAAACAAACAAGCAAATTAATTAGGTAAGGCGTAAAATGATGGCATTGAGTTGCGCGGTGACATTCTGATAATTTTTTTGAAGTAATTTTATGATGAAAGATAAGTGCCATGTGAAGTGGAATGAATAGAAAAATCGAATTAAACGGTTTTCTTCACATAAAGGATTCAATATAAAATAGAACCAGAAAATGGTAGATCTCAGGTAAAAAACAACTACTTTCCTGGCAAATACCACGCAGAACGTTGAATGATATTCACCTGAAAATCCATGCATACTTCCATATAATATCAATGGACATTGAATGCAAATGTTTCTTTCTGATAAGCTCGATTATGTTTAATTTATGTCGTGTTCACCTAACAATCCGCATACCGGATTCAGGCTTCTTGGCCCTCATCAGTACGGAGTAGTCAACCAGCCAAAGGTCCAAAGAACTCTGGCTGAAGTGAGACACAACGTAAACAAACCATCATCGAGCTTGTAACACCTATAGGTACGCCGGAAAAGATAAACTTCAACTGGCGGTACCTAGTGACAGAAAGAAACACTCCGAAAATCTCCCACCTCGATAGGTTTCTAAATAAAAGATTCCTTCTCAGTAGGAGTGGCAAGCCCGTCTAGCATATAGTGAAAGATAAGTGCCATGTGAAGTGGAATGAATAGAAAAATCGAATTAAACGGTTTTCTTCACATAAAGGATTCAATATAAAATTGAACCAGAAAATGGTAGATCTCAGTTGAAAAACAACTACTTTCCTGGCAAATACCACGCAGAACGTTGAATGATATTCACCTGAAAATCCATGCATACTTCCATATAATATCAATGGCCATTGAATGCAAATGTTTCTTTCTGATAAGCTCGATTATGTTTAATTTATGTCGTGTTCACCTAACAATCCGCATACCGGTTTCAGGCTTCTGTTTATCTTTTCCGGCGTACCTATAGGTGTTTCAAGCTCGATGATGGTTTGTTTACGTTGTGTCTCACTTCAGCCAGAGTTCTTTGGACTTTTGGCTGGTTGACTACTCCGTACTGATGAGGGCCAAGAAGCCTGAAACCGGTATGCAGATTGTTAGGTGAACACGACATAAATTAAACATAATCGAGCTTATCAGAAAGAAACATTTGCATTCAATGTCCATTGATATTATATGGAAGTATGCATGGATTTTCAGGTGAATATCATTCAACGTTCTGCGTGGTATTTGCCAGGAAAGTAGTTGTTTTTTACCTGAGATCTACCATTTTCTGGTTCTATTTTATATTGAATCCTTTATGTGAAGAAAACCGTTTAATTCGATTTTTCTATTCATTCCACTTCACATGGCACTTATCTTTCATCATTAAATTACTTCAAAAAAATTATCAGAATGTCACCGTCCGTTCCGTTCCGTATTTCGTCGGTTCAATTTTTTGTTTCAATTTTTAATTTTTTTGTGGCTGAATCAACTAATTACCTACCTGCTTGTTTTTTTATTACTTCCAAAATACTTACCCACCTCACTTCAACTATTACCAGTTGAATAATATGATTATCTACTTTTACTATTTGTTGTTATATAAATTATTTTTGTTGTTCTGGTTAGTTTATTCCATTTCTTTGTATATCATTCCATCCTCTCATAGAATATAATAATTGTGACGGATGTAGGAGAACAAACATAATGATAATAGCGATCTGTCATTGTCAACTACATATGTGTCCAATGTTCACAAGTGAAAAATCAATTATCCCCTATTTTTCTACCCGTAAGGATGGATAATTCCATTCGAAATCCAAATATGATCAACTATGAGGTATACCCTATCTAATAGAAACAAATTATCCAAATCGAAGAACCCAGTAAAACGTTATGCCTGATAGAATCGGTTAACGGACCAGAATTCAGAGGGTGAGTGATCAATATCCTTCATTTTGCTACCCTCAGGGGTGGATTTCATCTTTCAAATTCAAATGGGTCCAACTTAGAAGTACACCCTATATACTGAAAAGAGAATCATCGGAATCAGACGTCTCCGTGAAAAGTTATGCGTGGTCATACATAAAAAAAAAATATACGCGTCGAATAGAGAACCTCCTCCTTTTTGCTTTCTTGGTTGAAAACACGAATTTAATTCATTGATATTTTAAATATTCTCTTCTGCTCTGAATAGCCGTGGTCATCTGATTTTTCGTCTGCAAAATATATCTCTGTGGGATTTCACTTCTTCGGAATGGATCAAAAGGAACATTATCGCAAAAAACTTTGTAGTTCTCAGAAGTAGTATCTAAATCCAGAGGCATTTTCTCTTATGAAGTTCAGACAGTTATTTTGCTATCGCCATGCAATGCTTCCAAGAATAGGACGGTAATAGCCAATAAAATGAGATGAAATATACAACTAACTTATGTCTTCTTCCAACCTCAAATATTTAATATGTCATAGATGAATTCATGTGATGAATTTGTTGAAAAGACCTTAATTGGAAGCATTTTTCTCATCTGTACCATCGACCTAGTGTATATTCAGTAGTTCGGAAGAGTGCCCAAATTGTTAGAATTTTTGGGACTGATTTCAATTCCCTTGGACACCATGTTTTCCTTTTCAACATTAAGGATCTTCGTCCCTGATAAAAGGCAGTCAGAAACGAGTTTATTTTCTGATTGATGGAGGCATGTATGAGTGTATGAAGATAAAAATGATAAAAAAATATTCTATGAGTATTAAATGAACTAAAAAGACATTTTCCCTCATTTTGGGGCATTTTTGAACATTGCCACCATCAAAACAAGATAATATTTTGGTATTGCTTCATTTCATTATTGAAGTCAATCATTTAGTTAGTTGAACGTAATTCTTATTTTTCTTTTCAAAATTTCCGTTTTTTGTAAATAATTTCACAAACCTGTCTTGTTTTCGCGAAATGGATTTCCTTGCATTATTTCGTTCGAAATGAGAAATATCAATTTTTATCCATGACTACTAATGAAGGTTTGTTTCAGCCGTCGACTAGTAAAAATATATTTCTGGATTCTGACATGAAATATTTCGTGGAGAATGTCTTTGAATTAACTCTCTTTTCCTTCCCATATCTTACAAGTTAAGTTTGACCCACTTCTAGTGGTCCGATCAACGTGAAATAGTTTTCGTGACAATGCATTATGGAAGTTTTGTTAGAGAAAATTGGTATATGGAAGTTATTGGGGTCAGAGCATATACATTTTTTGTCAAAATTCATGAAACCAATATGGCGGCCGGCTCCAATATGGCGGACGATCTCTGTCATTATGATCCGATTCTATTCAATTTCGGAGTCGGAAATTATGAATTTATTGTCAAACTTCGTAATGAGAAGGCGGTTCCAAAATGGTGTCGAATTTTGTGATGATGGACAGTTTCTATTCAAGATTGGTATGTCACGGTTTTTAGGGTCGGAGATTATTAGTTTAGACGAAGATTATTGATTTTTTGTGGAAAGTCATGAATTGAAGATGGCAGCTCCAGCATAGCGGAGGAGTTATTCTCTAGATGATATTCTCATTGAAGAACTAGATAGCTCAGAACTTGATGGAAAAATGCCTCATAACGATGCTTTAACAAAAATGCATGGATTGAAGCGTACTTACTAAAAACCACATGATGAAATTATTAATAAAAAACCTTTTCATATACAAGCTTTTATTCAAATGCTCTTGAAAGTTGAAAATAATTGCTTTGGATGTGTGACATATGATATTTGGTGAGTTATAGATTCAAAAGCTTGTCGCTTTTGTATTCGAACTGAAAACTTTGCGCGACAAACTCTATAACTCACGGAATAACCCACGTCACACATCCAAAGCAATATTTTTTTTAGCGCATTTGAATGAAAGCTTGTTTTTAATAATGTTTTTTATAAGTTATTTTATTCTCGTGGTATTTTGTTCAGTTAGGTTGCGGTTACATTGGATGCGTACTCTGACGACAATCGAGTCAGACATACTCGTGCGTAGTTGGGCGACTGAAACAAACAGTCTGTCATATTGAACTGGTTATATTGCATGCGCAGAAAAAATGTGTCCATGCCAATGAACGTACGACCTAGTTTGACTATCAAACTTTTTTTTTATTCCTGCGTTTTTAGTACGTATATTAGTAGTATACCTATATAAGGAATATCCTAGTCTAGTTGTTGTTATCGCGTACGTTCGAAAAGCTATAAAAGAAATAAAATAATAGGGAACACGCATGTGCCTGTTTTCTGGAATATTTCGATTTATACATATAGATTACTTCCTAGAAAGCTCAGCAACAATTTAGAATTGTTTTTTTAATGTTTATCATAATTTGACATTGAAAACGTCAATTATTTTATCACATTTAAAAACGTATTCTGATGGACGTATGCATCGTTACTTCACCCAGTTCAATTTTTTACTGCTGGTTGCTTCGAACTGTCAACTATTATTTCATTGGCGTTCGTTTATATGTTGTACTTATATGTTTATTATCATAGTATTTTCAATTGTTACTGAAACATCATATTCAACGTGAGCCCGTATTCATGTATGGGTTGTGAGGAATAGTATTGACTATCAATATTTCTGAAACAGCCATAACTGGCGCTAGTGTTTGGGGAAAGTTATTCAAGTGAAGGTCAAGCCAAATTTGAATTGACGAAAGTTTTTAACTTGAAAATGTTGACAATGTTTTGGGATAAATGCGTTCCTTTGATCGTATCAAACTGGCTAGTCGTACTACAAATAACCCTAAAATCACAGCATCACATGATATGAAACGGTTATGAACTCAAAACGAGGCTCTAGGTAATTGCGTTAACCCTTGTATTCTTCACACCCCGAGGTGCTCTCCCCGATATGGTGGCATAGTTCTCCACTTTGAACCACCTCTGCGGAAAGTAAGTGGTTGTTTCAAAACTCGAGCAATAAAAAATCAAATCCCATTTTCTTCGAGGCTACTTTCCAATTAATCATTCCAAATGACCATCATTGAAACCAAAATTCGGAGCAAGGTGAAAATTCAAGATGAGCCAACTCGCATAAGAACACTAAATAAAACTCATAAATTAATAACTATTCCCACAATGAACCACCCGCTATTATTGTTTTTTCTCATACTCGAATTTGGAAAATTGACTTGACTTACCCCATACAAAATATCAACTAAAAGTAATTTAATCAACTCATTCCCTGAATAAATATAGAAAATAGCACTAACGATTGAAGCAATATGTTGATAATCCTGGGAAGGTTAATAACAATAGTCCTCTACAAAAATAATATCTTCAGTTACTGAAATTCACTCTTTTGGAACTCTAGAGGGATCATTTTGTTTATACATAATGAAAGCATGAAATTTCCTGACACTTGGAACTAAATGAGCCCAATAATTTCAGCGATATTTTCTCAAAAATATAACAAAACCCAATTCCTGAGAAACCCCATAATCTTCGAAAGAGAAAAACATAATTTGAATATGTAGATATCTACAAAGGAGAAAGGTATACTTCTCATATATTTGTAAAATTCAACTCGGTATCCATCTAGACTAGAAACAATTAGTTCTCGCATGTAACAAACCGAAAGAAAACGATAGAATAACAACACAACCCAACAATGATTAGATATGAATTCCCTCCATTTCCATATGGGCAACTTTCAAGTGATACTCATTTGCATACTTGGGGTATTGGAAGTAGTTGTTTGATTACATGAAAACAATGTGAAAAACTGTGAGGAAAACTCTGATGACGAATACGGTATCCCGCACTTTCTGCCAACCCTATCCACCTATCGGAGATGTAACATCAAATCGAAAAGTGGTTTCCTCGATTATAGAATTCTTTTATATTTTATTGAAATGAAATATATAGCCCGCGCCCCCTTACCATGAGAACCGGTATCTCGTGATTTCTTTTTCCACAAAACATTTGATTAAACTCAAGTTGATGTGTATGAAACGAACGAGCCTTACCTTCTATGAAGCGGTTTTTATTCACGCAGAAAAAACTGAATAAGTGAAGCGAGGTTCGATTTCTGGCCGTTGTTTTTGGCTTTGGAAAGGTAGATGAAAGAGAGGTTTATTTCGAAAATTTGCCTCTTCTGTTGCAGAATTCTGAAAAGAACGAAAACTGCATTACAAAACCTATTAAATAAACCACTCCACTACGACTTACCAGTGAGGTCTATCAATTCAACATAAAGGTTGTGATGGGCTTCCACCACACGTATGAACAATAACATAATCAAAAAGCCACAACGACCGAATCTAAATCCCCACATCGGTAATTATCAAAAATTGTTGAGACTTTTCGGGGGCTATGACCAAATGGACGAAAATTTCACTTCAATCAGAATTCCTAATATATAATGTCATTGAATCGATACCTCTTATTCCTGCTGAAACAATAAGTTCGAGCTTGTTGGAATAGATGACAAGCAGGCGGACAATCAAAAATATAATCGATACCACCGATTCCTGAGGGACCTTGAGAACTTCGCAATATGGCGAATAAGGTCAATAAAAGAACCATCGATAGCGAATACCGAATACCTTTTCTAGGATTTATCAACAATGACAATATGTGAAGTTATATTTGGAACAGACGATGGCTACATAGGAAAGTAACAAGAAATTTTGAATTTAAACGATTCATATAAAACCTTATTCACAGGAATACTCAAACATGAGAATTTCGGCATAGTTAATTGGGTGCAGCGGCTTCTTTCGACAACTGGTCTAAAAATTAGTTACAATAGAAATGGGGCAGAATGAAAGTGCTACTCAACCAATTTCTGAATTATCATTCTTTAATTCCTACTGATGATGGAAAGTGTTCGAGATGCATTCAGACCGGTTGAATAGTGGAAATGATGAATCAACATATCGGTAATATAATCAAGAGTGTCGACGAAATGTAAATTTGAATAAGGTTTAGTACTATTTTCTATATCACATTATCCGACTTCAAAACTCTAGAATTTTTTATTGGATCTTCCAAGCCAATAATACATTTTATATTTCAATGATAATATCATAGGAGAAGACTATTCCAACGAAAAATAGTTTTTTTTCTTTCTATTTTCTGGTTCCCACGAGAAGGGGTATCCTATAATGTTCAGAGAACATCGTGGGAACCAAGGGAAAGAAGGTAGGAGTTGGTGTTCTTATTAAATTTCTGGAGGTTGTATGCCTCGGGGAACACCTCCCTAGGCAATGAGTTCCAAAGCCTCGCTGTTCGTTGGATGAACGAGTCTTTGGAAAGTGATGTTCTGCAGGTCTCCAAAGTGACCACGAAGGGGTGTGATGACTGAACTTGACGGGTTAGTCTCGAAAAGACTGCCAAAGTAGGAACGATTGTTGATATTTCAGAAGAGCATCGCCCATGAAAATATCTATAAAATAGAGACAAATCGCCAACTTTTCTACGGTGTTCCAGACAAGTGAGCGAGTTTGTGAGCGAGGCATCACCAACGAGACGAATTGCCCTTTTTTGGACAGAATCCAATAGCCTCAGGATATGTTTAGGTGCCGCGTTCCAAATATGGGAACAGTATTCCAGGACAGGTCGGATCTGTGCCTTATAGATCATAAGCAGCTGAGTGGGGGTGAAATAGCTCTTGGCACGAAACAAAAACCCAAGTTTTTGGGATGCACTTTTGGCAATGGACCTCACGTGATTTTCCCAGGAAAGGTTATTGCTGATAGTAATACCAAGCATCGATATGGATGACTTCAGTGGTATGGTTACTCCTGACAAAGTTATGTTAGGCACAGTGAGATCGGCTTTTCTAGAGAAAAGACATGCTTGTGTTTTGTTTGCATTGAATTCTACCAAGTTATTAGATCCCCACTCGATAATTGTTGCTAAGTCCATATTTATATTATTAACATTTCTTCCTCGTTCATTTCTGGTTTCACGGGCTGATATAGGGGCCTTGGAAGAGAAAGCGGTATGGAGGGTACTATCATCGGCAGAGCTGTGTACTGGACATGGAGTTGCTTTCAACAGGTCGTTGATGTGAAGTAGAAATAGTGTTGGTGCGAGTGTTGGTGCGAGTGGTTGGTCGTCAAGCCGAGGCCTTCGCCATCACTCATGGCCTAGAACAACTGGTCGAGCTACCAACCCGCATCCCTGATGTCAACAACCAGTCTGCCAATACACTAGATCTTTTCCTCACCACCAATCCTGACCCGTATAGAATAGAAGTTTGTGCCCCACTTGGAAACTCTGACCACACCCTCATCTCCACAACATGCTCTTTCCATTTACCATCGAGCTGCACAATACCACCCCGTCTCATGTGGCATTACAATTCGGCCGACTGGGAAGGTCTTCGTATGTTTTTCTCAGCGTTTCCATGGAAGAGAGTTTGTTTATCTTCAGTAGATCCAACACGATGTGCTGAGACAATTTCTGAAATCATCATGTTGGGGATGCAAACTTACATACCGAATACCGAAAGAAGAACATCATCCGATAAGACCTGGTTTAACAGAAACTGCTCTAGAGCTGTGGCTTCCAAACAGGCAGCATACCATCGATGGCTAAAAATCCGGGCCCTGAGACCAGAGCAGCATATGTCGAGGCTAGAGGCATATGTAAAGAGACAATAGAAAGCTCAAAAGATGCCCACAAAGCCAAAATAAGATCAAAACTTGCTGAATGTCCTAACGGATCCCGTTCATTTTGGTCTTTCGCCAAAGCTGTGGGAAGAAATTTCACTTCCAGCTCATTTCCTCCCCTAACCAAAGAAGATGGAACACTAGCAACGACTGCCCAGGAAAAAGCCAATATCTTTGCGCACCTATTTGCTGGAAATTCCACTCTGGATTCATCGGGAAAACAACCCCCGAACATTACACCTATTGACAGTCACATGCCCGAGATCACCTTTCGCCAACGTACTATCAGAAAGATTTTGCTGGGTCTCAACACCAACAAAGCCTGTGGATCTGACGGAATCCCGCCGATTGTTCTCAAGAAATGTGCCCCCGAACTAACACCTGTTCTTTGCAAGTTGTTCAACCACTCTTACAATTTGGGGGTATTTCCGTCCAATTGGAAAATTGCAAGAGTACAGCCAGTCCCTAAAAAAGGCAAAAAGGCCCTACCTAGCAACTACAGACCTATCGCACTGCTATCTATTATTTCAAAGGTCATGGAAAAAGCCATCAACATCGAGCTCATGAAATATCTGGAAGACTCAGGAATTGTCAACGATAGGCAATATGGCTTCCGCCATCAGAGATCAACTGGTGACCTGCTCGCTTACGTCTCACATATATGGCAGCTATCTATTGAAAAGCATGGAGAAACTTTAGCTGTGGCATTAGATGGAAGACTCAGGAATTGTCAACGATAGGCAATATGGCTTCCTCAAAGGCGTTCGATCGAGTTTGGCACCAGGGACTCCTCGCCAAGCTTCCGTCTTATGGCTTGCCCCCTCAGCTGTGTTCTCTGCTTGCTAGTTTTCTCTCAAACAGGTCTCTCCATGTAGTGGTCGATGGAGTTTCATCTGACACTCTACTCATAAATGCTGGTGTTCCGCAAGGATCCATTCTCGCACCAACACTATTTCTACTTCACATCAACGACCTGTTGAAAGCAACTTCATGTCCAGTACACAGCTTTGCCGATGATAGTACCCTCCATACCGCTTTCTCTTCCAGGGCCCCTATATCAGTCCGTGAAACCAGAAATGAACGAGGAAGAAATGTTAATAATATAAATATGGACTTGGCAACAATTCTCGAATGGGGATCTAATAACTTGGTAGAATTCAATGCAAACAAAACACAAGCATGTCTTTTCTCTAGAAAAGCCGATCTCACTGTGCCTAACATAACTTTGTCAGGAGTAACCATACCACTGAACACAAGCATGTCTTTTCTCTAGAAAAGCCGATCTCACTGTGCCAATATATTTTGTGGAACGTGAGGTCCATTGCCAAAAGTGCATCCCAAAAACTTGGTTTTCTGTTTCGTGCCAAGAGCTATTTCACCTCCAGTCAGCTGCTTATGATCTATAAGGCACAGATCCGACCTGTCCTGGAATACTGTTCCCATATTTGGAGTGCGGCACCTAAACATATCCTGAGGCTATTGGATTCTGTCCAAAAAAGGGCAATTCGTCTCGTCGGTGATGCCTCGCTTACAAACTCGCTCACTTGTCTGGAACACCGTAGAAAAGTTGGCGATTTGTCTCTATTTTATAGATATTTTCATGGGCGATGCTCTTCTGAAATATCAACAATCGTTCCTGCTTTGGCAGTCTCTTCGAGATTAACCCGTCAAGTTCAGTCATCACACCCCTTCGTGGTCACTTTGGAAACCTGCAGAACATCACTTTCCAAAGACTCGTTCATCCAACGAACAGCGAGGCTTTGGAACTCATTGCCTAGGGAGGTGTTCCCCGAGGCATACAACCTTCAGAAATTTAAGAAGAACACCAACTCCTACCTTTTTCCCTAGGTTCCCACGATGTTCTCTGAACTTAAGGATATCCCTTTTGGGCCAAACTTAAATAAAAAAAAATAATAGATCCTTGCGGAACACCAGAATTTATGAGTAGAGTGTCAGATGAAACTCCATCGACCACTACATGGAGAGACCTGTTTGAGAGAAAACTAGCGGGCAGAGAACACAGCTGAGGGGGCAAGCCATAAGACGGAAGCTTGGCGAGGAGTCCCTGGTGCCAAACTCGATCGAACGCCTTGGAGATATCTAATGCCACAGCTTAAGTTTCTCCATACTTTTCAATAGATAGCTGCCATATATGTGAGACGTAAGCGAGCAGGTCACCAGTTGATCTCTGATGGCGGAAGCCATATTGCCTATCGTTGACAATTCCTGAGTCTTCCAGATATTTCATGAGCTCGATGTTGATGGCTTTTTCCATGACCTTTGAAATAATAGATAGCAGTGCGATAGGTCTGTAGTTGCTAGGTAGGGCCTTTTTCCCTTTTTTAGGGACTGGCTGTACTCTTGCAATTTTCCAATTGGACGGAAATACCCCCAAATTGTAAGAGTGGTTGAACAACTTGCAAATAACAGGTGTTAGTTTGGGGGCACATTTCTTGAGAACAATCGGCGGGATTTCGTCAGATCCACAGGCTTTGTTGGTGTTGAGACCCAGCAAAATATTTCTGATAGTACGTTGGCAAAAGGTGATCTCGGGCATGTGACTGTCAATGGGTGTAATGTTTGGGGGTTGTTTTCCCGATGAATCCAGAGTGGAATTTCCAGCAAATAGGTGCGCAAAGATATTGGCTTTTTCCTGGGCAGTCGTTGCTAGTGTTCCATCTTCTTTGGTTAGAGGAGGAAATGAGCTGGAAGTGAAGTTTTTCCACAGCTTTGGCGAAAGACCAAAATGAACGGGATCCGTTAGGACATTCAGCAAGTTTTGATCTTATTTTGGCATTGTGGGCATCTTTTGAGCATTCTATTGTCTCTTTGCATATGCCTCTAGCCTCGACATATGCTGCTCTGGTCTCAGGGCCCGGATTTTTTAGCCATCGATGCTATGCTGCCTGTTTGGAAGCCACAGCTCTAGAGCAGTTTCTGTTAAACCAGGTCTTATCGGATGATGTTCTTCTTTCGGTATTCGGTATGTAGGTTTGCATCCCCAACATGATGATTTCAGAAATTGTCTCAGCACATCGTGTTGGATCTAGATTCTTTTTCAATGCGGAATCATAGTTCAATTATCAATGTAAATACAGATATTTAGAATTATGTTTAAAAAAACAGAATGAAGGTAATGATTATTGAAGACAAATAGAAGACAATTCAAAAAAAGTATTCAGAACTCCTTCAGTTTCTGCTCAATTTAACCAATCACTACGCTAGCACCCGAATCAATAATTTTAGTCAATCAAATAATCTATTGTTTGTCTGATTATCCTGGTTCTGTTTGGGATGCACTACCTTGAAGATCGAAGATCTTGTGAATTGCTATCAAACAATCATTGGAAAAGTATTTTTCATTATATATAACGACAGAATATGCTTCTTGTATACTGACAAATTCACCCAAAGCTACCATGCAAAAAGGCGGAGATGATGAGCATTCTGTAAGTATCACTCTTCTCTCGGCTAATTTCGTCTCATATTTATTATAGTCCTACCAAGGATATTTTTTTTTACATTCCCCATTCAAAATAGTCAGTAACTCATGGTTAGTCATGCTTCAACCATGTGGTAACTGTCCTGTCAAATTTTAAATTGTTTGAATTAAGTATGTGCTTTTACAATTGTTTAATTTTTATATATATTACTAGTAGTGTTTCATAGTGATATATTTTTGAAAAAATTTCCTCATTCACAAAATGGTGATTAGTTTGCTGTCTTCACTTAACCTCACCTTACTGTCTTGATAAAAAAGATATCATTTTACAAAATTTATCTCAAATTTCATATACATTTATATATAGGTATATATATATATATATATATATATATATATATATATATATATATATATATTGTTAAATAGTACTTTGGTCAGCCCGCTATGTAGACAGGGCTCTGGCCACCCGACTTTTCCAGTTCATGCAGGTGTGTATACTCTCTTTCACTAATATCTTAAGCATCTTATTATGCTAGGCAAATATGGAGGGGTAAGAAAAAACATCATATATTGATTTTATATGTAGATAATACCTTCGTTAGCCCGATATTCGTTAATACGTTGGTTAGTCCGTGTTTTCGTATAGGTGCATGTAGAACGGCACTTGGTCAGCCCAGCGCGATTGCCGCTTTTGTCCATTTGTTTCTGTTACTATTCCTCATTTACGTACATATCAAGATTGTGCGTATCAAGTTGTAGTTATGAAACATGTCCAGCAGCAGCAAAAAAAATGTGTTTTTGGCGCAACAATATTCCAGAGAAAAAAAACAAGTGAGTATTATGAAATACAGAGATTAACTTAGCCATTTTATGATTTTGATATAATCCTACCACCAATGAATGAATGAATGAATGGTTTCGGGAAGAAAACAGTCGTTGTCGTAAATTTGAAAAAATGATTTCTCTCTCCTGACACCACAGAATTTTCAGAATTCAAAATGATTTTCCATTCACTGAATTAAAAAAAAGTATTTTTGGAAATTTACTCGATAATATTCGATTATTTGTATAATGAAACAATGTCTCAAGCAAATGAATGGAATTGGAATAGAGGACACCACATATGCAGTCAGAAATATTCATAATATTTATCCTAAATCGAACCAGCGACCTCCATACCAACTCTTGTTGAAAGCAAAATATCATCCATAATGTCCAGAATAAGAGATAATACAAAAATAATTGATTAGAAGCCTAATAAAACTTTGTTCTGACTACCCAAGCTAATAAAAAACAGGAAATTTTTGTAAAAAACGTGGCGCTCGAGCTCGTGCTCGTATAATTTCGGAGATACATGCCCAGTTTGTTCTCAAATTAGATCATTTCACAGCTCAAATTTCTATTATTAAAAACACAAAATATGTCCTTCTTTTCATCATAACACTACACACACTTTTATTAATTGCAAAAAAACTGCCTTTTAAAAAAAAATACCCTTTTTCAAAACATCAACAAAACCGATTGCAATCTAGGGCCGACGAAAGCCAAATAATAACGTTGCCAACTTTTTTGAATAAAAATTACAAGGCATTCAGTATGAATATCAGTATTCTACGTTTTGTTAATGTTTTTAAGAAGGGTATTTTTTTTTAAACAAATGAATGCAAGTGTGTGTAGTGTTCTGATAAAAAAAGATCGAATTTTGTGTGTTTTTAATAATAGAAATTTGAGCTGTAAAACAATGTATTTCTAGGCCGGTATCTCCATATATATAATATAATAATAATAATTATCTTTATTCAATGATAATAAATAAATACAAAGGGGGTATGTTACACAATGAATGAAGTTAATGAAGCTGTTGGGCGATAAGTGCTGTTGCACTTGTTCCGCAAAAAGTTGTAGTTATGCTATATAAAATATGATTGATGATAAGAAATACACATAATGAAGGAATGAAGAAGTTAAATATAGTATATAAAATAAAGTTAAATTATGCTATATAAAATATTAAATGTGGTTGATAATAACAAAAAAGTACACATTTGAACAATTTAAAGTTAGACATAAAATAAATGTAAGCTATATAAGGTTTTGCTATTTTCATTACCACTTTGTGGAAATGGATTCTTACAGTCTGTTATAGTATTCAGGGATAATGTTATAATTTGAGTTTCTAAGTATTAATCAGTGAGTAAATTATTAACCCATTCTGTAGGAGTTTTTCCGTGTGTTCGGTTTTTCTCGAGGTGGTTCTTCTGTATTCTTGTTCGTTGCGCCTGTTTTTGGTGTTCCTTGGATGTTTGTAGCTTCTTTTAATGTGGTGTCAGCTTTATCGTTCATTTGAGTTGAGGGTAGTTGAGTGGGATTATCTTCTTCTGGTGGTTTTTCTATGGTATCCTTTTGTTTGGAAATTGGTGTGCCTGGTTCGCTATATGACTTTGGCTTGAGGTCGAGTTCGCTTATGTCTTCCATGTTCTCAAGATGAGAGGGTGTAAATATTTGGTTATTCAGGTGAAGTTCATTGTTTCTGATGTAGCAGCTATTGTTATTGTCTTGTTTCGCTATGTATAAGTGCTTCCTCAGGATTTTGTTTTCCGCCCTTCGTATCTCAGTAAGATCGTCCGTTATACTAATTGGAGTTTCTTTCAGATTTTTTGTGTTTCTGAAAATTGTATTTTTTTTTAAATAAGAGGTAAACTCAACTTTCACTGGACAATTATATGTTTTACCAAGAGGGTATATGTTATTCAGGTCGTTCCCAACCAGTTGAATATTCAAGTAATTATTCAGTAGTTCAATGATGCCTTCTGTTGTTATGTAACGTTCTCTTCTCTCCAATCCAAAAATCATTATACTGTTCTTCTTTTGATTTCTCTCCAGGAATTCTACTCTTCTCTTCAGTTCTTCGGTCTCTTCTTCTGTTTTAACAAGCCTGTGATTTATTTCTCCAATTTTTACAGACACTTCAACTTGCTTGTATTGCCAATTGTAATTCTTTGTTTCCTTTTACATTCAGAAGTTGTTTGTTCGACATCTCTATGCCGGACATTTCTTTCGGTATATGGTCACCTTTATTATATTCTATCCGTCTCGGTAAAACAGTGTTTGGAATGATATGTGTTCAAGTAGGTCCTATTTGACTGTTCTTTCATGTTTATGTTTTAACAACTGTTTCGTTTCACTTATCACCTATTCACTTATCTATTTGACTGTGTTCTTTTCTTGTTTATGTTTTCTCGTTTATGTTTTCACAACTGTTCCGTTTCACTTATCACCTATTCACTTATCTATTGAGTTTTCACAGGTTTTAACAGTTTTTGGGGTCGTAGCACCAATAGACACGTCCACTCGTATGAATGGTTCAACTTTGTGTGTATGTAGGTTATGTACGTTATATTTGTGCGTTCGAAATTTTCTCATAAACTATATGACATATTTTAAATATTTTTTCACTAGTGTAATCTACATAATAATGGGTTGGTTTCAGTACATGAAAAGGTACCATTCTCTTGCAATGATATTAAGAAACAAACGGACGCTAAAAAGTTAAAGAAATGAATAAAAATGAACCGATTTCAAAAAAATAACTGAAAAGTTGAAAATAATTCACAAAAACACAATATCTACTGGTAAATGGTCGTTTTGTTTAAATTTTTTTTTTCGGGTGACCTTCATTGGCAATATACATTACAGGGTTTGACGTTTGCTTGGCACCGACTACCCAAATGAAGTGAATGGTTGTGTCGTGTTTCTGTGAATTATTTTCATCTTTTAAGTTAATGTTTTAAAGTATTTTTTTTTCATTTTTTTATCATATTAATATTTAACGATTCAGTCGAAAGAACAGACTCACCGGGAACTTGGAGTTTTCCTAATCATCCCCATATTCTGATTTCACTATACACAGATACTGACATTCCCAGACATAAAGTCAGTTTATTTGGCAATAATTTTTCATTTCTAGTTACAACCGTTGACCAATTTGCCACCAACAGTTGGAGAACTCCCAAAATATAGACAGTTGTCAAAAATGTAGATAGAGTTCTCAATAATTTTGGAAGGATTGTTGAGGTAATTATGTATATTTTCATCGGATAGGTACTTAAACATGACATAATTTTCTAATTACTTTAAGAAAGAATCTTCCAATGTAGAATACATTGAAAATAACAGACGTTGGACAAAAATAAATTGTTGTCCTTATGGCTTTGCAGAGATGACACATTTCCCGAATCTCAGATCGTCATGAAAATTTTTTCCTACACGAATATTAACGTTCTAAACAAATTTAAAGAAATCAATTTTGTCACCTGAAAGCTTACATTTTTTCAAACAAAAAGTATTTTCACTTTTGAAAGACAATTTCCTTGAAAAATAAAAATTTTCAAGACTTAATTTTTATGCAATTTTTGTATGAATGTATATCTAAATAAATATTCCCTCATTCCCCTAGGTGAATGGGAAACAAATCGACAATCTGAGTCCATCAGGAATACACCCTATATGCGATTTCACGTAACAAAGCGAAAATCAAATGATTAATTGCAAACCATTCCACTCGTGAATCTCGTTGAAGTTCATGAATGAGAAAGCAATCAAATATCGAACAAATCCATTCGAATCATTCGAACCAAAAATCCTTTCGACCGAGGATAGGAAAAACATTTCTGAAATGCAAATTATCTAGATTCCATAGGATTAATATTATCTTTTTCATCAATACTTTGTAAAAACGTACGGAAGAAGTAGTAACGGACATTTCCAGAGCAGAATAGAAGCCCTAAATATCGTCCCAGTTAAGCCGTCTCAAATCCGCCAATTCTCAATAGAATCAACCAATAATAAAAAACTCGTATTTTGATGAGAGTATCATAATCTTTGACACCAAATACAAATTTTTAATATAATCTGATCTAATCTGATCCACTCTGATCCGCCTCAATCATGAACATAATAATGATAACTGCTTGAAACTCCACCATACAAATTTGAAAGAATCTCGACCCAACTCATCCCATTTAAGACGAATTACATGAACTTTTACAAATAAAAAAATATAATTTTCGACCCAAAAAACCTCCACATACAAATTTTGAATAGAATTGGACCATAATCACAAAACTCGTCCAACACTTTAAAGCCGCCATTACGATTTTTCTCTAACAAAAATTTCATAATACATTGGCACCGGAATGATGATAACCTGCCAAATATAAAGTTAACCGGGCAACCAGAATTCACTTGCAGAAGTTCACATGAAACTACCAATAAAACAAGGCATGATAAATAAAAGATTGCAACATTTTCTGAGTTCTCTACATTGAGTTAGCAAATCACTGCATCTCCCTACAAAGAAATTTCCACAGAAAAACTTTTAAAATTGGCTTGAATACTATCTCACAAGCATAAGGTATAGGAACATGAATAACCTCCTTCGATTCGCGCTGTTGCCAATACTTGGGCTGACCAAGTTCACAATACGATGTTGATGACTTCGAGAATATATATCCTGAGCGGTGTATTTAAATAGCGCCCCCTACAGTTAGCTACAGTGACTTAAGTGGTGTATATATATATATATATAATATATATATATATATTATATATAATACATAACTTTTAATATATATATATATATATATATATATATATATATATATATATATATATATATATATATATATATATATATATATATATATATATATATATATATATATATATATATATATATATATATATATAGTTTTGAGTTCCTTGAACCAGGAATATACAATGGAGTTTGAGTTTCTTGGGGTTTTGGTTCTTTTTGCGGATAACAGTCTTCTTTTAGGAGATGAAAATTTATTTTGTCGACGTTTCGACCGTGTCCACGGTCTTCTTCAGGAACTAACCATAATTAGCTGAACCTGTTAAGGCCTATATTCATTATGTCTATTTCGAACAAGAAAAACAGTTGGCTGAAAAGACCAGTGATTTTGTAATTTGAATAGAATTGTCATTGTCAAAAATAAATACAGAAAAATAAAATATTGCATCAATAGCACTTTAAATATCAACATAAATTGGTCCTTTGAGCAGAATTACCATAAAGTAACGTAATATTGGTTATAACGCAACAAAACAACGCATAGAAATACATTGGAGCAGCGGCACAGCAGAGAGGTGAGAGTCTCATAGCAGCGGACTGGGCAGAATCCAAACCAAGGCAAACGAAGCAGCATCCAATACGTGACAGAAGGTGGGTTCGTTCCTTATCATCCTTATCATCCTCATTTCCTTGTACCTAAGGCTTTGCTTTGAATCATCACAGCGGTACAAAGGCATTTATTTGGATTTCTTGAATTCTAATAATTAACACTGAGATTTCTAACATGGAAAGTCTCAAACGCAAGCGGGGAAGCTTGAAAGCAAAACTTACATCATTCACAAAGTATTTTAAAAATAAAACTGACAAAATCGCTCTCAATCCTGAAGGAAAGCTTTCAAAACTCGAAATGATAGAAATTGAAGAACGTTCAATTAACAATATGAATTTGATAGCAGAATTCAATGAAGTACAGAATCGAATTGAATTAGAGGTCGATGAGAAGAATTCACAGGGTGAATACCAAGAAAGAGAAAATTTTGGGAAAAATTATTACATTCAGAATTCAATCGCAAAGAAAATTTTAAATGATTATAAAGAAAATATTGAATCTGTCCAGTCAAATGCACGCGGTAATCAGCAAATACAAACTAACACGGGTATAAAATTAAAGCCCATTGAAATACCAAAATTTGAAGGTTCTCACCAACATTGGTTGGAATTCGCGGATTTATTTGAATCACTGATAAACAAAAATGAATCTTTGGACAATATTCAACGTTTTCATTATTTACGAGCATCTTTGGAGGGTAGCGCAGCGCAGGTGATTCGTTCTCTCGCGTTTACCAGCGATAACTATTCTACAGCGTGGTCCTTACTGCGTGGTAGATACGATAATAAACGACTTCTGATTCCTTATTACGTCAAATCTCTATTCAATATAGAATCCATATATGAAGAATCATCCCATAAATTACGACAATTAATCGATACCGATAGAAATATTTTTCTGTGAATTGAAAAATCCACGATTAAAATGAAGTAATTTTAATCGTGGATTTTTCAATTCACAGAAAAATATCTCTATCAATATTCAATTGAGAATGTTTCCCTTTTCAACATGAATACCCCACAAGAGGTTATCTTGACGATGGAAGATAGTGACAAGAGTTTATCTTTCAGTGGCAGATGATTCCACATCTGATTTTATGAACATCCTGTTTATATTTTCAACAAATTAATCGATACCGTTTTAAAAAATCTGTATTCTCTCAGTCAACTAGGACAAAAATCAGATACTTGGGATGTTTTACTCATTCACATATTATCAACAAAGTTGGACCCCTCTACACTGAGAGAGTGAGAAAAATGTAAGGGAAAAAACGAAATACCAACATTTAATAATATGACAGCGTTTCCGAAAACACGTGCGGACTTTCTGGAAACAATCGAAATAAATCAGGCGGATAAAAACACCATACACACTCGCATACTCATTCAAGCACATCTGCAAACTTGAACGCAAAGAACTCTCAAAACACACGGAGTTTTTACTCAGCTACACTTGTATGTGTAGTTTGCAAAAAGAAGTACAATATTTACAATTGTACATATTTCATGAATTTACCTCCAGATAAAAGGTTTGAGAAGGCCAGGTCACTTAAGTTGTGCAGAAATTGTTTGAAACCAGGGCATTTTTACAAAAATTGTAGGCGAACCACGTGTAAAAAATGTCCATCTAAACATCACACGCTATTGCATTTCGACAATAAAGTAACTGACATTAACGTTAAACAAATAGAGCCATCAGAAAATACCAACAAGGAACAAATCACAAGCAGCTTGGTGTTAGCCAGTTTTAATGAAAATAAACATGTTCTTCTGTCTACCACATTAATTAATGTTTTAAGATGTTGATTATAAAATCCATACGGTCAGGGCTTTGTTAGACTGTGGTTCGCATAGTTCTTTCATATCAGTTCGTCTTTGTGATTTATTAAAAATCAAAAGGCACAAGACAAATGTATCTATTTCAGGAATCAACAATACGTCATCCAATATACAATACAAGTGTGAAGTACATCTTCAATCACCCATTAACGCATATGGAAGTCAGTTGAATTGCTTTATAATACCCGAAATCACAGGTTTAATTCCAGACATGCCAATCAATACAACCGAATTAAATATCCCTACTCATCTTAAGTCAGCAGATCCATCTTTTAACATACACACACAAAACTGAAGTTTTGATAGGAAACGATTCATTCTGGAGTATTTTACGTCAAGGGCAGTTCAGTTTAGGGAAAAATAAACCAATACTCCAAAGGACAGTGTTTGGATGGATTGTACCAGGACCGTATTTAGCCCAGAATGCTTTTTCTTCTATTATTTGTAATCTAGTGACCAATTTACGTATTCAAGAAGAACTACGTAGGTTTTGGGAGCTTGAAGAGGTTTTTCATTGTAAAGAATCATTTTTTTCAAATGAAGAGAAATCTTGTGAAGAACACTTTAAAAAAAAAACATATTGCGACGCCACGGGTAGGTTCGTAGTAGCCCTACCATCGAAGGCGCCAGTAGAAAGTCTTGGTGAGTCATTTGAGTTGGCAAAAAATAGATTTCTCAATTTAGAACGTAAATTAAATCGCGATTCCAAACTTAAGGGTTTATATGCGGATTTCATTGATGAATATATCGCAATGGGTCATATGGAAAGTCAGGCATAGCTGATGATTATCAAGCTCTATTCAACTCAAAAAATAAGTCTTATTTCTAGCCACATCATGGGGTATTGCAAGAAAACTCAGTTACCACTCGCTTGAGAGTCGTGTTAGATTGCTCTATGCCAACTTCCAATGGAATTTTATTGAACAACATACAGATGAAAGGCCCTTCTTTACAAAGCGAATTAATCTTAATTTTATTGAGATTTCGTTCTCGTGCATATGTTGTGAGCGGTGATATTGAAAAGATGTATCGTCAAGTGATCGTTCGAGATGATCAAACACATCTTCAACGCATTTTATGGAGGAAAGATTCTAATGAGCCATTGGAAATTTTTGATATAAAAAGAGTCACATACGGGATGAAATGCGCATTATATCTTGCAATCAAATGTTTGTATACACTGGGTGTTGAATGTGAGCATTCCAATGAAAAAATCGCAAAAATCATTGAATCGGACTTTTACGTCGATGACCTGCTGACAGGATTCGAGTCAAAAGAGGAAGCTACTAAAGCGTGTAAAGAAATTTCCGAAGTACTGAGCGCCGGCGGTTTTCCTATTAGGAAATTTTATTCAAACGATTCGGGAGTATTAAAATACATTGAACACAATTCTAGCTTTGCTCAAACAATAGAGTTCGGAGAAAATGAAAAGGCAAAAACGCTCGGTTTGTCCTGGGCGCCACATCCAGATACTTTATTATATAACATTTCATCATTCATTTATACAGAAAAAATCACTAAGCGTCGCATGTTATCTGATATCTCACAGATTTTCGACCCTTTAGGTCTACTTAGTCCATGCATAATAGTAGCAAAAATCATACTTCAAAAACTTTGGATCATACTTCAAAAACTTTGGTTAGAACAATTATCATGGGATGATTGAGTACCATTGCGAATTCAAAATTCATATATAACATTCAGAGAGCAATTGCCAATGTTAAATAATTTGAACATTCAGTGTCATGTTAAAATCAAGGAGGCCATAAATATTGAACTACATGGTTTTTCTGACGCTTCGGAAAATGCATATGGCGGTTGTATTTACGTCAAATCCATCAACGAAAACCATGAATCAGTTTGTCATCTTTTATGCGCCAAAAGCAAAGTGGCTCCTATAAAGACGATTTCTATACCCAAATTAGAATTATGCGGTGCTGTCATACTATCGCGTTTGGCGAAGAAGGTATTAGATTCATTAGATTTGCATTTCGACAATTGTTTTCTCCGGTGTGATTCGTCCATAGTTCTCAGTTGGTTGAAACTCCCATCCAACAGTTTGAAACCATTTGTATGCAATAGAATCTCTGATATTCAAGAAAATACGACTTTTGCACAATGGCGTCATGTACCAGTTAGAGACAATCCAGCGGATCTCCTTTCAAGTGGAGTTGCTTCTGATCAACTTATAAAGTCAGATCTTTGGTGGCACTGCCCATCTTGGATACTTCAAGAGCGTGAGAATTGGCCAAATTTACAATTTTCAAGTACAGACAATCCCGAAATCAGAAAAAATATCAAAACATTATTTATCAATCCGAGTGAAAATTTTATTTCATTTGAAAGATTTTCCAGCTTTACCCGACTGAAAAGATGCGTTGCGTATGTATATATTCAGATCCATTAATAATTAATTAATTAAGTTGAAATCTGATGAGCGTTCATTCAGAACACTGTCCGTTCAGGAGCTTAATCACGCTCATATACATATTGTGAAATTAGCGCAGCAAAATTCTTTTCCCAATGAGCTTAATCTTTTGTCAAAAAACAAGGTAGTAGAAAAACGCAGTAAGATTATCAACCTAAATCCATTTGTTGATGAAGATAGTTGGTGGACGATTGGACAACTCTGAATTTTCTTATGACAAAAAACATCCAATTATTCTTTCTTCGGCTCATCCGCTGACGAAAATTATATTCGAATATTTTCATACAAAGTTGATGCACGCTGGACCTCAACATTTATTATCTAATATTCGCGAAAAATATTGGCCTTTGA
The DNA here is from genome assembly GCA_018342105.1 of Gonioctena quinquepunctata. Lineage (NCBI taxonomy): Eukaryota > Metazoa > Arthropoda > Insecta > Coleoptera > Chrysomelidae > Gonioctena > Gonioctena quinquepunctata. The sequence goes on along the minus strand of JAFIRS010001866.1, from coordinate 216,701 downwards.
GAGGTCGACAACCTGCACGAAGTATTGACCATAGATGTGTTCGTTGTTTTAGAATTCGACCTAAATCAACCCAACCTTTAATGGGAAATTTTCTTGCGCCGCGACTCACTCCAAATCCCCCATTTTTTGTCTCAGGGGTAGATTATGCAGGGCCCATATCGATAAAGGATAAAAAGGGGCGCGGTTCCAAATTAATTAAATGTTACAATTGCATTTTTGTTTGTTTTAGCACTAAAGCTGTTCATATTGAGCTAGTCACTGATTTGTCTGAGGATACATTTTTGTTAGCTCTTAAACGATTCATGGCAAGAAGTGGCAAACCTAAGCATATTATTTTCGACAATGGTAGTAATTTTATGTCTGCTAATAGTGATTTGAACGACATTGGTAAGTTTTCAACTGCAAGCGCATCATACTTGGCAGATTCTTTGTCAAATGATAATATAACGTGGGCGTTTTCGCCACCGTACACTCCCCATTTTGGTGGACTTTGGGGGGCAGGGGTTAAAATGATAAAACATCATATGCGACGTGTTTCAGTTAATGCTCGATTAACATATGAGGAATTTTATTCTGTGATGGTTCAAATAGAAGCAATCCTGAATTCCCGTCCTCTATTTCCCTTGTCAAATGATCCTGATGATTTATCTCCCCTTACACCTGCCCACTTTCTTGTCGGAAGACCATTAACAACAATTCCCGATCCTGATCATCTAAGTACGCCTATGAATCGCCTTACCAGATATGAGTTGGTTCAGAAGTTGTTGCAACATTTATGGTCGAGATGGAGCAAAGAATACGTATCGGAACTCCAAAGGAGAACAAAGTGGACTCGAGGCAACGAAAACATCAATCATAACGCATTGGTTTTAATAAAAGATGATAAGCTACCTCCCATGAAGTGGAAATTAGGACGTGTCGTTGAAGTGATACGTGGGGCTGACGCTATAGCTCGTGTTTTCGAAATAAAAACTTCTAATGGAGTCATACCACGTTTTTTTGCAGAACTACGTCCTTTACTTTTTACTGAAAACTGATAGTGAAGTGAATTATTCCTCGATTAATACTGAATCATAGAAGACTTACTTGTTCTGTTAGTTGGCACATTTGCCAAGGCCTATATTCATTATGTCTATTTCGAACACGAAAAACAGTTGGCTGAAAAAGACCATAGTAATTTTGTAATCTGAATAGAATTGTCATTGTCAAAAATAAATACAAAAAAATAAAATATTGCATCAGTAGCACTTTAAATATCAACAGGACCATTATTTTGAAAGAAGGAACGCTTAAAGGCAGCATATGATTTATTTTCCATGATTATATAATTGTTTTCTTCCTCTTCATTGTGTATAAATAAACCGCGAGACTTTGTTGTTGTTCTCTTTTTTCCTAATTGAAATCAAACGTGAGCAATCTGATAATGAGACTGGTTGATATGGATGTCTTATCATCCATATCATATCATCCATATCAACCAGCCTCCTTATCAGATTGCTCACGTTTGATTTTAATAAGGAAGAAAAAGAACAACAACAAAGTCTCGCGGTTTATTTATACACAATGAAGAGGAGGAAAAAAAACATATAATCATGGAAACTAAATCATCTGCTGCCTTTAAACTTTCATCTTTTCAAAATATTGGTCCAGCTAATTATTGTTAGTTCCTGAAGAAGACCGTTGACACGGTTGAAACATCGACAAAATAGATGTTTATCTCCTAAAATAAGACTGTCATTCGCAAAAAGAACCAAAACCCCAAAAAACTCAAACTCCATTGTATATATATATATATATATAATATATATATATAATTATATATATATATATATATATATATATATATATATATATATATATAATATATGTTATGTTAGGGTTTATAAATAATTGAAATGATAATTTTTGTTATTATTAGGTATTTAAGTTATGTGGTTCATGCTATGTGTGTTTTACAATTATTCTATTCTTTTTACTATTCTAGAATCTTATAACATGTTCTAGTCAACGCATATGTAAGGAAAAGTCAGTCCTGGAGTATCTCTATTGTCATAAGTATGTGCAATACATCCAAAGTGCACAAACAATAAAATAATATGGGAATTCAAATTCATGGAAAAACTTGGTATTTCAAGTAGATCAAATGCTATACAGTTGGAACATTCTGTATGGTAAATCATATCAGAAGGAAACCCAACAGCGAGATGTCAAAAACCATGCGAGGCAAACAATGAAATATAAAAATTATGAACACAGATAAATGTCAAATATGAATTTTATCCGAATCTGTAGATATAATATAAGGTTAGAATAGTACTTTGTGAATAAAATCATTAGAATAACAAACAGGGATATAGAAAGTGGGACAAATTTTGAAATTTGTGAAAATAAAAGAATGTGTGTTACCAAGAGGTAATATAACAAGCTTGGGGAGAAGAAAATTGAAATGAAAAAACGAAACCAAATACCAAATTTAGAGAGAAAAATATAACAAAAATCAAGCTAAAAACAAGCAGAACTATCTAAAAACGCTATATGACTGATTCACATACAAATGGAAAAATAAGCAAACTATAAGAAACCTCTTACCTTATTAAAATAACAGTCCAGTCCATACCATTCCCAGGAACAGTAGTGGCTTTTTGCAGTGTAGCTATATGTTCCAGTAAGCACCAACACTTCCAAGAGGCAGGAGTACACCACAAAGGAAGCAGGTATTTTAACAACACTAAATAAGTGCAACATAACAGGTCCAGATACTTATAGTGATTATTTGATCATTTGTGTCCATTAATTTGAACTTTTGTTGGTTAGTTCTATTCTCAACATAACGTTTATTCACCAAATATTTTTCATACACAAGAAAGTTTACCATTTTTCATCACGGTTTTCAGTTGGAAAAGTTAGATTTCGCAGAGTAGGTCAGTTTTGAGGATTTATTTCAATAAGAACAAATATTTGACGATTTTCTGCAACCTGTGTTCATCTAACGAGCACCTAACCATAATTTGTCCCACAAAACAGCATATTTGACATCAAGCATTGCGCCAAGTTGACACTACTGAATCTGCTGCTGAGAATAAAGATGACACATTCTTCATAGGCGTACCGACTGAGCTGAGGTAAGGTAAAAAGAGGGTTTGAAAAGGGGTAAGACAACGTAGCCGGAGTTTCATTTTTGTTATGATAGGTATTTATTCTTGAAATTATTAAATAAAAAGGGAACCACTGAAACAAATCCACCATAATATAAGTATAATTGAAGCACCTATCATAAAAATATATATATATATATATATATATATATATATATATAATTATGCACACAAGTGAATTCTCTTCAATGTAGAAAGTATTATTCACAAAAAATTGTAACGAGACAGTTTTTTCAGCTTTGTTATAAGAACAGCTGAAGGAAGTGTAAAGTAACTTTGGGTTTGATTTTCATGTAAGTTTGATCACGGTCTGGTCAACGAAATATAACAAACATAATCTTTCTTTCAACCAAAGACAAAAAATCTTTCAGACTTCTGGTCCAGTTTTCGAATCAAACGAACAATAAAAAATAAAAAAAAAATAAAAAAAATACGACTGCATGAAAAATGAACTTTGAAAAAGATGGAAACAAGATGAACAGTTGATATTGTGAGTGAATTATGTTGAGGGGTTAACTATTAAACTTAATACTGTAAACAATCTCACGCAGTCGGAGGCATCTTCTTTAATTCAATATGAAGATATATTCAATCAACGAAAATCATTGAATTTCTTGAAAAAATATATCAAAACGCCACTGCGCATCTTGCTGCCATCATTTTACGCTTTACCTAATTCAATTGCTAGTTTGTTTGGCGCCGACTCAAAATTAGTTACTTTCGTTAGTTTAGGAGCTTAGTTATCAAGAAAAGGGTTGGTTTTTGCTTTTCAGTTTCTTTTTTCGTCAGTTTCATTTGTTGTTGAAAAGTTATTCAAATATTCTTCTCATTATAACGGAATTCGGTGTATTTGATTTACAGCATACCAAGCAATTTAAACAGCAATTTCATATTTTGAGCACTCTCAATTTCACCAGGGGATCACTTGCCCTTCGAGTGTACGTTCGCATAGTACAATGAATATTTGATTTGAATTTTTCGAGCTTATAAAATTGTAACCGATCGGATTTGTGAATCAATTATACTATTGGAGCCCACTACAAAAGTGATGGATGCTATTTTAAAAATCACTCATTGGTAAAAAAGTGATTTCATCAAATTCGAAAGCTATTAGCTGGGGAGTTGTTCAAAATGATTTTTGTTTCTATTCTCATTCTTTTTGTTGGAGCTGATTTCAACCCATTCAAAGCAAAATAGATACCTATACAAATGAAAAAAAAAAAAAACATGTGGTACTGAAAAGTGAAAAAGGAATTCTGACCTAGATATTCCGGGATACAAAATATCAAACTATAGAGGGATATCAGAATCCCCTTCATATGCCGTATATCAAACCAATAACTTTAAAAAAATTGAGAAAAGCCAGAGTTGGTTTGTTTGCTGATGTATGTATCAGCACCTTTCGAATACCTCTCATATCATATAAGCAACCAATATCAGTGAAATATGTATTTTGAACGGCTCACATATATCACTGAGAGACCTCAAATGCATGCTCATTTTCCATTATGATTGATATTAGTTTAGTTCCAGTTGAAACGTTAATGTACCACTGGTCTTTTCATCAATTAATTACTTAGAAAAATTAAGTTCATAAAATTTAACTTTACTTCTGATCGTCGAGCAATTGTGAAATTATATTCAACTCTATGAAATTCCAAATTTGAGTGGGTTTGGAATGCAGACAAAAGATTTTGTCATAGAATTGTTGGCTGAGTGCGATTTCTAGAATCCAACATAAGAATCCAGATCTAGATCTAGATCTAGAATCCAACATAAGAAAACTTCTTTTTGTAATAATACGAGACAGATCATTGGAATTGGTTTTGATAGATGTATTGAGAGAAACAAACGTTAATACAGAAATGAATTATCAAATAGTACACAATTGGTTTGTTAGTCGAATTATATTTTGAATATAATCCAACAGCCCCTCAATTAAAAATAATCCAAGCCTTGACTCTTGGCACACCAAAAATTATTTCTCTTTGCTAAGGAGTCAGAAATATATACCAAATCCAATAACTTTTCAGCTATCTTCTCTTTCAAGAAATGGTGCCTCACAAGTGTTTGGTTTTGGCATGGTTCGATACATTTTGTGCAAGATTTTGTACTACTTGGTTGTCAACATGTATTACTATTGCCTTTGTGCACTGATTATTGATCTGCTCACCCATTCTCTGTCAACCAGAGAGCTTCTCAAACTGCCATGCTCAAAGCCATATACTTACTTTCAGTAGAAGGAAGGGCAGCTGTGGATTGTCTTCAAGTTGCTCACGAGAGGGCTCTACTATTTTTCAGAAAAACATATCCAGTAACTGATCTACGATTATCTGGATTTCTGGCCAGAGCAGCAACTGCATAACCAACAATTTCACTTTTGTTTCTGTCAGAACCGTCAAATTCTAATGTGTACTCCAATGTACCTCTCAGTAATCCAAGGATCCGATTTGATGCGGTCCAGTGAAGTGTGTTGTGTGTTTTGAGTATATCTACTAACACTATTTACTACGTCTCGTTACTTGTGCTGCATATAGAACACTTCTCATCATTTTTTGATAGGGTGAATTGGTAATTTTCCAAACTCAGCTCCTGTCTCTGTCTTGGATAACTTCTCACTGAGTATAACTAGAGTTTCGGTTGGATTACACTCCCACATCTTGTATTCTTCAAGTATATTCTCTATACAAAACTCTTGATCCAGTCATATTTTTTTCATTCTTTCTTTCGCATGTTATCTGCTTCCAAGTATAAATCTCGCTTCTCCTACGTCTTTCTCTATATTTGTTACATCAACCGATTTTTCAGACTAGTTTTAGCTGATGTGTCATCAGATAATATTATCATATCATCTACATAGACTGCTACTATGATAAATAATAAATCAGTAAAAGTATAGTAGATACATCAATTAGTTTTCGATTGAGTGAGGTCACAACTTCCGTTGAGACATCATTCGTCAAGCTTTGAGTTCCAAATTCTGCTAGCTTGTTTGGGACCATAATCGGATTTTCTCATCTCACTCTGAAAATCCGTTAGACTGTACCATATATATTTTTTCGGTAAGCATCTAACTGATCAATATCTTTATTGAATCATGTCGCAAAGGCAAGTAGGATATGTATATATCTTCATCCCTTTCATTTGACTACAACCTTTGATCACTAACCTTGCCTTGTATTTGACGACTGTACCGAACATCTTTCTTTGCTTCAAAAATCCATTTGCAATTCAACAATTTCTTATCTTCTGTTTAGTCTAGCTCCCACATTTTGTTGTCAATCGGGTGAAGTGAGCCTCCGATCCCGAACTCCAAGGTCAATTCATTCTCAATGATGATGTTTTTCATCAAATGAGTAGTCAAGAAGGTGATAATCATTTACTATGCCTACCAAAGTCGTTAGCAGAAAAGTTAACAGAAGCATATAATGTGGTCTATGTTCACTTCGGCGCATATAAAACTTGGTGTGCATCAAGAAGTGTTCTATGGTGGTCGAATATGCACCAAGACGTTGAAAGTCATTCGGCAGTGAGAAATGTGTTAAAAATCAAATTATTTGATTTTGCCGATCCTCCATTGAGTTACTTTGTTTCCGAAACAAAAAAATAGCTCATTGCCCTGGATCTTCATGGACCATTTCAGTCGTGGTACCAGGTATATTTTAGTTACACTGGACGTTTTAACCAGTTATGTTACCTTGTAAGCCTAGAAAAATGCTACGACTTGCGTGATTCTCAATAGGGTTACTACTGACTTCTTGTCAAGGGTTGGAAAGGTGGAAAGTATATTGTCCGACCACGGGACCCAGTTCACCTCGACGCGAAGGAAAGACACTTAACAATCATTAGATATTAGAGTGATATACCTTTCAGTACGCCGGCCACAATCTCATCCTTCGGAAGTAGTGATGAGGGAGTGGGAAGGTAACGCCGCTGGGAAGGTGCTGCGCTGACCAAGAAGAACGGTGGAAGTGGGAATTACAAATTTCTGCAGAGTTCATGAATTCAGTGGTTCAGCAATCCACGGAGTAAAGTTCAGATGAGTTTGAACAAGGAATTGAACGATGATGACTTAATCGGAAGAATGGAGAATTCATCAGCTAGGTCGTATGTTCAAATAGTTCAAAGCATCACCACCAGTGTTGCTGTAAGCTAATAATGTATTATTACCAAACTGGGTTCATTCATTGAAACAAATACTCAAATACAAAGAAAAAACAGTACTACAATACACTCCGACAATATAATACTTGTTTACAACTTAAATGCACTTCACTAAATAGACTTTCGCACCACTTATATAACGTTCTTGCCTTCTCGAATCTTTGAAAGGCGGTTCTCAAATCATCGGCACCATCCGATGACGTTATCGAAATTCACGACGGCCTGCCTGACGAATCTGGATCTACGATTGTAAACAACGCAGGGGCGGACTCAGATTATTTTCATGATTTCCGTAACACTGCCCCCCTCTAATTTTGATTGACCCGATCAAAAGTCGTTGGTTCACCATGATTGGGCTCCAGTTTTTTGGGGTGAGCAACCTCCATCTTAGTAATAGGACTGCGCTGGATTCTGTAAACCACGTCACTGTTCCTGTTATTTACCTCGTACGGTTCTTTCCAAAATGGTGTTAGTTTGGAGCATGTACCTTTGTGTCGCCGTGGGTTGAACAGCCAATTCTGATCATATTTCTTGAATCTTTCTGAACTAGCTTCAAATCATAACAAACTTTCATACTGTCACTAGCCACTATCAATCTCTTCCGAACTGTTTCGCGGATATTCAATAGGTTGTCTCTCTGTTCATCTGCATAGTCATGTACTTCTACCTATTGGGTGCCTGGTGATCCCAACACTGAGTCACAGGGCAATCAAAGTTCCTTTCCGATCATAATGCAAGCCGGGGTAAGCTTGATTGAGTCATAGAGGGCTGCTCTGTATGCCATTAGGAATAGGTGTATGTCCCAGTCTTTTGATGTTTTTCCACAACCTTGAAATATGCTCTTTCATAGTTTGGTTGATATCTGACTGATGGTGAAGCGCCGTGGTTCTAGACTTGTTAAAACCCATCAGCTCGCCATTTTTTTCAATAACTTCGACTTGAGATTCCTTCTTCGGTCGACATCTAGCTTTATCGATACTCCGATTCTTGAGAACATGTTGTCCACCAATGTTCTGGCTTCTGTGAATGCTTTCTGGTCCAGAATAGCATAGGCTTCTACCCATCTACTGAAATAGTCCATGGCAACAAAGATGTTCTTGTTGCCATCATCCGTCACAAGGAAGAGTCCAGCTACTTCCATGGCACTCTGTTCGAATATATTGTTGTTCGATGCCCCGTTGGTCCAGTTACGTATGCCTTGAAGTATATGAATTCAGAAGAAAAAATATACTTTTCATGCATATCTCTCAAAACCATTCCGTGTGAAAGAATATTCGGTAACTTTACAGTATATCCAAAGATTAGGAGTGCAAGTTGTAAGAGAATCACTATGTACATATGAGTACCTATCACCGTTCAGAATTCCACTTCCAAGTAGTGATAATCCCAATCAATAATCCAAAGATGTCAGCCTTTTCATCGAATAAATTTAATATTATAATATTTTTTCTCGTAGCAACACTTTCTCTCCCAGGATATTTTTTGCTTGATTTTTTTGTTGCCTTACTGATCGTGAATCGATTTCGGAAGCCTTGTGGGGTTACCTGACAGATTTGGCTTCGCTGAATCCCATCTGCGTGCCCAGTTTCAAGTAAGTTTTCTTTTGATTTTCACGAATGTGACATTTCAATCATATATTATAATATTTCCTCAGATATAAGAATGTTACCTGCATATTCCACCACTGAAATAAAAGTCTTGAAACAAGTTTTTTCTGTTTATTTAACCCTCCCGATACAAGAGTATCCGTTTCCTGGGAGCTATATGAACCCCTTCGATGAACTTGAGTCTTTTACAAAACAGCGCTTGGCAGGCGCAAAGTAGGTGTTCTACAATTTCAGCGAATTTCCCGCAGTAACGGCACAGTTCACAGTTTGATCTATCCATTTGTTAGAGGTGATACCTCAGAACACAATGTCTGATTAGCAGTCTTTTCAACCGACGAAACCAAAAAGGAGGAGGTTCTCTATTCGACCCGTAAGTATATTTTATGTTTTTCCATAATATGTTTTCATGTATGATCACGCATAACTTTTTACTGAGGCATCCGATTCCGATAATTCTTTTTTCAGTGAATAGGGTGTACTTCGAATTTGGTCCCATTTGAATTTGAAAAAAGAAATCCACCCCTAAGGGTAGCGAAATGAAGGATATTGATCACTCACCCTCTGAATTCTGGTCCGTTAACCGATTCTATCAGGCATAACTTTTCTGGGTTCTACGATTTGGATGATTCTTTCTTCAATAGATAGGGTATACCTTATATTTAGATTTCGAAAGGAATTAGCCACCCTCACGGCTAGGTCAATAGGGGATACATGATTTTTCACTAGTGAACATTGGCACACACATACGTAGTTGACAATGACAGATCGCTACTGACATTATTCTTGTTCCACATCCGTCAAAGTCAGTATATTTTATGAGAGGATGGAATGATATACAAGGTAATGGAATAAACTAACCAGAACAACGAAAATAATTTATATTACAACAAATAGTAAAAAGTAATCATTATTTAACTGGTAATAGTTGAAGTAAGGTGGGTAAGTAAGTATTTTGGAAGTAATCAAAAAACAAGTAGGTAGATTTTAGCCACAAAAAATTTAAAAATAAAAACTTTTTAACAAAAAATTAAACCGATGAAATACGGAACTAAAAAGTAAAAAATAAAATCTTTTTAAGAAAAAATTAAACCGACGACAAAATCAACTGAAAAGCAAAAAATAAAATGAACCTTCTAAATGATAATCGAGCTCCTTAATTAATGTAAGTGACTGATTTTGAGTCGGCGCCAAACAAACTAGCAATTGAATTAGGTGAAGCGTAAAATGATGACAGCGAGATGCACGGCTGCGGTTTGATGACTTCTTTCATAGATAATGATCTTCGATAATTGTTTGTTTGGCGCCGACTCAAAATCAGTTACTCACATTAGTTTAGGAGCTCAATTATCATTTAGACTAAGAAGGTTTATTTTATTTTTTGCTTTTCAGTTGATTTTGTCGTCGGTTTAATTTTTTGTTAAAAAGTTTTTATCCCAGTTCCAAATCTCTCCTGTCTAACTCGATAAGCTGTTCAGCATAATTTTCTCTAGTTTTCATCCTGGAACCATATTCCACTGATTCGGAAGAATTACTGGGTATTGGACAAAAAATAACTATTGTATGTCTCTCCTAACGTTTCGCGAATTTATTTTTCACTTCTTCAGATCCCGAATGATTGATAGAAAATAATATAATAATATTTCAGGAAAACACCTACACAATCTACCCCAACTGTGAATGCGTATGGACTCATCTCAACCCTCGTTTCCATTACTGGGTATTTGTCCGCAACATTTGCCGGCACATGTACATGAAAACAGTCCGCCACAAGTTGCGGCACAAGTGCCGGCGACAAAAATGTGCCTTCAGTCTATATATGCTGTCCAGATTCTAACCTGTTTTGTAGTTCATAGTATGCCTCAGCCTTAACCACAAAATCAGAAGTGGCTAAGTTGTGCATAATCGCTCTTAACCGACAACTCACGCAAGAAACACTGGAAGTCACTCCATCTGATAACTGTTGGACTGCACTGTCCTGGAAGTAGATTCGCTTTGGTTGACCAGAGTATAAAACTATGCAGAATATGGGGTTGAATTATCATACACACTCATTGCTCATACATCTATAGGAACTTTTTGGAATATATCTGTTGGTGAGAAACGTTTTAAGATCGATAACTAATATGAATAAAACATTATTTCGTGCATTCTGTCCTCTCTTCGCACTTTGAATATATCCGCGATATTGTCACATTATTGGGACGAATAATTTATTTCTAAATTGATATTTCATCAGTGCATTCAACTTTCGAGCAATAATTAATATAAGTCAATTCAGGAAATATTAAATAGATGTACAATAACAACACAATGAACTGTAAATGCTGAGATTGCCAAGTCAGCAAAATCACTCTTATTGAATCGTTGTGATTCCATACGAACGGACGATTTAACTGCTGAATTGAATATTACCACCTCTTTGCTGAAAAAAGTGATTTGGTGGAAAAGTTGAAAGTTAGTTAGTTGCTTTTTGGTCTACACAGAAGGAAGTCCAGGAGATACTGTGACACTGCCCATTCATAATGTTACTAGTTTATTGTATTTTACTTTGTTCTTTTATTTTTTATTCATTATATGTATTGATTTCACCCAACTCTTTTATTGCAAAAGGTCCCCCTTTATGAATCAAGCCTATGATATCAAATGAACACTTTTAAGAGTGAAACACCCATAGGATCGAAATATTGCATTTTGCCCTCAGATCCTTGCTCTAAAGTCACACAGGGAAGTTGAACGTGAAAATATTATCGAGCGTCTTGTTGGAAATGTCCCTTGGAACTGCTATCTCGAAGCAGCTGCCGCAAAATTCTTCACCAAGGTACTCGAATTGCACGTTTATAAATAATTTGTATATTTGTCTTCCTCAAAACATTCCGGAAGCAATCGAGTATTTGACAAACACTGTATGACGCTGGACGAACTGGATATAATTGGACTGTATATTTGAAGAAAATAAAATATACATATTGACCTTTCAAAAATCCATTCAAAGGCAAATCTGAAAAGAATTGGATGGGGAAAACTGAACGAACCTTGTGATGCTGAGGAGCAATCACGGAAACTCGTTTCTAGTGAATTTTACTTTCAACAAGTTATATCAAAAGTTTAAATGCCAAATTACCGGTATCTTCAAAGTTGGAAAACGATCGTAATAATGTCTTGGCATGATCTCGTTAATTTTCCATACCAAGACTTGCCATTCAGAAGCGCGTGATTTCAGAAGAAAATTCGTTACTGAAATCAACCATTTACTGAGTGGTACTATAAAGAAGGATCGATATACCGCCATTCAAAATGTTGAATCTTACTATCATTAAGTCTTAATTAATAATTGAAAATGGCCTTTTATATGTCCATTTTGACGTTCTGACGGTGATACTTCTGGTTATACCATCAACACTGGATTTGATTATCCCAAGTCTATCAGTTAGCCATTTTAGAGGTGGAGACAGTTCATCTTTCATAACAAAATGATTTGGTTCTATGGGGGAGGATGGGTCAGTCCATTTGCTACGCTGGATGAGCTACCAAGTTCTCCAAAATCAGTGTAAAAAAATCAATGGAGAAATTGTTAAAACTCCAATTTTTTATATACTTTATTCAACTAAATGTAGAATTTTAATGATTTTTTGTGTATATGTACTATCTTTTGTTTGTTTTTCAATCTTCGAGAATGCGTGAATTGGAAGTTATTGGCCGCATACCTGTGAATCTGGAAATGAATACCAAATATGAACTATCAAGAGGGAATTCAATAGACTTTCAATTCAATTTCAGATGTTCGATGGAAAAAATAGCATTGTTGACTCACTCGGTATAATGAGACCAGATGATTTATATTTTCGAACAGATTACCAAAAATTAATGGTATACATTATCTGTTTTTCCTAAAAAAATCCCATCATCCAGATTTTTGTACCCTCTTTATTTTGGAAATCATAATTTTCTCCACAGTCAGAGATCGAATTTGTCATATATTGAAATTCTGCTCTTGATATCAGTTCCAAATTGGAATCACAAGCAAAGGAGAAGATTCCACAGAAAGGAGATTTGAGGACCACCAGCTTCATTTCTCCCGTTAACATAGGGACCAAAATTCACAACAATTATTGCGTATTTGAATACTTACCAGAAATTTTTATATATTATATCCCTACAATGTTTTGACAAACTGACAGGTCATCTGTAAATAGAGAACTGTGTTCCATTTCAATGAATTGAGTGCTCAGTAATACCCAAAATACGTATCCTTGAATCTGAATTTTCATATATCTAAGAGGGTTCGTTGGAATTATTTCTCTTTCTGCTGACAATTGATGCAATGCTACTAGGGAGAAAAGGAGGATGTAGTGTGATTAGAGATATGCCTTGTCTAATATTTCGTCTTTATTCCACATTTTTCATGACCAGTAAATTTTGTCGTAACTTACCTTATCTTATTCAAGACATAAGTGTTCCGTATTCAAGAGGCACTCCGTTAACGTAATGAATAAAAGTATGTACATTCTTTTCATGTCTAGGCACTGTTGTATATTTCCTGATACAATGATCCAAATAAAGAAGTGATCGGTAGAGTACCAGGTGAGACAAAAACATTATGAATAGTCATAGTGGGGGATAAGGTATGTGTTTTAATGAAGAGTCCATTTTATATTTCTCTCAATCGTTTATTCTGCCTTATATTATTAGATTTTTTATTTTTATCCGGTGATTTTCAAATGGAGTAATTGTGTCGATGTCTCATATGGCTCAATAGATGTACTTTCTGCTTGGCACTATAGGAGCATTGCTGACATTTGAAATGAGGTTCCTTGCCACACTCATAAGCTACATGTCTCATCAGAGTTTTACGGTATCTGTAGCATTTGCCACATGTTCCACATGGAAATACTGGATCTGTAAATGAAAATCGTTATTCGTGATTCATAGAATATGGAGAGGCACCCTCCTAATTTTATTTTCAATAATGCGATATTAATTTCAACTCCATCCCTCAGGAAATATCCATGTATTATCACCTTTTTATATCTTCATCACTCGTCTCCGGAAAGTGGTGATATACAAAGCTCAGGTGGTGAGAATATTTCTAGTTATAGAAATGATAATGGAGATGGGAGTTGGTGTGGATTCACGGAAGGATAACAGAATTGGAAATATATATATTGTTTACAATGGTCACAACCATTCTAATATAAACATTTGAAACTAATGTATACAATATTTCTTTGTCCCGTTTCATAGAAGGGGGAGATGATGGGAAAGCTCCAAATAGCCTTGCTTACCTTCCAAATGTGGGGTGAGGGGAGAAGGGGCTATCACTGCTGATGGTAGCAAGTATTGCCTGAGTATGTGCGTATATAGGCATTGTTACCTTGATTGAAAACGGCTGGAAAAAATGGGTTTGGAATCATTGATTTTCAAGGGTTTGTCGCCTCTATTTCAACAGGAATATTCGAATGAAAAAAAATGTGGAGGTTTACAAAGAAAGTATGTTTCGCAGTGTGTCCAGTCACTGAAGTTGAGTCCCGGATGAACTGTAGTACACTGAACAGGCATATGTTATAGCAGGTTATATTATTTGCTTGTAAATGAGTAGTTTATTGTAACGTGTATTTCTAGAGACGGAGGTTATACTACTCAAATCTGTTACCAAACCATTATCACTAGAAATTCACGTTGTCGATGACGCCAAAGTACTAGACTCGAAATATTTTCTTATTCAATTTTGAATCTCGGGCATCGGATATTATAGTGGTTTGCTCCACGTATCAGAGTAGCAACAGATGGAGATACGGGCCAGATATTTGTTTTTTTTTTCAAATCCCCGAATGACTGTAGGCTTGAATAACAACATTTAGTACTGGACAACGGTTGATGTCATTTGAACAGACATACAGATAGACAGAGGTGTCTCCACCCTACTTCGAAACTTGAAATGGCGAAAGTACTCTTCACAGAAAATTCAGAGGGTAAATTACAATTCAACAGGTTTATTCAAATTACAAATGATGCCACTTTCACAAAACAATAATATTGTTTTTTTCCGTATCTCCTACTCATGCGGAGATTATGTTGGTTACCTTGACTTTTATTTCGTGATGTATGTGTCTTTATGTCTTTGTGGCATATTCGAATTATCTTACACACATATATATTTCACATGTCCAAAGTCATTCAATAAATGTACTCATTTCAAGAATATCGCGACACAATTCTTCAGAAATGTCCGAAAAAATAATAATCAGGAACTTTGTTCTCGATAATAGAGGATGATCGACTCCAAAGTTACAGAAGACTTCCGATACTTTTTAGGACTAATCGCTTCCAATTACCAAGTAAACCCAACTATTCAATGTGTCAAATTATTTCTTTCATTAGCAAATACAATTCAGATGGTCACAAAACACCAATCTGTCGAATACAATAAAACTAGAGGATGTAATTTTAATTCACAAATCCCTCAAAATAAAAGTTTCTTAATCGTAACGTTTCAATGACAGATATTTATTATCATTTCCGAATATCTTCTCCACAGAATAAACACGAGTGAATATTTCGTTTCGCTGTGAATAATATGTTCATGTTGGGCAGAAGTATTCGAAAATTCGATCTCTGTTGCCGGAAGAGCCAACATGAATATTAATTTCGTTAATAAAAAACTTACAATATGCCAGAACATGGTAATACATTTAATTAAAAAAACATGCTGTTGTGCTCTTGAATATTTTCCATGGAATGGGAATATTCGATAATTTTCAATTTCCAGGATTTATTATCACTCAACACCCTAGGTGGAAAGATCGTAGGATATTTTTTGTAATTGGGTACTCAAAATGTTTTATTCAGAAAGTACGCATGAATATATTCCCACATTCAGACAATTTTTGCAACTATTAGCATCATATGAGTTTTTCGGCTTAACTTTGCCAACTTCTAACTTTAACTATAAACTCTTTCAAGTCCAGCTTTTTTCAAGATCATCAATCCAAGTCGAGTTTTTGATTTCAAAAGATTGAAATATCAAGTTTCTTGAATCAATCCGTCGAGCCTGTGAGAAATTCGTTAAAAACTCATACAAATGAATATGGTGAAATAATAAAATGAACATTTTCTTCCCAAAAAATTAATAATACAAGAATAACTAACGAAAATGATACTTTGTTTGAATTCTGTAGACGATGTGTTAACTTGATAACTCTCGATTCGGACGTCCATCGTCTTAATGGATTCAAAAGTTCAAATGGATTTGAAAGGTGAAATGGATTTAATAGGTGAAAACGTCTTGAATCCATTGAGACGATGGACATCCGAAACGAGAGTAATCAGAAAAAGGATACTGTTTTTTCCTAATCCATGTTTATTGTCTGTCGAAACTTCGGAGATATCCACTGAGTTTTCGGTCGGTTCTGCCATATATTCATGACGTGGTTCCAATATTGAAACAATGCATTGATTAAATGTTATACGAATCCATCTCTTGCTTCTTGAATACGTTGAATTACATTTTCATCCAGCAGTCTCGGTCCGATTGAGTGTTGAGCTCAAGGGGCCCACATTTCTAGTTTGTCCAACATCGATTCAAATTATATGAGTCCGGTGCAATATGTATGATTTAGCAAAATTCTTATGAGAGTTTCAAAACTCTTCATGTATCTTCATAATTTTTCAAGTATACCCCATTCCCTGTCAGTAACTTCCATAAATAGATGGAGTTCTCACATAATTCTCAAACAGGTGATGTGATTTGTTCAGATGCTATTTAATAATCTCAATTGCACGAACTGAGTTTGGTGCTCCATCGAAATCATCAATACTGTCACCCCAGGATACCCCTTCTCCTTTCTAATCGAGATCCACGATTTTTATCAAATATCTAGCTGATTAGATGATGATATGCAAACCATGCGAAATTTTCGTTTTCGAAGTCAAAATTTTTGGAGAATATTTCAACTCTCGAACATACGTGGCTATTTTCATTATTAGTAGTGATACTTCAAATAAGACGAGTAAGCTTATAGTTTTCTACACCAAAAAAATTATTCTTACGTGAAATAAGTCAATAACTTTCCACCTCATTTAACCGTATGAGTTGCTTCTCGGTACTTCGCTATTAATTTTTCCAAGATCTTTTCTTCGAATTAGTCAAAACGTTATTGAATTTTGTTGAGTCAGAATTAATCTGTTTTTTGTATTTGTAAATACGATAATCACACTTCATGGACTTATTCTTACTCACTATGATTTTGGTAGTTAGACTCTGCAGTAGGTGGATGACGTACAAACAACTGAACCTTGTCACATCCATTGTAAAAGACTGGGGTTCTTCGTATAATCGCATTGACAAGAGAAAATAAACAACTGAGAGTACCATCACAATAGGATTTTTTCGGTTGTGATCCACTGCAAACTATCTCATACGAGTTCTATATAGTATAGCGCGGTCAGCCGAAATATTGGTATGATTGGACTGCCAGGTTTTTCATAATGGCATATTCCGTTCGGTCAAACAGATTGAATAGTTTTTCTCATGAAAGTATTCACGAACTATAAAACTTTTCAATACACCATAATGAATATTCACTTCTTCACTTTGTATTATAATTATCAATTTTATGTTACAGCGAATAAAGCTTTTTCAAGCCGAAAATTCAATATCAAGTTAAGTTAAGCTTTCTGTCGACAAACCTTGATTCTCAAGTTATCTTTCGTCATCAAGGCAAGCTTGCTCAACTTGATGAAACCCTGATTTTGTGTAAAGATCAAGCTGGCTGATATGGCAGAAAAATACGTCATTTACAATTGTCTTTTCAGATTTTGGAAAATATCTATTTTCCACAGAAAAATTGCAACATTATCTTCCAAAACGTATATTTTTTTAACCCCTGAGAATGGATATAACCAAAAATATTAGTACGAAGAAACGGCAAATACAGTCAAACCTCCATAACTCAAACATCCACAATTCGAGATTTACTGTTATTTCCTTTATATTTTGTGTAATTACCAAGTAGTTGCATCTATCCAACTCGAATTCTCTCAACTGGAAAATCTCTATAACTCGAAGCAAATAACAGGCTTCATCAGCATAGCAGTCTATATACGAAATTTTGTGGTAAAATTTAACAAGACAAAGCACCAGCGAGATTTTTACCGTTTGTTGTGTTTTGATGATTACTATGGTATAGCGTGTGTAGTGTTGGTGGATTGTTGGCGCCACGAAAACTTGAGAGTTTAACGATTGAAAAAAATTGAGATTTTGAATCAAGTGGAAAGTGGGAGTGGAGTTCAGAAGAGGGCCATTGCTCAAGAATATGGAATACGGCAAACACGTCCACAATTATGAAAAATAAAGCAGCTTTTACAGTTTGACGCGAAAATATGAGATGAAGTCACTTTCAAGAGAAATAGGCATGGAAAAACTGTTAACACTGTCTTAATAAAATGATTTGGATCAGATAAAAAAAATATTTCTCCCTATCAGGTCCAGAACTGCAACATAAATCGCTGAGTTTTGCGCAAATATTGGGTGATAATGAGTTTGAAGCTTGAAAAATCTGGAAAGAGGTAAGAAGCAGGTGTAAGTTTCAGCGTAGGTAATTCTGTTTTCGTACGGAAAAGCGTAGTGCAAAAAAGGCCTGCGGTAAAAATGCTGCTGTCGGTAAAGATAAATGAGATATCTAAATCAAAGAAACTTTGCTGACTCTTTCAGCTCCTTATGAATAAAAAGACGTATTCAACGCAGGCGGAGCAAGTCTGCTTTTTAAATGTTTTCCTGACAAAACGCTAGGTTTTAAAAATGAAAAATACCACAGAGGTTAACTAAGCAAGAAACGATTGACTTATTCAATTGCTGCCAATACGACTGGCATCAAGAAGTTGGCACCAGACATCTGATATCTGAAAAGAGAACTGAAATGAAATGCTAGGGGAATATCCTTATTTTCCTTTCTTGTAGTTAATTTTTTCTTCGATATAATGGACAGTGAATCTTGCGATGATATCAATCAAGTACCAGAAATAAATGAGTCCACAGCCACTTGGTATTTTTCTTCTCCAAAACTTTAATGAACTTTGGGTAACAATAATGAAGGACCACCTGTCTATCAAACAGGACAGAGATGTTAAGCAGGTTTGTTCATAGCTAAGGTATTGTCGATACCTTACATGGAACTTCTCATCAGCTCGTTAAAGGAATATGTACATTTTGAACTGTCAACGTGACAACGGTTGTATTCTATTCGGAAAGTCAGCTTCTCACAAGTATTTTCATTATGGAAATTGGAAAGTTTACTCACTGAATTAAGTTGTGGATTGCGGAAATAACTTTATCTTCTCTCATTAGCGTACTTGCACTCTTTTTCGGACTATTCCACGACCTTGGAATTTTCACAAAATCTGACCAATCAAAAACCAGAGACAGCTTGTATTATCGCGAAAACACCAGCTGTCTTTCAATTCTGATTGGTCTTTCAGCATGGTGTTTTCAACGACGTAACCATGGATACGGATCGCAATGCAAAGTTTGACAGTTTGACCAAAAATAATTGTAGCTGCAAACGTCAAAATGAGTCGCTTCGGTGCTACTTCAAATTAAGTATTAAACCAAAATTTTGAAGTAAATATACCCAGTAACACAAAAAAATCAAAATCTTATATATGGAGACAATTTATGACGTTCTGTGCGGAACGCAACTACGAATTAGATGCAGAAAATAGCAACGAAAGATTAGCATTCATTCTAAAAGACTGGGCATTCAATATGCGGAAAATTGATGGTAGTGATTACAAGGAGAGTGTTATCAAAACCATATGGAACACTACTGCAAAATTAGTACAAGAAAAATATTTTTGTGAGTATCAGAGACATATTAATCCCTTCAAAAATAAAATGTTCAAGGAGGCGAGGGCGGCTCGAGATAGCAAGAGAAAATTGTTGCAAGCTGTACCCGAAAAAAAGAAAATGAGTTCTGTCGCTATGACTTCAGAAGAATATAGAAATATGTGCTTACAATGGGACGAAGACACGCCAGAGGGACTCCATGAGAAGTTTTTTCACATAGCTGCAGTAGAACTAGCTTGGAGAGGTAACGAAGCAACTTTTTCCATGTTACATTTTTTTAAGGTAGAGACTGACAACAAAGGCTGTTTAACAAACAGAATTGCATGCAACCCGATATTCTCCAAAACCCGCCAAGGTGGTGATAAAAACTGTGCAGATACTGAATGGCTTACCCAAAATTTGAAAAATCCTCAAATGTGTCCTGTGAGATTATACCGGAAACTTATATCGAAGAGGGGAATTATTACCAATGACAGACTTTTTCTGACAGTGAATGGCAAGTGGAATGAATATAATAATAATAATTGGTACAAGAATTGCCCTATTAGTATTAATAAAATGTCAAAATGGACAAAGCTCTCTGCAGAAAAGATAGGATTAGACACTTAAAAACTAAAAATAACAAATCACTAATCGTGCCACTGCAGTTAGTCAGTTACTACAATCCAAGCTATGAAAATTACTGGACATGGAAGTTCGAACTCGATGAAACCGTTTTTACATCTTAGTGCTGAACATCATCAGGATATAGTGAATACTTTTAGGAGTACTCCAAGTACATCAAGTAATAATACCAACAATACATTGTACCCACCTAATAACGGTGATACTATTCAAAAATTTCACAATTGCACCATTTATAATAATTATAGTCGAGAGTAAAGTATTTTGTTCGTGTTCATAAAAAATTATTTATTGTTATAGGTAACAAATAATGATTCAAACAAATTGTTTATAGTTAGAATAAATATTTCATGATTATAATTAAATTTGATTTTTTATTATTATTAAATTTCCTCCTCTCATTCTGCCGAGTTGAATTTTTTTGACCATTCACTTTGTTCGTGAAATAGTCTAATAAAATACCACTCGTGATTGAATTTATCTTATAAGTCTGTCTTTTTTTTCTAAACTCAACTGAGTTGCTTGAAGAAAACACCACTCGTCCTGCGGACTCGTGGTGTTTTCAAGCAACTCAGTTTCGTTTAGAAATAAATCGACAGACTTATCGCGAAAATTCAGTCACTAGTGGTATTACTACTGAATATACGATGAATATGTTATGAAAACAATATTAATTCGTGACAAACTCTCTAACATGACATTTCTATCATTGTTGCATGACTACTTGATTTTATTTCCAATGAGACACACAACTGAGGAAATTGAACAGGGCTGGCCTCAGACATTTTGCAAGCTAATTTTCGAAATTTTTAACCATGTTTAAACATATTCCCCCCTTAGAAGTCACTGACTTCAATAAACTACAACAATTTATAATGATTGAGGCAGAGGACAAACCTTGGTCACCGGTCTAATGAACGTGGAATAAGATGTCTTCAATTTTATAACTCGGACCTTATTGTCATGGCCTGAAATAATTTCAAGGATCCTGGCACGAGGCCATTCCAAAGGAGGAGTGTCATCTTCTTTCAAAAGGACGAGATCGTTAACTTTGAGATTTTCAGAAGAAGTCATCCATTTTGGTCTATTTTGAAGTCTACTTAAATATTCTACCGACCATCTTTTCCAAAACTGTTGTTGAAATTGAACACATTGCTGCCAGTTTACTTTCTGGAATTTTGGAAATATCTTTTTCTGGATAGGAAATCAAACTAGTGCCAATCAGGAAATGGCCAGGAGTTAAACATTGTTGATCAGATGAGTCATTAGACAGTGGACAAATTGGGCGAGAATTCAAAATAGCCTCAATTTGACATAGAACAGTACTCAATTCTTCAAAAGTCAATTTTGCATCTCCTAGTACGCGACGTAGATGGTATTTAGTACTTTTTATTGCAGCTTCCCACAGTCCTCCCCAATGAGGACTATGAGGTGGAATAAATATCCACTGAATATGAATTTCAGCAGTGAATGAAATTATACTATTCCTATTGTCATGATTTTGGAAAAAATCATGTAATTCTTTCAGTTGGTTATGAGCCCCAAGAAAATTCGTAGCGTTATCGTTGTAAATACATATTGGATTACCTCTTCTGGCAATAAAACGTTCAAGTGTGAGTAAAAACGCTTCTGTTGATAAGGATGAAATAAGTTCTATATGAACAGCTTTAGTGGCCATACATACAAAAACTGCTATATAACATTGAGTTACAGGGGCTTCACGCAATCTGGAGGATTTTATGAAAAAGGGTCCACCATAATCTACACCTACTTTCTCAAAAGGTCTACAAATAGATACTCTATCTTTAGGCAAATCTGCCATGAGCTGATGGGAAGGTTGAGCATTAAATCTAAAACAGGTTGTGCAGTCGTGAATGATCCTTTCCACTTGTCTGAGACCATTCAGCGGCCAATATTTCAAACGGAAATTGGAAAGTACAGTTTGGGCTCCTGTGTGTCCCAGACGTTAATTTTCATGTGTGAGCATCAAAAACACTACATGATAATTGGGTGAAAGCAGAATTGGGTGTTTTTGACTCTCAGGAACATCAGCATTTTGTAGGCGTCCACCTACGCATAGAAATCCTGAATTATCCAAAAATGGATTCAAGTGAAGTAGGGTTTTGTTAGAAATCTGTTCATTTGATTTTAACTCAGAAATTTCTTTCGAGAAGTGTAGTCGTTGGATCTGTTTCAAAATAACATATAATGCAGCATCATTTTCTGTAACAGTTGAAGGGCCAGTAATTTTATTGGAAGGATCCCTACTATTTGTAATAAATCGAAACATATATGCCACTGAATGGAATAATCTAATAAACTGGGAAAATCTTATAAAGTAATTATGCCAAAAATCATTTTTGAATGATGATTCAGGGGAAATTATATGTAAAATTGTCTTCCTTTGTTCAGGAACTTCAGCAAGGAAAAATTCATTATTGGACTTCTTACATATATTAACATCTGGACTGGACAAGAATGGTGGTCCATGCCACCAAATATCAGATATGATTAGTTCTTGTGCTAACACTCCACGTGATAGGAGATCTGCAGGGTTTCTTTTGATTCCACATGATTCCATTGCCAATAAGATGACAGTTTTTGAATTTGTTATACTCTATTTGACACAAAAGTAGACCAACGTGAAGGATGTGCTTGTATCCAACATAAGGCAATTTGGGAGTCTGTATAGAGATAAACTGATGAAAAACACATGTTATTTTGAAAAATTTCTATTATCTTCTGAGTCAAGTTTGTCAGGAGAACCATGGCACATAGTTCTAGCCGCGGTGAAGTCACCAAATTACAGGAAATGCAATTGTCCGAGCATACAGTTCGAATGTAAACACGAGCAGCATAAGCTTCCATGCTGCTATCTGCGAAACCATGAAGTTGTATGTGGACAATTCTCTTGTTTAAAAACAAAAAACGAGGAATCTTCAAAAACTTTAGGGAACTCAAGGAGTTCATGAATTCTAACCATTCGGAAAGAAATGATCCTTTGAGATTTTCATCCCATGTAAGTTTGGCCATCCACAACTTTTGCATGAACATTTTACCAGTTACTATGACTGGACCAATGATTCCTAATGGATCGAACATTTGGGCAATAGTAGAAAGCGCTATTCGCTTGGAAACAACATTTTGAACTGAAATTTTGGGAACTGAAATTGAGAACATGTCAGTAATATTATTCCATGACAATTCCAAAATTTTATTAGAAACATTATCCATATTTATATCATAATTGATGGAATTTTTATTTTCACAATATTTATTGCGGAACTGATAGGAATTAGAGTTCCATTTATGTAAATGGAATCCAGCAGAATTCAGGAGGGCATTTAGCTGATGATACGATTTCTCTAATTCATCTTCCGATTGGCAACCGTACAATACATCATCGACATAGGTTTGCTAAAAAAGTGCATCAGCAGCAAGAGGAAATTCATTTTCTGAAAATTTTGCTAATTGAGTTAGCGAACGAGTAGCAAGAAATGGTGCACACTTTGTGCCATATGTAACAGTTTGGAGTTCTATGCATTGTATTGGATCTGATTGTGATTGTCGCCAAAGAATATTCTGGAGAAAATTTTTAGTTGAATTTGTTCTGATTTGCCGATACATTTTCTCGATGTCTGCTGTTAGAACATATGGATACTGACGGAATCGACAAAGGATGTCATAAAGGTCTGGTTGGACTTGATAGCCTTTTAGAGTGATATCGTTTGAAGACAGACCTGTGGAAGTTTTGCTTGAAGCATCAAACACTACACGGAGTTGAATTGTCTCATGGTCTTCGCTAATAACACAGTGATGTGGAAGAAAATGTTTCAATTCGGAATGGTGCTCATCATTTGGAAACAAAATATATCTAGCGTAATTCAGAGAAATATATTCATCAATAAATTGTTTATACTCTTGGAATAGTTTGGGATTTGCATGTAACTTTTTTTCTTATGCTTGAAATCGCCTTTTTGCGATAAATAAAGATTCTCCTAATTTTTTAATTTCAGTTTGGCTTTTGAAGGGAATGTTGACTTGGAATCTGCCATTCTCTAGTCGCTTATGTGTGTTAGTGAAATTTTGCTCTGCGAGCTCTTCATCGGACGTTGAAGGAGTTTCCGAAGGAATTTCTTCTTATTCCCAAAATTTCGACATAGTTTCATTTAGTTGAATATTCAACTCACTTTCTAGTTCAGTCGAGTGAGAAAGAAAAGATCTCACACTTCTTTTTGGAAGTGATTGAAGATATTTACCACCGACTATCCACCCCAAGTGAGTTTTTATCAAATTAGGATTATTTTTGCCTAAACTTATTTTATCGGGAAGAAAGAGATCATAATATTGATCTGCCCCTATAAGCATATCGATATCTGATGGAGTGCCAAAATCTGGATCAGCCAGAAAAAGTTGTGTAGGGATATTGAACGTTTCAACGTTAATTGGTACATGAGGAAGATTGGACGTTATGAATGGCAATATACTACAGTTCATTTTGCATTTGAACTGGTTGGCATTAGAATGAATAACTATATCTGCCATTCTATTGGAATGAAACTTTATGTTTTGCCCTCCAACACCTTGCAATTTCATGTTGTAGGTATTGAAATTTAATTTGGACATAAGTTTTTGTCACAAAAGAAGTTTGGCTACCTCCATCAAGCACAGCTCTAACTTGAACAGGAAATCCAGTTTTAGAATATATTGTAATTATTGCTGTTGCCAGCAGAACATTAATGCTAGTAGTATTCGTGGAGAGGGATGATGAAGTAATGAGTGTTTCCGTTTGAGGAATTGGTTGGGAATTTTCTGACGTGGGGGATTGATTAATTGTAGATCTTTGGAATTGTGAATCTTGAATTTGGGAAGTTGGTCTCACACCTTGGGAACCTGGAAGTATAACTCTGTTTGTTGTGGTGGATGTCTGGACACGAGAAAAACCTTGATTTCTGTTAGGATTTCGAAAACCAGATTCACGGTTACTAGGTATATATGATGAGGAATTGAAATTTGATGAATGACTCCCATTTTGAGCAGTTGTCCTGAAATGACTAGAGTTTGACTGATTTCTGTCGTTGTGGAGCATTGTGTGGTGTTTTTTACCACATACAGAGCATCTTCTTGACTTACATTCTGTTAACATGTGTTTTGCTCCCATACAATTGAAACATAAAGATTCAGACCTCAAAAATTTATACTTATCTTCTAATGACATATTGGAAAAATTGGTGCAGGAATATAAGTCATGACTTGGAGTTTTGCAATGCCAACACTTTCTTTCGTTGGAATTTTGAATATGGAGGGTTGTTCTTTTAAATGGTCTGGGAGATGATTTCTCTTTCTGAATAGGGTTCGGACTCATGAACTCCAAAATAATAGATTGCGCTTCTAATAGTTTGAAAAACTCATCTAGAGTTGGATGATTTTTTGTGTTTTGTTGAGATTGATAATATTTCTCAGATTGAAATCCAATTTACGCAATAAAATATTCAGAAGAAGAAAATCCCAGTGCATTATTGGGCATTTCAAGTTCTTTAAAGACTCTAAATTCTTTTTTATGTTTATTGTAAAATCTCTCAAATTTTGAACTGTACTTTTGTTATGATAGGAAAATCAATTATTGCATTCAAATGAGAATTTATGATGGCTAAATTGTTGTCATATCTTGCTTCTAGTATTTCAAGTGTAACTTGTAAATTATCACTGGTCAGTTCCAATGATTCTATTGGAGATAAGCCTCTCCGCGAAGGTATGATTTCAAATAAATAAATTTTTGAATATCAGTCAAATGTACATTTTCCTTTATCAATGAAGTGAACAACTTCTGATAATCTCCCGTAAATGGAGAAATGAAAATTTGGGGCAGTTTTACCCCCAAGTTGTTACAATTCAAACCTTGATTACTAACAACGCTAACATTATATAAAGAAACTGAAGGAGTTTTGAGAAAATGAATTTTCTTATGAATTTTCGCAATTGTTTCATGAAATTGATTTTCCACAATACTTCGGTCCTCGATATCAGTGTTGTTCACGTCTAAAACCTCGATTTAATCTTGTAAATCTGAATATTTCGTGAAACTCTCCTGTGAACTCTTCTCCCTAGATTCTACAATGGAATTATCTATTTGACTGTCTAAATTATTTTCCAACCAATTGGAAATTCTCGTAATCGAGGCCTAAGCTTGCTTGCGAGAATTTTTTAATACATCCATTATGAACTTAAATATTATTTCTCAAATCGTATCAAATGTTTTTTTTTACAATATATGATAAAACACTGGAGAAAGTACTTTTCATATAAACAAATAGCAAAAACAGAAAACAAACCACCTCAGCAATGAACGTTCATCTGTGTGACTTGATATTTGTCAACTATATCAGAATTCTTCTTTCTCGGAAACACCTTGTATTGTCTTCAAATTGATACCTGGACTGATGTTCTCACAATGCTGCTAACAAAAGGTAGGGGTACTCGAAAATCCTGCTCGTGGGACCATGAAATGAAATGCTAGGGAAAAATCCTAATTTTCCTTTCTTGTTGTAGTTAATTTTGTTCTTCGATATAATGGACAGTAAATCTTGCGATGATATCAATCAAGTACCAGAAATAAATGAGTCCACAGCCACTTGGTATTTTCCTTCTTAAAAACTTTAATGAACTTTGGGTAACAATAATGAAGGACCACCTGTCTATCAAACAGGACAGAAATGTTAAGCAGGTTTGTTGAAAGCTAAGGTATTGTCGATACCTTACATGGAACTTCTCATAATCAGCTCGTTAAAGGAATATGTACATTTTGAACTGTCAACGTGACAACGGTTGTATTCTATTCGGAGAGACAGCTTCTCACAAGTATTTTCATTATGGAAATTGGAAAGTTTACTCACTAAATTAAGTCGTGGATGGCGGAAATAACTTTGTCTTCTCTCATCAGCGTACTCGCACTCTTTTTCGGAATATACGATGAATATGTTATGAAAACAATGTTAATTCGTGACAAACTCTCTTACATGACATTTCTATCATTGTTGCATGACTACTTGATTTTATTCCCAATGAGACACACAACTGAGGAAATTGAACAGGGCTGGCCTCAGACATTTTGGCAAGCTAATTTTCGAAATTTTCAACCATGTTTAAACAAAAACCTTTTATTTTTTTGCAAACTACAAAGTAATCACACAAACGAGAATCACGTATTGTTGTAGACATATCGGCTGTCTGACTGGGAAATCTAGTGGCGATAGGCTTGTCTATATTAATGCACATTTTTTTCAATAAAACTCGATGTTGAGGGATATTCTCCACATTTCATTAAAAAATTGTAATATACTTTTTATTGGAAGATATTCTCAAATTGAAATCATTTCAACACTCCAAATAAAATAAAAATTTTAGTGGCATATGCAGGATTGATTGGATTCTAAAGTTAAAATTTTCTCTTTCTCCTGGTAGGTATTGATCTGAATTCCTGTGAATTGTATACTCATGTTTCCATGCAGTTTCATTCATATGGAAATACGAACGATTCCTTAGTAAACATCCTCAGTATCTCTATGTCAACATAATTATTAGTTAAGATCATTTTGCAGAGGTTCAGGAGTAGTATGTATTATGAATACAGAATGTGAATAGCCATAAGAATTCTCAAATTTGGAAATATGACTCATCCATGAAATATTCCACTATTCTGAATATTAATTATATTTACCAGCTTTGCCGATGCTGAGGAAGTCTTGGTTTGGCGCTAATGGATTCGAACATTTCAACTGGAGAAGAGAAAAAGTGTCAGATACCATTTTCAAACACGTTTTCAAGAAAGTTTTCACGTGGTTCAGGGTGAACGGGCCACGGCGAATGAGACGGTTAGTGGTCATTCGTGAAGCATGTAAGCGGCCGCGACTCGACTAACAAGGATCTGGCAAATATACCTAAATCCGAACTGTGAGCGCCGTGGCGACGGATGTATGGCACCGGGTCTCAAATGAAACAGTGCTGCAATGGAGCCTCGAGAAACAGGATGAAATTTTGGAGTTATCAGCATTAGCCATATACAGGAGAACTACAGGGATGGACCAACCCCTTCTCCCCACTCACTCGTGGAAACAAATGACCACTGAGTCCAAATACCGAAACGAAATGAGGACAACTCTTGGCCTTATCGGTTTTTTTCTGGGCACTAGAGAGGATGTGATTCAGGGCGTTCCACGCGATCGGAAGGAGACCCTTCAGGGTACTGAACAAATGATAGAGGCCGTTCAGATGAACTTTCAGCATCGTAAGGTAGCCACGGCAGTGCTTGCAATTTCCAGGATAAACCTCGAAGTGGCCCTTAATCGAAAACCATGGATATAAAATGGGCCAAAAGGCTCAAGTGTAATCGGAAGCTACGGCCAGACGAGCCTGCGGGGTGAAGTTTTGAGTGGGTAAAACTGTCTCAGAGACTATCGCCTAGTGTCCATAAAAGATTTTCTCAGCCGTCCAGAAAAAAATGATTTTTGGAAAATATCTAACATTATCACGTCTCCTACCATGTTCAGCACCCTGGAATTCCATTGTACGAATAACTTGATTGCGATTATTGAATGAATGTGGTTTTTTGTGGAGGAACAACGTTTCTTGACATGTTTTTTGGGTAACCTTCCACACTCTGAAAATGAAAATATAATCAGGAAAATCTATACAAGTGTAGAAAGGGCAAACTGATTAGTTCACCACGATAAGTTATTGCGTTCACCTAATTATATTTCCTATGGAAAAATGATTCAATTTGTCAATAACTTGCCGTTTTCTGAATTTGCCTATCAAAAAATTTTTAAAAAAATTCAAAAGATACTTCTCTATATAGTTTTTGCTTGACGTTCCGGGGACTATATCTGCCCCCGTTCTCAAAATCTTCTAAATCTCCTTTAATTGTTTTATAATTTGGATTTTTGCTCGCAGAGTCTTCTTTGCTTTTTCAACTGACGGATGTCAATTGAGATCTGCCAGAAAAGTTTGAGATTGACGTATTGCTCATCTGATATATGGGGTGTTGTTCGGATCAGTTTATCAGCATTCTACCATATCTCACTTCCTCTCTGAGTAGAGGTACCATGTATGATCCATTTCAACAGAATTTGTTGAGAAGCAGTTGTTATTAGAAAGAAGAATACAGGCCGTTTCTTTCAATTTTCTCCAAACGGTTTGCAATCCCAACCAGAATCTACAGGAAGAAATAAACCTCATAAAATCTGTTCTCAAGGAAAATGCATATCCAGATCAGTTTGTGGAAAAAACAATCACTGACATTGAAAACAAAAACCCATCAAACAACCAATTAACACAACCAACAGGAGTACTCTCACCACCTACACATTTCACAACCAACATAATACTTTATGTCCCCGGATTATCTGAAAAAATCAAACGAATTGGACATAGGTATGATGTAAGAACATCATTTAGAACAACAAACACACTGAGATCTATACTAACACAAACAGAACCAAAAAACGCAGAAGAAAGTACCAAAAATTGTGTTTACAACATACCTTGTTCTTGTGGTGATAGTTATATAGGTGAAACGTCAAGACCATTGGAAGTGCGCCAAAGTGAACATCAGAGTTACATCAGAAATTGACAAATAACCGGATCAAAAATTGCAGAACATATCCTCACATCCAATGGCGATCATACGATTGAATGGAATAGGACAAAAATATTGATGAAAGAACCACATCAAGAGAGGAGAAAATTGAAAGAAACGGCCTGTATTCTTCTTTCTACTAACAACTGCTTTTCAACAAATTCTGTTGAAATGGATCATACATGGTTACCTCTACTCAGAGAGGAAGTGAGATATGGTAGAATGCTAATAAACTGATCCGAACAACACCCCATATATCAAATGAGCAATACGTCAATCTCAAACTTTTTTGGCAGATATCAATTGACATCCGTCAGTTGAAAAAGCAAAAAAGACTCTGCGAGCAAAAATCCAAATTATAAAACAATTAAAGGAGATTCAGAAGATTTTGAGAACGGGGGCAGATATAGTCCCCGAAACGTCAAGCAAAAACTATATAGAGAAGTATCTTTTGAATTTTTAAAAAAATTTTTTGATAGGCAAATTCAGAAAACGGCAAGTTATTGACAAATTGAATCATTTTTCCATAGGAAATATAATTTAGTGAACGCAATAACTTATCGGGGTGAACTAATCAGTTTGCCCTTTCTACACTTGTATAGATTTTTCTGATTATATTTTCATTTTCAGACTGTGGAAGGTTACCCAAAAAACATGTCAAGAAACATTGATTGCGATTGTTGTTGGAATCCCTGTTACGCCATTTGCATCTCCATATCTCCAATTTCCAAACCGGCATGAGCATATGACTTTTGCTGAACTAACAAGTTACGGTAGGTAGGACCATTTTTTTTTCCAGAATCACAGTTTCGATAGGGTAGGGATCATTTTCACTGTTTCGATGGGGTGGGGATCATTCTCAATGTATCTTGAAGAATGTTTTCATATCACACCTGTTGCCAATCAGTTTTATTGTTTCATATAATTCAGGGACACAAGGTTTGTGTGTGTTCAATTCGATACCCAGTTGCTTCGTATTATTATTTTTTTGTCCCAATTTGAATTTTCTGCTCATATCAATACAACTGAAAAAAAACTCCTCCGTTAACTGTGTGTAAATGAAAATTGAGAATGCAAGTTACCA
Source organism: Gonioctena quinquepunctata (assembly GCA_018342105.1). Classification (NCBI taxonomy): domain Eukaryota; kingdom Metazoa; phylum Arthropoda; class Insecta; order Coleoptera; family Chrysomelidae; genus Gonioctena; species Gonioctena quinquepunctata. Next base: position 185,593 of record JAFIRS010001866.1, on the reverse strand, counting down.
AAGAACTAATTGATTTCGGGGGTTTTTATTGAACTTCAGATATACAAATCTGTATGTACAAACCCTGCAATGGAATTCAATCAACTTCCTCTCATCTGATTGATGAATGGAGAATAAAGGAGAAGGACATACACTCAATACAATACAATTTTATTAAATTAAAAATCAAATGTTTCTAATACAAGTTGACAATTTCTACGATTTATGTACAGTTCCAATTAATTGGAAATTCATTTGTGGTTTCATTGGAAAAATATTCAAAACAAGCTTTCAATGATATTAAGAGAAAAAAGGCAATTATTTTTTTATTTTAGTGAACAATATTTCTTTAATTAGATCTGACACGTGAATTATTCTGTTTTTATATCGGCGAATATAAAATTCGAAATGATGATAATGGATTGGGTTATTTTTCATTACACAAATCATGATCAATGAGGACAACGGAGCTGGCGTTCACTGTGTATTATTATATTTCAACCATTGCTACACTTCAGCATTATTCTTATGTTGAATTATTATATCGTTCATATCTTTTGGATTCCTTCCGCTCCAGTCTTTCACCATGTTTGCACCATACATGACGTTTCAAAGATATTCGATGCTTGAATGAAGTATTGCAATGGTGACAGTTAAACTGTGGAGGCTTAACACAGCCGTAGTTCAGATGATAGTTGAAAGATCCTTTTGAGGAATACTGCTTCTTGCAAATCCTGCATTGATATGGTTTGGAAATATCTGAAATATTAATTCAAAATTTAATATCGACCCTAATCTGCATTGTATGTTTAAGGCTATTAACAGCAAAACACAAATTGTTTTTGGGCAACCGGTAAACCAGAACACAGTCCACACTCAATGAAGAACTTATATGAACTCATATGAGATCATTGCTTTTATTGGAAAAAACAGCCTGGAATAGAGGAAAACAGCAACGTCAAAATGGGACCATGATGTAGCAACAGAATGAAATCAATTTTTTTCAAAATATTTGATTGTTCTGACCAGTGCATCTCATTGTTGAATATATTCAAAGAATAATACTCTGTGGAATTATTCAGTAGATAGATTCACTTGCTTCTACACAAAGGTTTTCAGCATGTTGAAGTTTACAAAAAAAGTATAACCCCATGAGGATAATACCTCAAAGCATTCAGTTTGTCAATATATGAGTGAAGCTTGAAGAATACAACTATATCAAACATATTCTTGAAATAATCAAGTGAAAATAAAAGAACAAAAAATAAAAAAATGCAGTTTTAAAATATACAAGATTAGGTGGAACAATATTGGAATGATCCAATTAGGAATTGAAGAATTCATGTACACTATAAAAATAGTTTTTTCATTAGAACGTTTTTCATCGTTATCTGAAAGTTTGTGTCATTCAAGGAGCGACATTATGAACCCAACTCATTATGAAGTTTCAAATCGAATGAATTTTATTTGGACTTATTCAACCTGAAACGAGTTAATACTACTGGTTGGCCTATCTTGTTTCATATTCATGAATACCTAAAGATGAAATATAACCCATCCTGCTAGAGTAAATTTCACAAACAGGAAGTGTCATTATTCGCGTTTCGATTAATAGTGGACGACAATGTTCTATGAAGCCCACACCAGCTAGTCGACGTATGGCCTCTTTCGGGATGCGAAACTTTTTTGAGCAAAGCTGGAAATACTCCATAAAATGGTGTCATAAGTGATAAGGAAGTGAAATGAATCAAAATATGTTCACCTCAGCATTTTAGTACTCGCAACATACCGCAATATTCTTATGTTGAGTTTCACGGTATATAACAGTATAGTACCAGCTGATAGAGTCCTCTTTTGTATTTCCAAGAAGTTTGCAGAGAGTACCAGAAGTATGTTGGTGGATATGATTAACTGTTGCGCTTTATCAGCATTAAGTTTCAGGAAATTCAGCAGAGAACCAATTCGAAGCAATATCAATTGAGTCTGATGATGTATTGTTTATTCGAAGTATCGTCAGCATAGTCAGCAAACGTATAAACGTATAGTTACGGTATTGTATAACATGTGTTGACAAATAACATATATATGTTATTTGTCAACACATGTTATACAATACCGTAACTATACGTTTGCTGACTATGCTCCTTGCATTATGGTTCTGAGGTCAGATGTCGTGTTACGCATTACAATCAGCTGTTGTCTGTTGATTCAATATGATGCCATGAGTTGGAGAGGTGTTTCCTGATTCCATAGCAGAATAATTTTTCTAACAGAAGCTCGTGTGACAAATCGCTCATGGAATATTGCTTACTTTCCAGGCCCTCAACAATATCTCCCATGTCCCTCAACAGATCCCTTGGTGCCCCAATGATCGAAACAGAATTAAAGAGGGTATGATAATGTACTCGGTGGTTATTCATGGAAAAAAAAATCATTAGATTATATCATGACACTTATGAATTCCGTTCACCATCCCTTGCCCGAAAAAAGAACTAGGTTTGAGTTATTTTCATTTCCGAAGATTAAGGAAAATGTGATTTCCGTAATTCTGCGAAAAAACTGGTGAAAAAATATAGTGTTCGTGTTCCTCGTTTCCCTGGAACACTTACTATAATATATATAAATTATGATTTAAATTGAAAATTTCATTCAAAGTTAGAATTACCGTCCCAAAAAAGTCATGTTGAAAGTCGCTGAAAAAGCGATAATTTCACCATACTAACGAAACCATTTCGTAATTACCCACTCAAATCAATGAAATTCAATCGAATTCAATGATCTGAAGTGGATCCTTTGTTTGATATTCAACTCAGTAGGTGGTCATTACTTGAAAATATTTCAGCAAGGTACAAGCAACATTGACGAAAAGTATCCGATAAAATAATGAACACATGATAAGATAAAAGGCTAGGAATATCATGAAAAAAGTATTAACTGTGTTCTAGAGAACTTGTCCGAATTACTCAGATGGAACAAAGACATTCAGCAACAGTAACATATGTGCTACAAAAAACCGTTGCCACTATCAAATCATTAACCAGTTCATATGTTAACCCGAACGTACATTCTCAATCACAAAAAAAATAACGAAAAATAACGAAAGATTCACTCGCGTCTTCTCTCGATGCAAGTCATTTGAACATTTCAGAAAATATCAACTTAGCGGACAATGTTTTTAATAAAATTGATCCAATTGATATGTTGATTGGAGCTTCTATTTTTTGGGAGTTTATATGTGTAGGTCGCATGAATCTCATTAACAATCACACAGTATTACAATAATCTCAACTAGGTTGGATATTATCAGGAGAGAAGTCAATAAGTCAAGATGGCGACGAATGACAAACTGCAGGGCAGTGATGGTGAAGAAAACTCGAAAAAAGATCAGTTAAAAATGAAATGTTGTGCAAAAGAGCAAGCTGTTTTCGTTTGTGTAAACTGCTTCCGAGTATTGCATAAAAGTTGTGCCAAAAGAATGAGTGGATTAAAAATAATAAATGAAAATCACGTGGAGTGCTGCGATGGTGAATACAACATCGGTAATAATCGTAAACTTAAAATAATGGAACTAACCAAACAGCAGGTATTAATGGAGAATCATTATTTAAAACAACTATTAGCTGAAGTGCAGGATAAAAATAATGTCCTTGCTATCAATAATACTGCCCTGCTAAGCCGAAAAGCGCTATCTCTGAGATACGCCCTTTTAGTTATTTTATACCATTCACTAGCTATAATAATTTTGCATCTAATGGTCTAAGCCAAGTAGCGCTATCGAACTTGAAACATTTGAAGAAACCACTAAGAATTTTTTTTATATCTCAATTTTTCCTAAAATTACTAAGAGATTTGGCGGCATGTTGTTTTCATGAATCCAAATAGCAGTATATTGACATAGGCTAGAAACGCTTGAAAATAGTTGGTAACAATTTCATTCATTTTCTGGAGCGATGAAGCGGTAAGTTATTCATTCGAACTTGTTGCGGAGTTATCGCTTTTTCGCTTAGTAAATATGAGTATTATCAGTTTGCTAAGGTTAGAGATACGGCTATATCTAAGTATAATTGGTTGATAGGTAATTAAAATGGACCTTATTATCCATAGTATTAAGGATTACACTCACTTACACACTCCAGAATAGAGCGTGTCCTGACATGAAGATAAAAATAACGATCATTTATTTGTGTTTTGTTTGCGGAAGGAAGCAAATTCGTTTTATTTGTGGTGTTAAAAAAAGGGAAAAAGTTATCAGAACACAGTGGTACAGGTACAGTGATAAGCTTTTGTGTATTGATATCAAGGTAAGTTCTTGAAGTAAAAACTTTTTTTAGCCGCGATAAGCGATTTTTGGTAGGGCAAAACTTATGGGTTCGTATCACCGACATGCTAATGTGACAGAAAACTTCTTTCACATGAGCGATTCTCGATTTTCACTCCTGTCGGTAGTCCCTATGACAACCTACAATTTGTTATTTGATAATTCTCTAGTTTCTTTGAGGTTAAATCAATTTCAAACTTGAAGCTTCGAAAACCACACTTCAAAATTACAAGTATTCATCTCTGTAGTAATTGTACAATCAACTGCAGGTCGATAAATGTAATATGTTGATATTTCACTTTTTCACTGACATTTGATTATTTCAATTCATCGAGTAGATACCCATACTTCTGGCTCGTGGTTTATCATCTTGTCACACTCGTATGAAATATCCTATTTTCGGCACTAGTTGCCAATATACCATTTCATTATGCATAATTAGGTAAAGAAATGGATGTTTTTGTTGCAGATCAGCCATGTCATGCAGAAGCTCAAAAATGATGATGGCCTTAGTACAAACAAATAAGTCTCTGAGAGAAAAAATTAAAGTTTCAGAGAAGCTCAAGCGTAACATTCAGAATATAGACCCTGACTTTTTTCCGAGCAGTGATGATTCAAATGATGACTCTCCTTTATCCCGACCAGATAATATTATTATACCAAATGTTGGTTTTCCTGAAGATTACATTACATTAGAGCCATCTACTTCGAAGATTGAAACCGTTAATAAAATTTAAGACAATCAGAATTCGGAAAACTGGGATAACATCTCGATTAAATCTTCGGATTTATTAGCATCTGGCTCTAGTGCCATCAGTGAATATAATATTAATCCTACCGATGGCCCATCATCGATTACATGTTCAAATATTGCAGAATATTATTATAATAATGAGAATGTAACCAACGCCATTCCAATCATGTCGATTGGAGAGGAACAAAACTTGTCATACCATCAGCTTCTTCCAGTAGTACCAGGAAACGATAATCAAGAGATAATTACGAATTCTAGTACAGTTGATAATGTCGATAGTGCTTGCGCAGTGTTACTGAAGACCAATGATGTTGCATACAACCGATGTAATATAATATTATAATAAAGAAACAATTACCCAATAAAACGAACGAATACGAGCAATGAATACAACACGAAATGACGAGATGAATAAAGAAAATTCAGTTGCTTTGAGAACTTATACTAAAACAGGGACTATAAGAAAAAGAAAGGAATATAATGTGCCATTGAAAGAACGAAAACAATCTAAAATTATAGAAAAAAGTGAGAAACATCATGTGAAAACCCCCTGCTCTCCTGTAGGCTTTTATGTATCACAAACATTTCGGAAGAGCAACGAAAGCAATCAAACCATTCTTTTTGGAGTTTAAACGGTAAAGACCGAAAATATTTTATGCTGCACCACACTTCTTCCCAGCCTGTGAAGCGAAGAACTGTCAATGAATCTGTTTCATCTAACTACAAAAGACAAACTACATTCTTCTATTTTCTTAAAAACTCACAAGGTTCATCGTGCAAAGTATGCAAAACATTCTTTTTAACTACCTTGGATTATAATGCAGCTAACGACAAGCCTTTGAAGACTGCTTCAGGTAATATTAAGGATGACTCCGTCAGTACTCCAGCAGACAAAAGATGCACTAACACTCCTCACAACAAAATTGACGATGGTCCCATAAAGAAACACATATTTAGTTTTGAACCCAGCATATCGCATTATAGACGTGAACACGCGCCCAATCGCTTGTATTTGCCAAGTGACTTGTCGATTACACATCTACATACAGATTTCGTAGAAAAAATCCTTCGATGATATGCTCTTACGATAAGTACCGAAAAGTTCTGCAAGATTTGAATATTTCGTTCGTAAAACTGGGTCACGAAGAATGTGAAGAGTGTGAAGAATTCGATTTGCACGATAAAACGCATAATAAAGACAACATCGAGGAAAGACTGTGAGTGCTGTACCAGGTGGGCAAGTCATATAGAACGAGCTAAAAGATCAAGAGAACAATATCAATATGATACCAACTTAACCAACACCGATACCATTGTTTACTCCGCAGACTTAGAAAAAGTCATAATGATACCAAGAATCGATATGTTCAAGTCGACTGCATCACTCACAGGATTGTTGTTTATAATGAAAGTTTCGTTCCTACTGGAGCTAGGAAAGGTTCAAAAGCATCCAGTATCTATCCCGTACTTTGGCATGAAGCATTGTCTGGACGATCTAAACATGAGATCTCAAGCGCGTATTATCATTTTTGTGTGTTCCATCGGGATATGAAAAATATTGTACTCTGGGTAGATAATTGTTCTGCTCAAAATAAAAACTGGACGTTTTTTTCGTTTTTAATTTATATTATAAATTCGGATCAGAGCAATGCAGACAAGATTATTGTTAAATACTTTGAAGCCGGACACACGTTCATGTCTGCTGACTCTTTTCACCATAGAGTAGAACTGGCGATGAAGCGAATGAAAAATAAAATATATGACTTTGATGACTTTTGCGAAGCTGTGAGCAGTGCTGGAAAAAATGTGAATACCAAAAAAATGACAGTAGATGATTTTTATGAGTGGCAAGACTATACGACCCAATACAAACTTTCCCTGCTATCACCACGACCTAACATTAGTGAAATTGTTGAAGTGGAAGTTAGCAGAGGCAGTTTTGATATAAGCTACAAAACTGGTTTCGATAATGAACCCATAACGGCTAGCATTATAGGTGCAAAGTTCTTAAAATTAGACAAACTTCCACCCCCAACTAAAAAAACAGTACCAGCAGGAATTTCTCAAAAGAAAAAAAAAAAAAAAATAAATTCTCTTTCCCGTATAATACCTGATGATAGGATGTATTTTTGGCGGGGACTGCCAACGTTTGATTAGTTTCATTTCATAGAAAGCTAATAATTGCTTAATTTTTTTTTTGTTATTTGCTGCTACGGTCAATAAAGTAATAAAAAAAAAAATTGAATGAAGTTTTACGTATTTTAATCAAATTATAAAGAGTTGAGTTTTTGTATGGAATTTTCTATAAGCAAATTAAGACTCAAAGCAGTATCTCAATTTTTGAAGCCTTTTTTTTTAAGCAAAATAGCGGTATCTCACAAAAAATATATAATGATACAATTTTTGGTTAATTTGGGTATGTCAATCATTCTATAAGTCAACAATACTCATAAATGAGTTTTAACATCTCTAAAAAGTTTTGTTTTGAAGGTGCGAAAATACAATTTACAAAAAGTCGATTTTCTCAAAACTTACTCCGATTGAGATAGCGCTTTTTGGCTTATTGGGGCGGAATAGCCTGCTTTTGGACAAAATCAAAACAATGGAAACTGAAAAAAAAACATCACAAAAAACACCACGCAAATAAAATCGCAATCTCTTGGAAGAAGACCTGCTCCAAGCTACGCAAAGGTGGCGACATCTGTGGAAGGAAAGCTGATAACGCCATTTTCACCCTGTGACAAACTCACACTTCGTAAGCAGATGGCGCAACAAAAACAGAATTCTCTAACGACAGTGACAGTAATAACAGATGACAATGTCAGGAATGAAGACATCACGGTGCTAAGTGGAAGTCAAAATCAAAATAATCAAACATCAGATAATGAACACGATAAAAAACAAGTAGACTCGGATGGATGGAAAAATGCGAAAAACAAAAGGAAGCTTACAAGGAGTAAGGGTGAAGCCGATAATCTAGAAGGAAGGTTCAAAGGCGAGAATCCAAGAGTCTGGTTGTACCTGTATAGAATCAAGCCAGAAGTTTCTGAAGAAGACATACTGGAATATCTGAAACAGAAAACCGATGATAATGAAAAAGAATTCATTGTTGAAGAACTAAAAACATCAGAGGGAAGGAGGTTCAAGGAATTTATGGTTGCGGCAGACTTCAAGTACAAAAATTACTTTCTACAACCCCCAGTTCTGGCCCAGAGGTGTTATGTTCAAACGTTTTGATTTCAAATACTACTACGGAAAGTTCAATATTGAAAATGTAATTAATGTGAAGGAAGAAACTAGGAAAAATTCTTTTTAAGAACCACAGAAGAAGTTGGAGGAGATGGAACAATGAAACAACGCGAAGGAGGGCTTGAAATAGTTTTTCCTTTCAAACTCATGCATTTCAACGTACAAGGTATATTCGGGAAATCAGATCAGTTAGAAGTATTATTGGATATTAATTCAGCGGATATTCTTTGTTTTAGTGAACACTGGCTCAAATCAAATGAAATAACATTTTTGAAAATTAAGGGGTACAGACTAATAAATTCATTTTGTCGTGAGGAATACAGTCATGGAGGGTATGTATTTTAGCAAAGAATGACATTTCCCTGAATGCCTTTATATGCAACAAATTATAGAGAAACACTTTGAGATAACTATAATTACCATTGAAATTCCGAAAAACAGATCAAAATTATATATACTATGTGTATACAGGACTCCAAATAGTAATATTAACCTACTTGTGAATGATCTGTATGAAGTAATGTGTGAGATTTACCAATCTAATCATTACTACATTGTTTGTGGAGATAGAAATGTTAACACCTTAGTTGAAAGCAGAGAAACTAAAAATGTCATTGAATTATTCAATGAATTTGGCATGAAAAACCATATTAAATCCCCTACACGTATCACTACTACAACATCGACATCCATAGACGTGATATTTTCTAATTTGAATGTCAACGCAGTGCTCATTGAGGGTTCGCACCTTTCAGACCATACTTTTCAAATGTGTGATTTTAAACTCCAATTACCTGGAAAAAACATGAAAGAAAGCATATTTATGCGTGACTATTCGGATATCAACCTGTCAACTTTCAGGAATAAACTAATGTCTGAGGAATGGTTAGAAACATATAGAGCAAGTAATGTTGATGATGCATTTCGAGCATTTTATTCAATTTTTAAATTTCATTGGAATAACACTTTTCCAATCAGGAAAATGAAAACTAATCAGCATAAGAAACCCTGGTTCACTCCAGAGATTAAAGAATTACACCAAATGCTTTGTGATATGTCTAAATTAGTAAAATCAACAAACAATAATATTATTAAGGAGAGATATGGACAATTGAAAATTTTATATAAAGAAAATATCGTCAAATCTAAGTCAGAATATAATGATAGAAAAATAAACAATGCCAATATGTAAAGAAAGTTGGAAGATTATCAATGAAACAAAAAACGACTCTTCTTCTAAGTCTCCTTCAGAATTAATTGGAAATGAGGAAAGAATCACAGATAAAGGCGAAATCACCAACTATTTCAATGATTTTTTCATGAAAGTTGAATATATCAAACCTGATGTAAGTGATATCGTACTGGCACCATTCTCAGAATTCTCAATAAACCCCGAAATAAAAAATAATTTAAACATCGCAGAAACCTGCTCCAGGTATTGATGAAATCCATGGTAAAGCTGTTAAAATAGCAGTGATGTAATTTGCTTTCCGCTTTCTCATGTTATTAATCTCTCATTCAGTGGAAGGAAGTACCCTGAAGACTTGAAATTATCAAAGTCAGTCCCAATATTTAAAAACAAAGGATCTAGGAAAGAAGTAAGTAACTATCGTAATATTTGCCTTCAATCGCAGTTTGCAAAGGTCATTGACTATACATATAATATACGCCTAAAAGATTTTCTAGAAAAAAAAAAGCTCATGGCAGAGTGTCAACATGGCTTCAGAAGTAAAAGGTCGACTGAATCTGCAATAACAGAACTATGCCAAGTATATGAATATCTGAATCAGAAAAAAATCCCTATAGCGCTCCACTTTCATTCAAGTCGAGCATTCGATAAGTGAATCACAACTTACTTCTCGAAAAACTTTATCGCAGCGGTGTTAGAGGTGTGCCAATGACTGGGCATCATCTTACTCACGAAATCGGTCGCAGATAGTTATGCTGGATTCTGTCAAATCCAATTCTCTGAAAGTTGGAATGGGAGTTCCTCAAGGATCAATCCTAGGTCCCCTGTTTTTTGTTATTTTCATGAATGATATTATATACTCTTGTAACTTTTCTTCAAACAAAATGGGTAATATATGCTTTGATGACAATTAAATCCAACTGATAGCCAAAAATGATTTGGAAACATATGTTAACAAATAAAATGATTGTGCACAAGAATTCCATCATTGGTGTTATAAGAACGGCTTATTGGTAAATACATCTTAAACACAGTATATGTTATTTTTACCAAAGAATGTTAGCTACGACTATAGTCCTTTGATCAAAATAGATCACATATCTATCAAGAGAGTGCTTGAAACTAAATTCTTAGGTGTCACTGTGGATCAAAAACTAACATGGGAACCACATGTAGATAATATTGTATCAAGACTGAGCAGCGTTTGCTTTGTTATCAGTCAACTGAGGAATACAGTACCTTTGAATGTGCTCAAACTTGCATATCATGGGCTAGTGCAATCCGTTTTGACTTATAGTCTGATTTTTTGGGGTAACTCAAGTCATGCCTGTAGGGTTTTTATAATGCAGATGCCTGGTGGGTGCGCACCCCTCGTGAAATCTGTCGACAAATCTTCGTCAAACTATTTCTCCTCACCCTACCATGTCTGTATATACTTTTATTAACAATAAATATGAGAAAAGATGAGTCAAACTTTACACGAAACAAAATGATTCATAATTATGATACCCGTCGAAGAGATGATCTCCGCGTGCCATTCTCACGACTTGCTGTAGCACAAAATTCACATTCTCATCACGGTGTAATCTGTTATAACCGTGTGGTTAGTATCCTAGGAAATATCAAGAACTTTGATGAGTTTGAATCAAAACTATTCAATTATTTGAGTGGTAATGCTTTTTACTCTATGAAAGAATTTTTAGAATGTTAGTGATATGAGAGTATCCAAACTATGAATGTATTTAAACATAAATTTGTACTATAGATATTTTATCCTCCGCAGGTCTTGTATAAAGTCTGATTGTAATTGACTTGATGAATGTATATTTTTTATAATGTTAGAATTGTGAATGTGTTTTGAAATGTATTTTGAAATTTGTGAATCTTTTCACTTTTAAATATTGTATTTGTTGACTAGTCTGATAAGTTTTTGTACTACCTGTGTAAAAATTTCAATGATGAATAAATTATCTATCTATCTATCTATCTTTGCCACTCTCTTATTCAAATATTCTGAACACTGTACATAAACTAGCAATCAATCATAGAGATGTTCACGAACTGGTTGGGCGTTTTTGGAAATTCGAACAATTTCAGTCGTTGACTGAATACTCGAAAGAGGAAACAGAATGAAACACATTTTATGAAAACCTCAATTTGCGAAGAATCACGAAAGTTTGTTGTTAATTCACCAGTCAAGGACAGTATTATCCAAGATGTCCCGTGTACAGTCAAGTCCAAACTAATTATTCAAAAACTTTGGAAATTAAGTTTAAATCGGGACGAAAGTCTTCCATTTGATTATAATCATTCTTGGACTGACTTTACTAGTCAAATTTCAAGGTTGACCAATATAAACATTCTCAGACATATTATTCGTCCAAACCCAAATGGCTTTGGAGATTCATCGAAAAAAGCTTATGGTACTTGCTGTTAATTCAGATCCAGAGATCAAGCAGGAAAAATTCACTGTCACTTAGTATGCACCAAATCACAGGTCACACCATTTAAAATTATTTCTCTGCCTAAACTTGAACTCTGTGCATCCCTACTTCTCATTCGATTAACCCAGAAAATCTTGAAAGCTATTCATATTAATAGAGGTCATATACAGAGTGGGCCATTGAAAACGAAACAGCGGCTCTGTAGGTCGACAGAACCGAATTATATGAAAACGCGCGGACACGTCAACTACATTTTCGAGGGGGACATCGTTCGGGATGAAATTCACCCAAAATACATTCCATTCCTCGGAGCTGTGACCTCCACCCCTAAATTTTTGAATGGCAACATATGGCAAGTGATACCTCATTTGAGAGGTATTTTCCTTCTTAATATCAAACAACAAAAATAAATCAATTCTGTCTATTCGTTTTCGAGATATAGGAACTTGAAGTTGGGAAATCACTCTTCATTCACTCAATCAATAAAAATAACATGTAACAATGCAACTGTGTAAAGATAATCATCATTGTCGAGGAATTGAATAATCTAACTGTTTACCAACAAATAACATGCAATTCCGTTTCAAATTTTTATTTCATCCTCATTTACTTGATCGAAAAAAATTTAAGGTTCTTAAGAATCGATAAAAAGACTTTTTCCCGAATTCGACTCAAATACGCGTACAACAAAAACATGTATGAGATCATTTTTTTCGACAAATCGCAATTGTGGACGTCTATCAGGTCAAACTGATCTTTGATTGAACGACATTAGCTGAATATCTTCCCGCAATAATGGTGTATATGATCGCGGAAAGAGTTGATATAATAACAATTTTTTTTAAGAATGATTAGTTCGATAACCGTACAGTAATTTATTCAATGAAACGCATCCAGAAAAACTTGTTGCTGGAAAATACGTTCTAGAGTTAGTGCAAAAATTTCGTCAAACTGGATCAGTAGCCAACAAGAAACGAGACCCAGAACGTGAATTTCTGTTGAGAAATGAAGCTGTTGAAGTTGCACTTTTAGGACAAGTTCATGCAGACCCAACATTGATCACAAGGAAATTAGCTGGTGTTACCAATATCAGTAGAACCAGTATCCGCCGAATCCTGAAACATCATGAATTTAATGCGATGATTTTGATAGGCGATAGGAATTTTGTGAAATTATGACTACGAGAATAGATGGTCATTGGAAATTTCCTTCTCAACATCTGCTTTTCTGATGAGTCTACATTCTTTTTGAATTCGACTGTGAATCGTCATAATTGTCGTTATTGGTCAGATGCCAATCCAGATGTTTTCCACGAAGTCCATACACAAACTCCCCAAAAACTCAGGGTCTCGACTTTTTCCTATGGGGTCACTTGAAAAACAAAATCTTTGCAACCGAACCAGAATCTCTGGAAGATTTACGAAGGAGAATTATTGAAGAATGCCGTCGAATAACGCCGGAAATGCTTCAAAATGTCAGGTCTCGTTTTGAACAGAACTCGTACTATTGTAGGAAAATGGGTGGTAGACAGTTTGAACATTTTGCTCATTGACAATAATAATTATTGCGGCAGTTGCTTCATCAAACATTATTTTTATTGATTGAGTGAATAAAAAGTGATTTCCCAACTTCAAGTTCCTATATCTCGAAAACGAATCGAGAGAATTAATTTTTTTTTGTTTGATATTAAGAAGGAAAATACCTTCCAAATAAGGTATCACATGCCATAAGTTGCTATTTAAAAATTTAGGGGTGGCGGTCACAGCTTCGAGGGATGGAATGTATTTCGGGTGAAATTTTATCGCGAACGATGTCCCCCTCGAAAATGTAGTTGATGTGTCCGAGCGTTTTTTCAATGGCCCACTGACTCCTTATACTATTGTTCTTCCCTGGATTCCAATTGAATCCATAGTCTAAAAACATTTGTAGCCAATCGTATCGCAGAAATTCAACAGTTCTCTGATAGAGGTCAATGGAACTATGTTCCTAGTAGAAGGGATCCAGCTGACATTATATCTCGTGGTATGAATCCAGAAGAGTTGAAAGAATAATCAACTTGGTTGGTTGGACCTCCTTGGATATCCGAGGAAAGACAATCTTGGCATATATTGAACTCATTAATTGTGAAATACCCAAATTAATAAATAATAGTTTGAAAAAGCCAGACTAAAAAAATAAAAAATACAAAAAAAAAAAATTTTATTAAAAAAAAAGCGTGGGGTGCATGGTATCGCCTCGGCCAACAATTATCTGTGATCTGAGACATTTCTTACTTTACTGCTCTAGGTGTGATGTACTATATAATTATTGATACCATGCACCCCACGCTTTTTTTTATAATTTTTTTTTTCTTATTTTTTCTATTTCTTTAGTCTGGTTTTCTATGAAAGCGTGTTTTTTAGTTTTTTTAAACTATTATTCATTTCCTACTTTTCAGTGTGGTTTATTCATAAAAGCGTGTTTTTTTAATTTTTTTTAAACTATCATTTTAATTTTTTTGCAAATTAAAAAATGGAATAATCTTATCGAATTAGGTATTCATAATCTCCGACCCCAAACACCCCCACATACCAATTTTGAAAAGAATCAGACCATAATCACAAAACTCGGCCGCCATTTTAAAGCCGCTATCTTGAATTTTCCAATTTTCACAAAAGAATCATATTATTCGACCCCAAAAACCCCCACATACCAATTTTGAATGGAATTTCAAAGCCGCCACCTTAAATTTCTCGATTTTTACAAAAGAATCTCAATATTCGACCCCAAAAATTTCCACAAACCAATTTTGGATAGAATCAGTTTATAATCACAGAACTCGGCCGCCATTTTGAAGCCGCCATCTTGAATTTTTTAATTTTCACAGAAGAATTATAATATACGACTCCAAAAACCCGCACATACCAATTTTGAATGGAATCAGACCATAATCACAAAACTCGGCCGCCATTTTAAAGCCGCCATCTTGTATTTTCCAATTTTTACAAAGGATAGTCATAATCTCCGACCACAAAAACTTTCACATACCAATTTTGAATGAATCAGACCATAATCACAAAACTCGGCCGCCATTTTAAAGCCGTCATTTTGAATTCTTCAATTTTCACAAAAAAATCATAATATTCGACCCCAAAAACCCCCACATACCAATTTTGAATGGAAACAGACCATAATCACAAAAGTCGTCCACCATTTTGGAGCCGCCATCTTGAATTTTTCGATTTTGAAAAGAATCATGATCTTCGACCACAAAAACCCTCAGATACCAATTTTGAAGCGAATCGGACCATAATCACAAAACTCGTACGCCATATTGGAGCCGCCATTTTCTTTTTTTTCCACACAAAAATTTCTTAATGCATTGTCACCGGAATTATGTACACCTGCCAAATTTCAAATCATTCGGACGTCTGGAAGTGGGTCAAAATCGCGCACAAAGGAGTCGGTTACAAACAAACAAACAAACATACAAGTGAAGCTAATATAAAGCCTGTAAAAAAGGTTGATCACACATTGATTCCACAAACTGTTGACACAGATATTCTGAATAGATTTTCAATGTATTGTTGAATGTCAAAAAGTTATAGCTTATTGCTTTCGTTTTGTGAATAATTCAAAAATTGTAGATAGAGAAAGTCGTACATCAAGTTATCTATCAAGTGCTGAACTAAAGCACTCATTAACTGTTATTTGTAAATTATTTCAACAACTTTCATCTTGTCTAGATGTTAATTCATTAAAATATTATCACTCAATCCATTTTTAGATGAATATGGTATCGTCAGAGTTGGTGGTAGTCTTAAAAAACTCAAGAATTCCTTATAATAATAGACATCCTATTTTACTACATGATTAGGGTAATTTCACAAAGTTAGTCATTCAGTTTGAAAATACAAGACAGTTGCATTTAGGAGCACAAGCTACTTTGGCCACAGTGAGAATGAGGTTTTGGCCAATTAATGGTCGTAACGTTGGTCGTAGAGTTTTGCACAATTGCATGATTTGCTTCCGATCCATTACCAAATGGTTATATTCCTCAATCACATCGTTAAATCCAAAAACCGGTTTTAACTACCAAAGTGGTCCATTAAGTGGTTCCGTTAAAGGATCATGAAATTCCTCAAGTGCCATCTTATCTCACACATTTTCACTTTTGACCCGAATTTTTGTTGTACATCTTCAGTTCCTTGAACTAGTTGACGTTTGAGATCCATTGTGACTTCTGTACATTCATCTCTTGAATTGTTCATTATTTCGACGAGTATATTGAAGTGACTTCGACAAAGTTCAATGATTTATCAAGTCATTTTGAATGGAGATGAATAAATCTGTTGAGTTCTTTGCAATATTGTTCATCGCAAACTTTGGGCATAAGCGACTACAAGCAATCCATACTGATTATCCCAACATCTCATATACATTTTGACGCGATCACAGAAGATATGATGTGAATTCATCCCATAATGCTTGAGTATGACGATGAAATTGGTATTGTCACGTGCTAGCTGTGCACGTCTGTACAAAATAAAAACAATCAACGTCCTCATGACGTCCCTAACGAAAAATAAATATTATCTTTTTTAAAAATCACATCACAATCGAAACTGAATTTGGTTCGGCCTCAGAAAGTTGCACAATATCTGCATTATTACTAAACGTGAAAAAGCCCAATCCAATTGTTTAAATTTTGGTTGATCAAGTGCCATATTCGCGAAACGCAATCCTCGTAGATGAGTCAGTGGAGATATCATGGCATTTGTCCTTCCATAATTCATGAAAACAATAATATATAATACATGATGGAGAAGACATGATCAACTTGAGAGTCCTAGGATAGGTATCAGGGAAACTAAAATGGGCCAGCATATCGGGGCGATTGCTGGCTAGGGATAAAAATCCTCCAGGATTATCCACGTCAACATAAAAAGAAGGAGATGCCATATGCACTATAGATACTTGTTCGTCAGTTTTCTTGGCCTACAGAATGTGGAAGCACTTACGTCCAACTCCGTCTTGAAAACGGTTACTGGAGGGAATACACCGATACCAGGAAAAAAATATATCGGATCAACACTCGGAAGCCTGCGAAGAATATAGCAGACTGGTTCAGTCTTGGTATGGATCTGATAAGTGACCATGAATTTTTTTTTCGATCAGAAACCCATGAAATTTGGCGGGAGATAATTCATTTTAACAACATCAGTCGACAGAGAGCATTCTATGGAATTACGGATAGCTGGAATCGTCAGGATACTGAGTGCTGCAATGGAATGGTACAGAGTCATGCAAAAAATCCCCCAGCCGATTATAACTTGCTCAAGCTCTCACCAGAACAAAACAATATATATCTGTTAGAATTGCTATGTATTCCCTGATCGAATGATAGTCCAGAAAGGGGACATCTCAGGAGTTCGCGAGCCAGTTGAGTGGGTAGCGGACTGCAAACCGAGCAGCTACCCGCACAGAAAAAAACACTGCTGATAACATACTAAGAACCATCGGGAAATTCTTGAATCATTTTTCACCGAAGGAATACGAAGTCGCCATGAGATTCATTTACGAAGAAAGTAACGTATTTGAGTTCGCAGGGTCACCAAGAGGTCGAACCAACCTAGACCAGCCAGAATAGATACTGGTCAAGCCCAAACGATTCGACAACCAACAGGAATATTGCCATCTTCAAACAACAGGAAGTGGAAAATTTGTCGAAAAAAAGATCAATCGGAGAATAATCGAGTCCGTGGTCAGCCCCGTTAGTACTAGTTTCCAAGAAAGATGGATCTACAAGATTCTGCAAGGATAAAAGAAAATTCGTTAACATGACGTCACGATCAAGGACAGCTATCCGTTACCACGAATTGACGACAAAGTGACTGACTGATGATGTCATGGTTAATGAAGGAATCTCGAAGAACATCTGACCAAGCTGCATGAAGTTTTTGGACGTTCAAGGAGTGCCGACCTCAAGTTGAATCTTAAAAAATATTCAATATTCCAGAATCGAGTGGATTTCTTGGCCACACAGTCTTGACAGAGGGAATCAAAACATACGGATCTGAAATACAGGCTATTCTATACTGGCCCAGATCAAAAGATAAATAAGAAGTGAGGGTCTTCAAGGCTTGTGGACCTATAACTGCCGATTTGAAGGCTTCAATACATGAGTTTACAGGAAATCTAGTCAACTTCCATTGAACATGATTAAGCTTTCCACAAGTTGAAGGCTGCACTTCGTTGAAGTTCAATCTGGCATGCCCACAGCAAAAAAGCCTGTCCATACTGGACAAATATGCGTGCAATACCGGACTTCGCGCTATGTTATAACAGGTGCAAGATTGCAAAGAATAACTGTGTCACCAGTAAAGAACTTCTTGCGATAGTCAGGGTAGTGGATGACTTCCACAAAAATGTATATGTACGGAAATTTCCTCATAAGCTCCGATCTGGGACCCTGACGTGGGGGATAGTTGGCTAGGAGGAAAGAGACTACATAGTGATGCCTCATCCGGAAGACCGTGTCCAGAAGCCCATAAGCATTATCAGCGCATTGAATAACATGAATAATTTGCTGGTATTAGACGAACTGGACCCTAAACTGACGAATAGACTACCGCATACATTGAAAAGAGGGTGGAAGTGGCAGCTTCTCCTGGAGAAATATTTTGGACAGATATCCCATTTTCAAGGCAATGTGAGAATGATAGGATTTTAATTGTGAAAAATGAACTACACAAACGAGTATGGGAGCCTGCTCATGGAAGGTCGTCAATTTCCCAATTGGTTTTGCCGAAGAAGAGGTGGGTGAGGTGTTGGAGGGAATTCATGAGGGAAAATCAGAAGGACATCTGGGAGTCAATGAAGTATTGGGCAAGACCAGACAGAGGTTCTTCTAGGTCACTATCGAAATGACGTAGGACGTAGAAAGTTGATGCAGAAAATATCCAGAATGCGGAGCAACTGGGAGTCCCAAGACGTGGTCCGAATTTAAAATGAAGGAATACAATGTAGGTGCTCCATTTGGACGGATTACCACTGATTTAGCAACATAAGATTCGGAGTACAGATGGAGTTGCATTCATCACAAATACCTGTTCATTAAAGAGTCCAATGGATGCTCATCCGATGATGGATGGCCTCGAACGATATTTCTGGCGAGTTGAAACAAATAAGTTCCTTCAAAAATTGATCAACTACAATAGTGAAATAACCCAGAAACCTCTTAGATCTTTCACATTCCTCGAAATTATCGGGAAATATAGTGTGATGAAATGGGCGAACGCTTTTTTTCCTTGCGTTCCTTTTTAGGTCAAACAAAAACTTTCTAACCTGAATTTCGACAAATTGTAATATTTCTGCGGATAGTTATTTTTTGGAATAGAAACCTTGTCTCTATTTGTAGGAGTATACTTCCTTCTTCTATGGAGTACAAAATGTACAGAGGGTTTTATTGAAATTGAAGATCCTTATCTCATATGGAAATGCAATCCGTCAATGGATTTTCAACTCGTTTTTTCGTTTGTTTCAAGGAGTCTACTGTTTGGAAACCTTCGCCCGCTGAAAAACCTTCCATAATAATTGCCTTGGTATAGTACCATTGAATGAAATAATGAACCCTTTAGGTGACTTACCTGTAGTATCATTTCATTCTGCTTGTAGTACCTTCCAAGCGCAACAATATTTGGAATTGTAACGGAACATTTATTTAGAGCTCCGTTACTAAGAACGGCTAGAGGATATTTAACCTAACTTTGGTACGTCCCTGCCTATTTGGGGTTTTCTATTGGTCCCGGTCTATCAAAATATTTCATTCCCCCGTCAGAAAATTAATGTACATACCCAAAACTACTGGAATTCATGTCAACATCGTGCATAAAATATAACGGAGTTTTTCTATATCTTATAAAAAGGGTGAAAAGCTCCGGTGATGGTTTTTGTAAAAGACAGGAAAGGATCCAAAATCGCGAGTCAAAAAACCACGTCATTTTTTGTAACAGGCACGAAATCATCCTTCTGATTTCTGGTGCAGTTTCGATTTATCGGACAAAAAACGCGCCTTTCTTAATGGGCTTTTTCGTCTAGTTTGGACACAAATTCGAGATCTAGAAAAAGGCACGATGAAGCTGGCATCGGGGCTTGTACTTGTTGTTCTTCCGTAAGACTTGTTTATTCCTGTCCTCCTACAAAGTCTGGTTGCAGTTAAGCGAGAGAAAAAGTGTAGAAGAGTACCAATTAGTTTCGAGGTCCAGAAGCGTTGAGGTATCCGTAAGTGGAAATTGTAAATGACTTGTATTTGAGCTTGGTTTCTCCGTGTGCTGAAGCACCCAAAGTTCATTATTTCTGCATTCATCATAATCACATTTGGTTCAATTATTTGCCGGGAGTTTAAATATTATTGCTTGTATTTTTATTATTTCATTTATTAAATTATCTGTCGTGGCATTTACATCTTAGTTCTGCAATAGTATTCTTTTTTTATTTAATTTGTTACCTGAGAAGTTAAATATATTTTCTGCACTATTATAATTTCCTTTATTCCAGCATTTGCCGAAACGTTTGAGTTGGTCAGAAGACTACAGAGTGAATATTGATTTATGTTATTTTTGGGTGGTACAATCGAACTTTTCGTGAAATCGATTGAGTGTTTAATTTAGGGTAGTATTGACATTTTAGTCAATTGTTGGTTGGAATATGGATGAATATATATGATTCATTTCCAAGTTGAATATTATAAAGGGGATGAGTTTATTTTGATTTTTCTCTGAAACAAATATTGGTGTCCCCCGAAAGAAATCTCAAATAAGCTTTTGCAGGTGTTTTTTTTTGTCAAGGGAAAACTTTACAAATAGTTCTCAGATTTGGCCGTTATTATAATTTTTTGTTTTCAGTTGTTTGAGTTCTGGGGAAA
This sequence comes from Gonioctena quinquepunctata, assembly GCA_018342105.1. Taxonomy (NCBI): domain Eukaryota; kingdom Metazoa; phylum Arthropoda; class Insecta; order Coleoptera; family Chrysomelidae; genus Gonioctena; species Gonioctena quinquepunctata. The sequence goes on along the minus strand of JAFIRS010001866.1, from coordinate 164,755 downwards.
CGCCGAATGCAGAAAACTGACGCGAAAGTTTACATCACCTCCATCAGTGAATTTCAGTTTTCCAATGTCTTAAGTTCAGAGAAAACGCCGAATTCAAGCCATTGTCGGATAAAAAAATTACATAACAACAATTCTTGTTCCCAGCTGTTCAGATTCAGGCACTTACCAAATCAGAACGACTGCCGCGATATATACGAGGAATTAAAAGTTGATTTGTCCTGGAAAATAGGTGCAGAGCAAAAGTTTACGAATTTTACAAGTTATAAACATATTCAGGAGGAATAATAAATTAGGCGATTCGAGAAGGTGATTTGGTAAGTAAGGGTTATTGACTCCCTTGAGGGGATGTCAGTTATTTCATATTACGAATACACTGCGATACTTTGTCGTCTGTATCCACGCCCAGTTGTTAACATTGTTCAAGCTCAGGGAAATCGCCGAGCATAAACAATAGTAAAACAAATCCAAATATATATAAATCTTGTTAAGAAGAAAAGTCGTAGTGAAAAAGGCCCATTTTCAGAAACATAAAAAAATATCACAGCCGGGATTAGTGCAAACGTGGAACTTATGTAATATACGAGTGGAACGTAGGATTCAATTTTGTTTTGGGGTTGACATGGGGAAGTCGTGAAGGTAAAACCAGTTGCCTAAAAACTTGGAAAATCACTTTCTGAGTCAATCACTCAACCGTGTTCAGGAAAAAAAATAGTTTTTCTTGTGCTATTCATATTATTTCATTTATTCCCTTAATTGCCGTGCATTTTCAGTTCATTTGGTCAGTTATATACCGTGAATATAAATATTATTTCGATACTATTTTATTGATAGGATTATGCGTAAATATTACCCCTATTCAAAGGTGGCCAGACCGATTTTGTTCAGATTTAAGCAAAAATAATTGTATATGAAAATTGTTGTGACAAATCGTTTTGAGCACTTGAATATACCAGTTAATTTAATGCATATTACACACTGTGTTTACATTGAAAAAAGAAACATTTTCTATTTCATATAAAGTATTGAAGTTACGCAGCAGACGTATTTGGTCTAGTTGTAAAAAAAGAAATTAGTAATAAAATACAAACAAAGACATTTCTGTCTGTCTGTCTGTCTCTTTGGGAGACATAAAAGCAAACGGCGTTCAGTATCCAAGAATTGTGCTCAAAGCCTACAGTATTTTGTGAAGATTCAAAAAGTATCAACATACCAGACCTAGTGCGTGGAAAAAACCACCATAAAATCTGGCGCCCAAGATTTGAAATAGAGAAAGGAAAATATTTCCTGCCTAAAATTCTGGCGTTATGAATAACGTGACCTTCTAGGAGTTTGAGGGCTATTAACAGACCCTAGAAAAACACGTCACAGAATAATGAGTCCAGATTGAAAGAGTTGTAATTTTGATTTGCTTTGTAAAATAATATTTTTGTTGACTCCTGGTCTTCTATCTTTGTATGCAAGGTATATACATCAAGTTTTTGTTGAATGCAGTATATTCGGCAGGAAAGAAACATTGTCATATTTCAACATGGTATTTCCGGAAATTCCGCTTTCGCTATTGTCTATGTTTTACAGGTTTCTATTGATACCAATTGAAATGACAAACATTCTCTTGAAACCTTTTAGTTATGTGACTCCCACACGGTCAGAAAAATGGTTCTGAAGTAGTCGAAGTAACATGTCACTACTCGCCGAGTACTCTCCTGATCTATTTTCAATATCTGATGAAATAAATATATAACACATTTCTGATTTGACGAAAATGGTGCTCTGCGTCGTACATAGTCAAGAAGCCAATAGTGTTTTCAATTTTGTCGTAAAAAAAGTTCGCATGTTCGCCGGATATTGTCATGATACTACTATTACTGATACTTGTAGATCGTTTTTTCACTATTTTTATAGCGAATTGACTTCTGGTATAAGGTATACAAATTGAGATATGATACATTTTCCCTCGATTTCATTAATTGAATTTTTTATGATATTATCAAAATATATTTCTGAAGTTAGTCCAGATGTGATTCGAGAAAAAAATATTCTCATTCCAGTCTCTCCTAAATTGAATTATTTTTTATTCAGTGGTAAAAGAAGAGAAATATATAGCAGATTTCGAAAACATATTGTCGTTAAACAGATATCCTACTGAGAAGGAATATTTTATTTAGAATCCTATCGAGGTAGGAGAATTGTATGGAGTGTTTCTTTCTGTCACTATAGGTGTCGCCGGTTGAAAGTTATCTTTTCCGACGCACCTAAAGATGTTTTAAGCTCGATGATGATTTTATTTATGTTGTGTCTCGCTTCGGCCAGAGTTCTCTGGATCTTTGGCTGGTGACTACTCCGCACTGATGAGAGCCAAAAAAGCCTGAAACCGGTATGCGGATTGTAAGGTGGACACGACATGAATTTAAACATAATCGAGCTTATCAGAAAGAAACATTTGCGAACAATATCCATTCATATGGAAGTTTGCATGGATTGTCAGGTGAATATCATTCAACGTTCTGCGTGGTATTTGCTAGGAAAGTAGTTGTTTTTCGCCTGTCGGTCTACCAATTGTTTCAATTTATATTGAACCTTTTGTGAGGACGACTTTGTGTGTACTTTATGCATTTCATTTCATATCGTATCCCCTTCATATGGCTTTTTCTTCCATTATATATCTAAGATATCAATCAAAATCAATTGGGATGAAAAAATGATGAATTATGACTCCATATTTTCAGTATGAAATATATTGCAATATATCTCCATGCATTATTTTAATATGTCTCCTCACTGTAGATTTCAGTTTCCCTTTGTACTCACAGGTGCCTACGGGACAACTGAACTGTGGGTTTTTTCCGCATTGATATCTTTGGTGCTGCAGTAGCCCCGCCTTGAATTTGTATTTTCTCCCGCATTGATGACAAATAAATGATCCTGAAAAAACACATTATTACTTTCTAGAATCACTCATCCTTACTATTTCCAAAAATCGGTCAGATAAGAGTGTGACTCAAGCGCCTAGTATTCCGTACTATGAGTTTGTTATGTATGTGACATCGAAACAAATATGTACTGTGCTCATATACTTATGAGTGAATAGTGTGTTCTTCTCCTCTGAGGATGTAAAGGGTTGAAATGTTTAGTTTACATGTTATTCATTACAGTAATACATTGTGTTGACTGACATGAATTTGACGACCTAACATGATTTCATTTCTGACGTGAATACATTAAATTTTTTAGATATCCATCACCATCTATGGAAAAAAAGGAGAACATTAAAAGCGAATCTGTTTCACCATTATTAAGATTGTCAGCTATTCGTTCATTGAAATATTGAAGTTGAAATCAAAATAGATCCTTCTGCAGGATTCAAACAACTTATTTATCGCTCAACAAGCAGACACACTAATTAACTAGACTAACGATGGTAACTTGTGAATGTGAGGAGGTTTTAGGAACTATGGATTTTACAAATGTCATTGGACCTAGAGTCATTGCTATAATTTGTAAACTTTCGATGAACTACTGAAAATAATGTTTTAAAGGTATAATATACCAAATTTTCTCCAACAAAAAAAAATAATATCCCAAAGAAAAGCCCGAAGTCATCTCCACGAATTTAATGCGGACCCAGAGGGTTATTCCAAAAATTGTTAATGAGAGAGAAACCTTTGGAGGTTCATCCTCAGTCATGATTAGATCCACAATACAAGGAAAACCGCTACAGTAACATATAGAACATATTCCCAAACAAAGGAGGACTCTGGGTCGATATACGGCAAAAAATATTCAATAAAATAAAATATCTTCTGACCGCCCGTTTTTTTATTATCAAAATCAGTCGACGTTGGCAGATCAGTGGCCAATTTCAATTCAGCTCTGAAATTAATAATTTAAGATAAATCTGAATGCAGACAGAAGATTCACTTGAAAATAACAAAACTACTTCCACTCACCATCAATTACTGACTCGGTACCCTCGAACACTGGAACACTTTCATTGATATAGTCTACTGGTTTATGATTGATTTATAATTCTTTCTGAAAATATAGTTATTTCAGGTAGGGTGTGTAATATAATAATAACGAATGAAATGAAGAGTTGAGCTGATTAACGAAAACTGCTCTTATTGAATTCCGAGACTCCCTTGAATTAGGTTGGTGATTCAACATAAAAACTTCGTAATGTACTGTCTCCGGAACTATGAAAATCTGCCAAATTTCAAGGTAATCGGACGACTGGTAGTGGATCCAAATTCACTTGCAAGATTTTAACTAAACATACATAGATACATGCATACATACATACATACAAATGTGAAGCTAAATGAAAGCTTCTTATAATAATAATAACTAATCCACTACACACACTAATACACTCGCCGTTTGAGCGTTAGAAATATAAAAATGAATAGCTGAACATATAACCTGGAAATGCCTTTATATGACATATAAACTGAAGATGCTATTTTGCATATATGCTAAAAAATACCGGGAGTGTCTCCATTTTTCACGAAAACTAGCTTCTTTCACAACGCCTCAAAATTGTTTAATTCTCTACCTTAAACAATTCGGAATATATACCATATACCAATTCAAAAAGCAAAAGAAACTCCCCATGAAAGAAATGAAAATAGATACCTTTTGAGAGTAGTACATTGAAACACTTTCTATCCTGAATACGGTTTTTTGTATTGTAATATTTTTATTTTCCTATGTATATACCTTCCATGTCGTTGATGATGAGTGTGCGTCAATGTTAGTGAAAAAAGAAATGTTATTCATATATTATATCATTCTATATAAATATAATTGTATTTCATTCAATTCAACCTCACTACCTCATCTAGATGTATTACAATTGATTGCATTTTATTGAATTTCATTTGATTATATCCTAATATCGAAAGTGATTATTCGCTTATCGATGGCTCGTTCATTAATACAATATAAATATGTATATTTTGTGTTCGTGTGTATACGTGTACATATTTTTCTCTTTCGCATACTTACCATAAATCTCATATTTGTTCCTTTGGTTTGATTATAGTTCAGATTGCAACATGGTACCTACTTATGATTCTATATTTTTTACACTATTTTAAAATGTCTATTTCATTACTGTAACCATGGGCGATTTCAAAATAACACTTTTCTTATATTTACACTGTTTTCAAATGTCTATTTTAATATGGTTACTATGGGCGATTTTGATCACTTGGAACTACAAGTGATTTTAAAACATGCTCTCATAAAATATTTTTAGATTAATATAGTTATTCTTCATATGTTATCAAATTTTTGCTCAATCCATCATTATTTTTCTCTAAACAAGTATTCCTCACTTATCGAGTACATTGACATTTATTTGCACAATACTCCTAATATATAATTTGAGTTGAATAAATGTCTACCATTATTATTATACCATATACCCAAGAGAACCGTTAATTTATTAGTAATTCATGGCAAATGTCATGAGGTTTTCACAAGAACACTTTTGCTACAAGATATCCAGGAAAACCAAAACCAGCTCAAGATATCATCAGAAGATTAATAGTCAACCTCATTATCTTTCAAAAGGACGACTAGTGGATCTGAAACGGCGGTGGACAATGAAAAAATTAAATTACAATGCTTGGGTACTTCGCAGCTTTTCCAGGAGCATCGTTGAAAGATGCATCGCGAGATTTGGGATTAAATAAAATCTCCAGTCAGAGAATATTGCCAAAACACAAATGACATCTTTATTCTCATAATTCAGTTCACGGCCTGCACCTATTCGACTATGAGAGGTGGTAAACTTTGCGGAGTTCATCGTTATGAAGAATCACAAAAATTATCAATTTGTGAGTGACAGCATATGGAGCGACGTAGAAAAATTCACCAAAACTGAAATATTCAACAGGAGAAACTCTCACTAATGGAGCAATAGCAATCCGCATTCTGTTTGGACACGTCGAATTTCAAGACCGTTGAAATCTTTGTTAACTATGCTGTTAGAAACAATGCCATATTGATGATCTACTTTCTTGATGACAATTTGAATGTTTAAGTTGAAGTACCTGTATTAGTATGACATATATGTATTAGTATAATGTTCTGAATCATATGATAGGTAAATTATACTTGATTATCTTTGACATTCCTAGAAACTGATAGAAATTTTCAATTCAAACCCTTCCTGGCGTTTTGACCAATCAAAACATTATTTTAGTGAGGATTTTCTACGTCTAAAATTGCCGCGGGAATTTGTTGAGGTATTTTTCGAATTTGACGTCTGTCATCAATTCGCATGAAAAGTTAAAAATGAATTAAAAACGATTTAGCATATTGTATCATGTGTTTATGATTGTAACATGGAAAAATTATCTGTAGAATACCACACGAGACTTTGATAAAGTAGAAAATAATTCTCCAGATTTCTTCTTGAACTTGTTGCCATTTGGCAACAGCCCCTTGAGCCCATCGTGCTCTCGTGTCTATTACCTGTTCACAAGTTTTCGAAAATATGTCAAATCATTTTCACTTTATTCTCTTGTGATATTACAACTGAAAATATCACCAGAGAGCTATTTGTATACATAGCATGTATAAAAAGAAACAAAATCGGGTTGTTCCGTTTTGAGGTGAACGATACCTAAAAATCCTGAGAAATCTCAATAATTCGATTTGATTTTTTCATTTGGGGTTATAAAAAAATTAAATTGAAGAAAAAATGTTTTAGACAAGCTTCTATCCAATTGCACTAAAATTCAATTTCATTCAATTCTTTCTAGTCATTCATGAAATCCGTCATCTTATTGAATTCTGACAAAAATTGATAATCTCCGACCCCAAATAAAAATCCAATAACAATTTTTAATGGAATCGGGCTATAATAACAAAACACGTCGACATCTTGGAGCCGCCATCTTGAATTCATGACTTTTGACAAAAACATCATGATGTCCGATCCCAAAAACCCCCACAAACCAATTTTGGATGGAATCTGGCTATAATCACAAAACACGTAGCAATATTGGAGCCGCCCTTTCAATTCTGATTTTACAAAAAATCATGATTCCGACCCCAAAAACCCCCACAAACAATTTTTATTGGAATCGGGCTATAAACACAAAAGTCGTCGCCGTATTGGAACCGCCATCTTGAATTTATGAATTATGACAAAAATTTCGTGATCTCTGTCCCCGAAAACCCCCAAATACCAGTTTTGAATAGAATCGAAGCATAAGCAGAAAACTCGTCCACCATATTAGGGTCGCCATTTTGTTTTTTCTCAAACAAAAATTTCATAATGCATCGTCACTGGAATAATGGACAGCAGCCAAATTTCACGATATTCGGACAACTAGAAGTGGGTTAAATTTATTTTGTAAGATTTGTTTACAAAACTACAGACAGACAAAAGTTGAAGGCATTCATTGCCATGAAAATGGGAAAAATTATGTATGACATGTTTTTGTGAAAACTATATTATATTCACCATAATAATGAATTAACGAATTCTTGATTGTTATACCCAACTCGAGCCATATTGCACTTTTTCAGATGATGAATCTGATATTGAACAACCCTATTTGCCGGTAGATATGCACAGCTTACTAGAAAAATCAAAATTTCAGGCAGTAAATATGCAGAATTGAGTACTATTATGAAGTAACTCCAAAATGATGTGTTTTGGGTATATGAAAGTGGATCAGAACTAGGACTCATGTTCATAATAGAATTGAATCATGAGAAGACAGAGACCATTTGTAGAAATCGAAAATTTCAATGTTTCTCATTCGCTTTCTGTACCCACTCGTTTGCGCATCCTGTGAATTATTCAGTTGATGTGATTATGGTGAGTGATCCGTTCAACCTCAATATTCATGATTCAGTCACTGCATAACAATAAAAATTGTAATTCACATGAAAATGGCGTATGTTTGATAGGCTGCATTTGTCACTTTTTCTAGAAAAACTCAAGTAACTCAGAAACGATTCATTTTTGGTTTGAGGTATTATTCATGAATCTAGATAAAAATCATGAAATAAATCCAAAATTTTAATGAAATACAGGGTGTGCTATCGAAAATAACAAAGATGGCGTCACTCCCGGAGAAACCGGAAGTGTCACAATAACAAAAATATTTTAGTTGGATTTTCAATGCTTCCTTCATCGTCTCTAAAAATTTTCAAAATCAGGCTACTTTTAGTACTCTTTAAATAGATCGTGTAAACTCATGAAGATATACCCTGTAGAAGTGATATGTAACATAAATGTCAAATATGCCAAACTTGAATTATTAAAATACGTTTTTCGAAAATTCTTCTGTGTATGCTTTGATTAAACAGATACAGTCATAAAATCGGATGTTTTTCCGAAATAAATAAATGAATTGTAAATTTTGTTGGGGTAAGGTCTAATAACTGAAACCACTTTGCCGACGTTTCGACTTTCATTAAGTGAAAATAAAATATGTATAGTATGTAAGTAACCTACATACATATATATATATCTATATATATATATATATATTATATATATATATATATATATATATATGTATATATATATAAATATATATATAAATATATATGTATATATATATATATATATATACATGTATGAGTGGGCCCTGACTAATTTGTATAGCACATAATATAGTGCGGCTTTCAATAGTCCCCCCATATTATTTTTTGAATGGTATCGACGTAGAACAATGAAAAAAAAGGTATCGAATGAAATCACCGATACTACTATTTGAATTGAAAGACATTGGAAGTGCCCGATAGATGGCGCGGGGAAGGAGGGGAAAGGGGCACATCAACTAAAAAAATTGAAATGGCATGGGGGTCAAGTGGCACATCGTTGAAAAGATAACTCAATTCTTTTTTCAACAATCTAGTTTGTTTTCAAATTCGTAAATATGTTTTTTCACAATATGCATTTGAAATGTCAAGTATAACAAAATTTCAAATGCATATTGTGAAAAAACGTTCGAACGACATTAAAGAAATCGGATGATTGAATTATCTTTTCAACGATGTGCCACTTGACCCTCCATGCTATTTGAAATTTTCAAGTTGATGGGCCATTCCGAGCCAACTATCGAAAAATCACAATGTATTCTATTCCAAAGAGTAGTATCGGTAATATCATCCAAAATAGTTTTGGTTCCGTTATTCTATGTCAAAGCGTTCAAAAGTTAACAATGGAGGATAAGGGGCTATAAGAAGCCGCACTCGCAATTGTAATACCGTAGAACAACCATAGTTGAAAGAAAAATTGAATTACTTTTTCAACGAAGTGCAAATCGACCTCTATGTCTATCGAAATTTTCAAGTTGATGTGCCCCCGGCGCCTTCTGGTAGTAGGACCGGTAATACCATTCAATACATTTCATGTGTCATTGTTTCACATGAAACCGTTTAAAATTTATTGAGGTAACGGTACCATTCAAATCCGCACTTATATTTGACATTTCAATTGCCTATTCTGAAACAACGTTTAAACGAATTACAAAGAAAATGGCATGGTTGAAAAGAGAATGTTATTCGAAATTTTCACGTTGATGTGCCTCCCGCGCCATCTATCGGGCAATCACAATGTCTTTCATGTCAGAAAGTTGTATCGGTAATATATTTTTCTTCATTGTTCTACGTCGAACCATTCAAAAGTTAATTGGGGGGGGGGGTTAAAAGCCGCACTGTATGAATAAAACAACAGGATTTTTCATACTCACATAAACACTAGGTTTCTTTGTCGAAGCAATAATAATAATTTAAATTGATAGGGACATTAACATATATGTTAACAGGAGATTTTTTTTGTTCCTTTCCTTTTCATAATATTGTTAGGAGTACAGATTGTTTTTGAATGAAACTAACAACCAGAATTTGGGAAGATATTCCTCGCTTGTTTCCTGATTCAATGATTTCTTTTTGATGATTTTTCCCAATCGATAAGGTATATGAGATCCCCAGGCATCCAAAATATCTTAGTTTACGGAGTGTGGGAAATCACCCACTGTGGTACTTTCAGTAGATTTATTAGATTGGGTGTCTAATTTTTTATTGGTGTTGATTTTGATTTTTTTTATATTAATCATCTCTTGGAGAGTCCTTTTCTATAGTTTCGCTATTTATCAACAATGCATGTGTTCTCAAATTCAAATTGATGTAAACTATTGTCTGGTGTTCTGCCAGACCTGTTTGTGTTGTTTTAAGGAGGATTTCAGGTCTTATACAGCGTTTATGTTTGGAGATTCTAGTATCGTCCAGTCTGTCCGATGTACACTTTGTTACAGTCGGCACACGGTATTTTGTATTTGGTGTTTCCGATTTCAATTTGAAGTATTTTCCAAAGTGTTTTCGTGTTTGAATGCTATGTTGTGAGGGACGCCTGTGAATCTTTTTTTCAACTCTAAGAGACCTGATACGCATGGAATTTTGAGAAAAAATGTATCTTCATAGGGTTGGTGAATATGTTTATCCTGTTCTTCAAAAAGTATTTTATTTATTGATTTTGATCGATAATTTTTTAAATTAGGTGGGTATTTATAGCTTCAAACATTTTTTGATGGAATGTAAGGTGTCATAACCGTAAAGCTCTATATTTGAGTTTATAATTTGTTTTTGTGTAAATGAGTGTTCAGAATTGAAGTTCCAGAATCTCTCAGAAGAAGTCGGTTCGTGTTACCAACCTCTAATCTTCTGTTCTCGTTGGTTTTTGTTATGGTACCATCTGAATAGGATAACCTGTAGTTTTGTTCTTGTTCAACCGTGAATTTGAGGCGTGGATGATAGCAATTAAATATTTGTTGAGTAAGATCTAATTTGTCTTCTGGTACACGGGTTATGATATCGTGTACATAGCAATTATTGTAAAAAACTATGAAATTGTTTTTAACCGCTTTCTTAGTTGTTTTACCAACCCTCAGAAGTTAAAGCGAATAAATCTGTAGGAATATTAGTAATCAGCGAGATAATGACATAATTTTCTGCAACAATGATATTTTGAAGTTCTTGAACAACTTCAAAATATTTTTTTGTATAGTAACAGTCCTTCTCAAAAGTATAGTTGCGGAAGTAACTGATATATTTTGAAATGCTCTGAATAGAAGATCCAATGGAGCTCGCAATGGTTTTTAAAGGAATAATTCTTTTGTGAATTTTAGGTAAAATATAAATTTTTTGAAAGTCCTCGTTTTCACATTTTGAATATTTTTTTTCCTCATCAATGATGATGTACTTATGCAATTGCTTGATGAGTTTATTATAATTTGATTGAATACTAGTGGTACGATCTCCTGTCAATATTTCGTATGTAAAATCTGCAATAGATTTTGTGCTTTCTCGAGATATTCTTGTTTTTTCATTAAGACTGTTATGTTCCTTCATCTGCTCTGGTAACTATGATATCGGTATGTTCTTTGAGGAATCTTTTTGTTTCAATTTCTTTTCTTAACATTTTTCTTAATCGGCTCATGTCTACTGGATTTATTGAGATAGTTTGTAATTATATTGATAGATTCGTTCCTGACAATACATTCTATATCTATTATGAATTGTTCTAAGAGATAATAGTTTTGCTTCTATGGTAAATTAAATGTATCGTCATAATGATGCCTAATAGTAATAATGATGCCTAATAGTAATAATGATGGCTAATAGTAATAATGATGAAGTCTCCTAGAGTAAAACACTCCGGAAGCAAAATACCTCTCCATTCGGATTTCCGGGCGAGAGGTACTCGAGGGGACTCACCATTAAAGATTAATTTTTGCAACATCCGCGGACTCAACAAGAACATCAATGACGTCCACCATCACCTACAGACGAAAAAACCGGATATTCTGGCTCTAACAGAAACACAAGTAAACTCGTCCACCAACAAGGTCCATATGCTTTGTCCTGGTTACGAACTCCATTCTCGATTCAGGTTCAAAGGTGGAGTCTGCCTTTACGCTAAGGCTAACCTTTCATGCCAGCGTGAAGAGAGTTTGGAACCGAAGGACTTTGATGTGATGTGGTTCAAGCTATCTGATACCAAACTGACTAAGTTCCTCTGCTGCCTTTACCTATCACCTAATGAACCTTCATATAACGACCTCTTTGAGTTTTAATCACTCAAACTGGACTACATCCAGGAGAACCATCCAACAGCTGAAACCATAATCATGGGAGACTTTAATGTACATAACGCTGCCTGGCTCAAATTCTCTAACAAAACAGATGATGCGGGTCGTCAAGCCGAGGCCTTCGCCATCACTCATGGTCTAGAACAACTGGTCGAGCTACCAACCCGCATCCCTGATGTCAACAACCAGTCTGCCAATACACTAGATCTTTTCCTCACCACCAATCCTGACCCGTATAGAATAGAAGTTTGTGCCCCACTTGGGAACTCATCTCCACAACATGCTCTTTCCATTTACCATCGAGCTGCACAATACCACCCCGTCTCATGTGGCATTACAATTCGGCCGACTGGGAAGGTCTTCGTATGTTTTTCTCAGCGTTTCAATGGAAAAGAGTTTGTTTCTCTTCAGTAGATCCAACACGATGTGCTGAGACAATTTCGGAAATCATCATGTTGGGGATGCAAACCTACATACCGAATACCGAAAGAAGAACATCATCCGATAAGACCTGGTTTAACAGAAACTGCTCTAGAGCTGTGGCTTCCAAACAGGCAGCATACCATCGATGGCTAAAAATCCGGGCCCTGAGACCAGAGCAGCATATGTCGAGGCTAGAGGCATATGCAAAGAGACAATAGAATGCTCAAAAGATGCCCACAATGCCAAAATAAGATCAAAACTTGCTGAATGTCCTAACGGATCCCGTTCATTTTGGTCTTTCGCCAAAGCTGTGGGAAAAAACTTCACTTCCAGCTCATTTCCTCCTCTAACCAAAGAAGATGGAACAGTAGCAACGACTGCCCAGGAAAAAGCCAATGTCTTTGCGCACCTATTTGCTGGAAATTCCACTCTGGATTCATCGGGAAAACAACCCCCGAACATTACACCTATTGACAGTCACATGCCCGAGATCACCTTTCGCCAACGTACTATCAGAAAGATTTTGCTGGGTCTCAATACCAACAAAGCCTGTGGATCTGACGGAATCCCGCCGATTGTTCTCAAGAAATGTGCCCCCGAACTAACACCTGTTCTTTGCATGTTGTTCAACCACTCTTACAATTTGGGGGTATTTCCGTCCAATTGGAAAATTGCAAGAGTACAGCCAGTCCCTAAAAAAGGCAAGAAGGCCCTACCTAGCAACTACAGACCTATCGCACTGCTATCTATTATTTCAAAGGTCATGGAAAAAGCCATCAACATCGAGCTCATGAAATATCTGGAAGACTCAGGAATTGTCAACGATAGGCAATATGGCTTCCGCCATCAGAGATCAACTGGTGACCTGCTCGCTTACGTCTCACATATATGGCAGCTGTCTATTGAAAAGTATGGAGAAACTTCAGCTGTGGCATTAGATATATCCAAGGCGTTCGATCGAGTTTGGCACCAGGGACTCCTCGCCAAGCTTCCGTCTCATGGCTTGCCCCCTCAGCTGTGTTCTCTGCTTGCTAGTTTTCTCTCAAACAGGTCTCTCCATGTAGTGGTCGATGGAGTTTCATCTGACACTCTACTCATAAATGCTGGTGTTCCGCAAGGATCTATTCTCGCACCAACACTATTTCTACTTCACATCAACGACCTGTTGAAAGCAACTTCATGTCCAGTACACAGCTTTGCCGATGATAGTACCCTCCATACCGCTTTCTCTTCCAGGGCCCCTATATCAGCCCGTGAAACCAGAAATGAACGAGGAAGAAATGTTAATAATATAAATATGGACTTAGCAACAATTCTCGAGTGGGGATCTAATAACTTGGTAGAATTCAATGCAAACAAAACACAAGCATGTCTTTTCTCTAGAAAAGCCGATCTCACTGTGCCTAACATAACTTTGTCAGGAGTAACCATACCACTGAAGTTATTCATATCGATGCTTGGTATTACTATCAGCAATAACCTTTCCTGGGAAAATCACGTGAGGTCCATTGCCAAAAGTGCATCCCAAAAACTTGGTTTTTTGTTTCGTGCCAAGAGCTATTTCACCCCCACTCAGCTGCTTATGATCTATAAGGCACAGATCCGACCTGTCCTGGAATACTGTTCCCATATTTGGAGCGCGGCACCTAAACATATCCTGAGGCTATTGGATTCTGTCCAAAAAAGGGCAATTCGTCTCGTCGGTGATGCCTCGCTTACAAACTCGCTCACTTGTCTGGAACACCGTAGAAAAGTTGGCGATTTTTCTCTATTTTATAGATATTTTCATGGGCGATGCTCTTCTGAAATATCAACAATCGTTCCTGCTTTGGCAGTCTCTTCGAGACTAACCCGTCAAGTTCAGTCATCACACCCCTTCGTGGTCACTTTGGAGACCTGCAGAACATCACTTTCCAAAGACTCGTTCATTCAACGAACAGCGAGGCTTCGGAACCCATTGCCTAGGGAGGTGTTCCCCGAGGCATACAACCTCCAGAAATTTAAGAAGAACACCAACTCCTACCTTCTTTCCCTTGGTTCCCACGATGTTCTCTGAACATTACAGGATATCCCTTTTCGTGGGAACCAGAACATATAAAAAAAAAAAACTGAGAAGTTCAGATATGTTATCAGAGATAACCTCATCAGTAAGATTCAAAAACCATTTATCATTAGTCATAACGATTTGAATACATCTTTGATTGTGAATCAGTTGTTGGATTTACCTTTTCTGTTTGTATCCTACAGTTTTCGACATCTGTGGATAATATTCATTTCATGAAAGTGAGAAAGAGTTATACATTTCCGTAGCAAGTTTCATAAAAAACTGGGATTTGAGATTTGTCATTTTTATTTTTGGCGATTCCGCTTTCCAGTGTGTATATGAAATTTCAATCGCTGATATATTTTTTTGGAAACATTTTATGACATTATAGTATTTAACTCAACAGGGATTATGTTTAACAAGTAGAAATTGTAAACAGTTGATTGAGTTTAACGTTGACTGGAACTTCCTAACATCATGGGATTCTTACAAAACATCAAATCAAACTACGGTGAAGCAGTGTTCACAAATTTGAAGAATTGTGGTAAGAATAATCGACAACCATTTGGATTTGAAGACACTTTTTACAAACAAACCTATGGCCTAGGTATGGGCAACTGACTATATTCAGTTTGCGTATATATTATCATGTCTGAACTTCAGGACATCTGTAAAAAAAATCTTTCGAATTACGGTTCTATGAACGCTATGAAGACAATATCATATCCTGTGTACCAGAAGATAGATCTTACTCAACAAATATTCAAATACATTGAATTCACGGTTAAACAAGAACAAAGCGACAATTATCTTGTCCAGTTGTTACCAACGAGAACCGAATTATTAGAGATTGGTACCACAAACCGACTCTTTCTGAGAGATTTCCGAACTTCACTTCTGAACACTCATTTACACAAAAAAAAAACATAATTCCTAATCTCAAATATAAAGCTTCTCGGTTATCACACCGTACATCCCATCAAAAAAATCTTGAAGTTATAAATACCTACTTGATTAAAAATAATTATCATTATTTTTAAATGAAATACTTTTGAAAAACAAAATGGATATATTTACAAATCACATAAAGATAAATTTTTTCTCAAAATTCTATGTTTGAAAAAATATTTACAGGCGTTCCTCACAACATAGCATTCAAAAACGAAAACACTTTATACCAAATTAAAATCGGAAACACCAGAAGATTTTGAAAGTGACATAGTGTACTGAATACCGTGTGTCGAATGAAACAAACACAGGCAACACAAAGAGGTTCCAAATATATCTCGGCGAACTCTTTATAGGAAATTGTGACGCCTTTTGTAACTTATCTAAGTTGTGGAGAGCTCTATATCTCCGTCAAATTCCGCCGCCGGGATATTCCCATCGAGGTCTGAGCGATATCCCACGTAGAAATTCTCGAACAAACACTCTGGCAAGTTCTCTGAGAAATCTTTTGGCGAGTACTTTGAGAAATTCTCATTTACTGCTCATGTCGAAGTCTCTATTAGCTTGCATGAAAGCTTGCTGTGGAATCATCGCAGGCAGTGCCTCTGGCGAGTTTTGTGGGAACTCAGCATATGCAGCCTCTTGGCGAGTTCTTTGGGAAATTCACATCAACTGCTTTTGTTGAGATCCATGTGAGGTCGCTTGCTGTGCTTCTGGCGTGATCTTCGAGAGTTCAGATTTAGAGTTGTACAATATATTCTTATATACATCCCACACATTGCTTCTGGCGTGGTCTTCAAGATTCCGCATTGCGAGTTGTACAGGATTTTCTTATATATTGAGAAGAAAATATAAGCTCAATTGAAAAATAAAAAACTAGTTTTCACAGAATTAGAAAAAATCTACAATTAAAAATTGAAGTTACTTTTTGTAATATCTAACAGAAAACAACAATTTCCTAGCCACTATGACATACTGATGTCTGATATATATGATTCACATGACAATAAATATTGTGAAATATTCCTAAATTTTCACTTGAAAAATTCCTATAGTGAATATTTGCATTTTCATTCTGATATTTGAATAAAAAAAAATCTCAATCAAGATTGGATACAAAGTTTTTCATTATACCTATCTGAAAACACTATATTTACATGCTTATCTAGCGCACCGAAAGTGTAATTAGCTGCCTACTTATAGGTCAAAATAAAATAATATGTTATTGAGAGTTCTCTAGAAATCGCAAATTGTTTGTATATTTCCTCAGCAACGGGGTAAATAACGATTGTTTTGTGACAATATTTGGATATTTTTAATGGAAATATTTAAAAATGATTTCACCAGAGGAAGAAATATCACGTGAAGCGGCAAAAGTAAGTGCAGAATTACTACCCAAGAAGTCACGTGAGATATATAAAAACCAGTATCGTCTATTTTGCAACTGGCGCCAACAGAAAAAAGTCATAGATGTAAGTGATGATATTATTTTCGTTTATTTGTCAGCAAAAAGCAAATCCAATTTTCAATGTTGAAAAGTTGTCTGGAAGAAGAGAAAATATAAATTTCAATAATTTACTGCATTTCTCAAACGAAAAAGTGTTGGTTACACACCGAAAAAGTCCAAAGTATTAACCAAAGTATTAACAGACGAGAAGTGGTTATTAGGTAAAGTAATTTTAATATTTGGCATATTCGGTGCCTGCCTGATGAATTGATTCGTCTGACTTCGGAATACGTGGAAGATAATGGTTTGATAGTATTCCTTGGAGATGGCAAAAATCACAAATCAAGGAGTTTCACAATCACAAAGGAAGGATGTCCCTTTGATCCATGCACTTTTTATCGTTAATATAATAATCTAAATCTACACACATCAATAGTGAAAGATTATTTATTGCGTATCGTAAGGGTAGATGTTTTGCTCAACATGCATGTCATACAATCAGTGGTACAACAAAGCAGATTGCTGAATATCTGAACCTAGAAAATCCGGAAGATTATACTGGACACGGCTTAAGACGATCTTCAGCATCTATGTTGGTCGAGGGGCGAGGAAATTTGCTTACTTTGAAAAGGCATGGGGGTTGGCGTTCCTCGACTGTGGCTGAAGGCTACATCGAAGAATCGGTAAACAGAAAGATTAAAGTTTCTAGTAAATTGTTCAGATATTCAAGAACAGTAAAAACAACGCCAACATCAGAATACAATGCAGTGGAGGAAAATCAAAAACTGAATACCTAACACCTTCGACTCCATCAGCTACAGTTATCGGAAGAGAAGTAGCTGCTAAAGGATAAGCTACTTACAACACAAATTGTACCATAAAAATTAAAAATACATGTTTTTGTTCGTTAATCTTTGAAAATAAATGTTTCTCAACAATCTGTGGTTTTCAGGAAGATATTGTAACGTAAATAAACGTAACTTGGTTTTACTAATTCATTTCACACTTAATCTACAACTTAATTTATATTACTACGCCACTGTATAGCTCGATCGTATGGGCTCGTTCAGACTGTCCGTGCCATCTTGAGGGCTACCTATTTATCTCCGTCACAGAAATCCCGATCTTTCGAATTCCGGCAGATGGCGACCAGCATGTTCCAATCGTTTCCAATATCGACCGTTGCTCTCCGCGGCAGAGCGACTGGACTGTTCTCGAACATCTCCGGGGATGACCTCATCGCTGTCGACGGCAACGCGCGAGGCGACAGGTCCGGCCTAGGTTCGTTACATTGCCCCCTTCTTAAAGACATTTCGTCCCGAAATTTCATCCTTGGAGTGTGACGATATCTGCATGACTCCCCATATCTGCACCGTGAAGTTCGATGGAAGTAACACTCCACGGTCTTCATGATCGGTCGTGGAAGAGGGTTACAGCAAACCAAAATCTTGACGCCGCTGGATCTGAATATCGCCTCCAGCATACTTCTTATGACTCTCCAGTCCAACCCATCAATACCACAGGACAATTCTGGAATTGCTAGATCCACCAGATTCTGGTCCACCATAGTATCTCCTAGTTTGGTGATACTCTTCCAGACATCTTCATAGGACGGTTTATCTTGGGAATGCCTCTTGGTAACTAGGATGTTCTCTGGCCTTTCTTCAACTGTAGCACCCCACCAACTTCTGGATTCTGCTCCCGCAGTGTTTGGAGTTGACCAAATTTCTTGGAGAACACTACGGCGATGCCCCTGGACATTCGAAGATCTTCTGCCACACAGTGCTCTAGTGCGTAGTCAGCAGGCACCTCGAAAAGGTCTCGTGACTCCTCTCTAGTAACCCCATGTAGAACTTTCTGCCCGTTTGAATACAAGGACATAAACTTCTCGAACGTCATATCATCCTCCGGTGGCTTGAGGGTGCGAACTTGGTCATGGTTTCCAGCGTAAGGGGCCAACCTGTTGAAATGGACGACCCTTGGTTTCCCTCGGGGTGGCTTATGGATTCGGTACACAAGGCCGTTTATTTTTTTCACGATTTTATACGGGCCTTCCCACGAGTTCCGCAACTTTGGTGATAGTCCACGACGACGTTTGGGGTTGTACAGCCAAACCAGGTCATCAACCTTAAATCCTCCAGCGTCGGCCTTGATGTCATAGGTCTTCTTCATTTTATCGCTGGCACTCTGGATGTTCAACCGGACTCGTTCGTGGATGTCGTCCATTCTCTGCCGAAGTTTGCTGACTTAGTCCTCTCCCGCGGTGTCTTGTCCTGGCGGTATCCCAAACTTCAGGTCACAAGGTCATTATAATACTAGCAGGAGTTTGACCGGTTGACTCGTGTACTGCGGATCGATAGGCCATCAGGAACAAATGAAGATACTGGTCCCAGTCTCTTTGATGGTCAGAGACAACCTTGGACAAGTGGCGGTTGATCGTCCTGTTCATCCGTTCCACCATTCCATCGGACTGCGGATGTAGGGCCGTGGTTCTTGTCTTGCGGATGTTCAGCAGTAGACATATTTCTTGGAAAAGGTTGGATTCGGAATTTCTGCCTTGATCCGAGTGCAGCTCCATTGGATAACCGAATCGACATATCCATTCTTTCACCAAGACGTCGGCGACGGTGAAGGCTTCCTGGTTGGGCAGGGCATAGGCTTCCGCCCACTTAGTGAAGTAGTCCATTGCCACAAGGATGTATTTATTCCCGTGGTCGGATACGGGAAACGGGCCGGCGATGTCAATGGCGATTCTCTCGAACGGGCTGCCTACGTTGTACTTACGCATCGGGGCCTTGGGTCGTATTCGAGGTCCATTGCTAGCAGCGCATACAGCGCACTTCCTGCACCAGTCCTGGACGTCAGCTTGACAATTGGCCCAGTAAAACCGTTGCCTCATTTTCTGCAGGGTCTTCGTCACTCACAGATGTCCTCCGGCGACTCCATCATGGATTTCCCGCAGCACTTCCTCTCTTCTGTTCCTGGGAACAATTATTTGGCGTCTGTCTTCCCCACCAATATCGGCCTCCAACACACGTTTCAGGATCCCATTGTCCAGAATAAGAGAGTTCCATTGTGCCCAATAGGACTTAACAGCCGGCGAGTAACCTGCGACTTCCTGCCATGATGGTCTTTGATTGCCCTTCTTCCAGCTGACGACTAAGCCAAGGTCGGGGTCTCTCTCTTGATCTTTCTGGATCTTGCTATCATTCCAGTTGTCATCCATTGCCGCGGTTCTACAAAGTGTTGCTTCTTTCTCTTCTGCTCGTCGGCAATGTGAGCAATCATCTGGACATGGTCTTCGCGACAAGGCATCTGCATTCTTATGGCTAGTTCCGGCTCGATGTTCGATCTCGAAATCGAATTCTTGGAGTCTCTCGATCCAACGTGCTCTTGCCCTCAGGATTTTTGAACTGTAAGAGCCATTTGAGAGCTGCATGGTCGGTTCTCAACAGGAATCTTCTTCCATACACGTACTTGTAGAAGTGTTCCACTCCCCTTACAACAGCTAACAGCTCTCGCCTGGTGACACAGTAATTGCGCTCTGGTTTGCTAAGCGTCTTGCTGAAATAACCAATGACCTTCTCCTGTCCCTCCTGGATCTGAGATAGGACAGCTCCAAGTCCCACGTTGCTGGCGTCCGTATCCAAAATGAATTTCCCTTTGGGTAGGGGATAGCTCAGTATAGGTGCGTTGATCAAAGCTCCTTTCAGCTTCCTGAATGAGTCTTGACATTCTTCGGACCACTGGAACTTTGTTTGGCCTTCCGTGAGCTTGGTCAGTGGTTTAGCGATGTTGGCGAATCCCAGCACATATCGGCGATAGTATGTGCATAAACCAAGGAAACTTCGAAGTTGGTGAATGTCTTTTGGGATGGGCCAATCCTTAACAGCTTTGATCTTCTGGTCGTCCACTGCTACTCCTTCCCCAGAGTCAACGTGGCCGAGGTATCGTACTTCTTTTTGGAACAGATGGCATTTCTCAGGGCTCAGCTTCAATCCGGAGTTCCTCAGTCGCAGGAATACTTCCTCCAAGTTTTTCACGTGGTCCTCAAACGAACTGCCGACCACAATTATGTCGTCGAGATACACTAGACACGTGTTCCATGAGAGTCCCTTCAGTACTGTTTCCATCAATCTTTTGAATGTGGCGGGAGCATTACAGAGCCCGAATGGCATAACGGTGAACTGCCACAATCCTGAGCCGATGGTAAAAGCAGTCTTTTCTCGATCTTCCTGAGCCAGTTCTACTTGCCAATATCCACTCTTCAGATCAAGGGTCGAGAAAATCGTGGAACCAGCCAACGTGTCTAGGGTGTCATCTATTCTCGGGAGAGGGTAACTGTCCTTCTTCGTGACATTATTAAGTTGGCGATAGTCTACACAAAAGCGTGTCGATCCATCCTTTTTCTTCACCAGTACGACTGGAGAGGACCAGGGACTGTCAGATGGTTCGATAACTCCTTCTTTCCCATATCGCTGACTATTTTGTCAGCCTCTTCCTTCTTGGCAAGAGGAAGTCTTCTTGCTGATTGCCGGATCGGTCGGGCACCCCCAGTATCAATCTTGTGCTGGACCACATTAGTTCGACCTCCTTTTCCTTGTCCGGTATCGAAAATGTCTTGGTACTTTTTGACTAAATCTCTCAGTTTGGGCTGTTGAGCTGGTTTTATGTCTTTGGAAGAAATGGCAACTAATTTTTCTAATTCTGTGGGCAAGTTGTTGGGTTGGCTAATCGTACCTCGTACACTCCGGATCACTGAGGAAACTGACGAGCAGTGCCCCAATATTGTTCCTTTCTTCAAGGTCACTGGAAAATAATTGACATTCATGACCCTTACCGGCACAAATTTGTCAGCACGCAACAAGGTCTTCCCTAGTGCAATCCCTCGTCCAATTTTCTCATCATGAAGTTTGGGCTCGAACATCACCACGTTTCCACTGCTCGCACTCCCGTCCAGGCGAGCCTCCAGAATGGTTTCAGCCCTCTCAGGTACGCTTACATCTTCAGCCAACAACACACGGATCAACTCCTCACTTCTCCCATGAAGCACCAGCTCTTCTCCGTTGACACGTAGGACGCCGTCTTTGAAATCCAATTCAAACCCTCTGGAATTCATGATGTCCATTCCGATGATTGCATCGTCTTCGATGTCCGCTACAAGTGCCTGATGTTTCACTTTAGTGCTGCCCAAAATTATTTCAATCGGTAGCTCGCCATATACAGTAGCTGGCTCCCCTGTTGCTGTGCGTAGCTTCCAAGTTGTCGGTTCAATCCGTTCCAGGTGTTCTGGCAAAGGAAGACCCGAGAATTGTCCTAGTCGCACCTGTATCTAGCAGCATGGTGCAAGGCTCGTTATTGATGAGACCGTCTACGAAGACACCTTTGTTCTGTCGTTGAAGGATAGCGACATATGCGTTGTTAACCGGGGCTTGCCGGACACATGCCGACGATTGCCCCTTCTCGTCGACCTTTTTTAGTTTTCCTGCATCGGAGTCGATGAATGTTGGACATTTGCTACGCACATGTCCAATTTTGCCACAATTCCGGCATCTTATCTGTCTTTTCTCAGGCAACACTTCCTTCATCACTTTTCTTATGGCAGCTTCCAAGTTAGCAGACTCCTGTGAGTCTTCCTCAATCGTTTGAACTTCACTTTGGCTTTTGCAGCATTGTTTTGCTGCTTCGAATTCCAAAGCGCGTGCCAGTGCGTCTACGAGATGTGTTGGACGAACTAATATCAACGCTTGTCTGGTTTCTTGGTCACAGAGTCCATCCAAGAATGCCTGAACCGCTAATCGCTCCATTACATCTTCCGGTATGGCTGGATATGCGAGACGAACCAAGCGTGCAATGTCAGTTTCAAATTCTTGTAAGGATTCGCCCGATTTCTGACAGCGATTTTTCAGCTGGGAGTGGTATACGTGTTCCAAATGGGCCTGGCCATATCGTAATTCTAGATGTTTAATCAGCTGATCATAGTCCTCCTGTTCTTGGGTGGTAAGAGTTTGTAGAATATTCGTCGCTTTTATATGTAATGCAAGTGTTAGTGCTACAGCTCTTTCCCCTGCATTCCATCCGTTTGCTTTGGCCGCTGCTTCAAACTGCCGGCGGTAATTTGCCCATGGAGTTTTTCCGTCGAACTGATGCGGCTTCATGGAAAGCTTCCCTATTTCTGAAATGACCTTGACATCTTTTATACCCTCTTGAACTTTATCCAAGTTCAAACTCAAGTCCAGCATTTCTTTTTCGTTAACCATCTCTGTGGAGGGCGCACTATTGATTCGTTTTTCCAGCTTACTGATCGTTTCCTTTATTTTGTCCATTTCTGCCTCGACCCCATTTTTGATTTTATCTACCTCCGTGTTCATTTGCTCCCTAATTTTATCTATCTCTGTCTCAACGGTTCCCATTCTTTCTTCTAGAAAATTAGCCACACCACACAATTCTTTTTTCAGGCCTTCTGTGTTTTCCAGGAACTTCTCTTCCAGGCTTCTTGAATTTTCTAGAAGCTTCTCTTCCAGATTTCTAGAATTTTCTTCAAGCTTCTCTTCCAGATTTCTAGCATTTTCTTCCAGGCTTCTTGAATTTTCTAGAAGCTTCTCTTCCAGATTTCTAGAATTTTCTTGAAGCTTCTCTTCCAGATTTCTAGCATTTTCTTCCAGATTTCTAGAATTTTCTTCAAGCTTCCCTTCCAGATTTCTAGCATTTTCTTCCAGGCTTCTTGAATTTTCTAGAAGCTTCTCTTCCAGATTTCTAGCATTTTCTTCCAGACTTCTTGAATTTTCTTCAAGTTTTTCTATTATCGGACTCAAATCACCTCCGGGAACTTCGAATAAAAATGTTTCGGGGTCCTCACCTTCTTGTACAAGTCCTTCTGCAAGTCTTTCCTGGAGTACTTGCTTTTTACCCGTTGTTTCCAGTTCCCTTTCCTTCAATTCCTGTTTCAATTCCGCTACCTTCAAGTCCGCAAGGCGCACTTTTCTTGAACACATTTTGTCTTTGACGAGGTATCAGTCTGTTTCACACGAAAAGTTTATCAGCTTGTTAAAAATTCACTTCGCGAATTCTTTTCCACGGGCCACCAGTCTATTGTCTGTTTCACGCGAAGAGTGTATCAGTTTATATTCCCACGCACAATTGTCCACTTCGCGAAAACCGGGCCACTGTCTATTTTGGGCGTACAAAAAGGTCTATCAATTTATTTTTCTGACTATCCACTCCACGATCACTTGTTTATTTTCAAAATCCCACTTCTGACACCAATTGTAACGTAAATAAACTTAACTTGGTTTTACTTATTCATTTCACACTTAATCTACAACTTAATTTATATTACTACGCCACTGTATAGCTCGATCGTATGGGCTCGTTCAGACTGTCCGTGCCATCTTGAGGGCTACCTATTTATCTCCGTCACAGAATTCCCGATCTTTCGAATTCCGGCAGTTGGCGACCAGCATGTTCCAATCGTTTCCAATATCGACCGTTGCTCTCCGCGGCAGAGCGACTGGACTGTTCTCGAACATCTCCGGGGATGACCTCATCGCTGTCGACGGCAACGCGCGAGGCGACAGGTCCGGCCTAGGGTCGTTACAATATAATGAAAGCCATCGTTCATTATACGTCCATAAATGCTTTTTCCGTGCATGCACGACTTGTCGAGCACGCACGGAAAAAGCCTATTTTCTCGACTCCTAAGGAAAGATACCTATTTCAATCAAATATCTAAATCAAAGTGTCAATCAGATTTCTTCAGGTTAAAAGTGAGGGATTTTGCACAATAGTTGTTTTCTGTTAGATATTACAAAAAGTAACTCCAATTTTTCATCGTAGATTTTGTCTAATTTTTTTTTCCATTTTCCAATTGAGAATGATGTTCCTTTTTTCAACATACAAACCTGCTAGGAGGTTATCCTGAACGATGAGAGATATAGTTTTTGAAGTTTATCTTTCAGTCATTTTATATGAGTTACTCTTTTGTGATACATTTTTGCAAGCATATTTGTATAAGTCGCTGGGAAGTTTAGGAAGCATATCTCTGAGAGCTCGTGGGAGGAAATCCCATCGGGATACTCAAACTTAGTTAATCCATATTGTATTGGTTTTTCAAGTCATAGTTGAAAAAATGTAGAAAAGGTTCATTCAATTTATATTTCTAGTCCTTCAATGGTTCTGTAGATAACCTTATTCCATACTTCAGACAAAAGTTCCTCCAACTGAGCTACCGATGTCACTATTCAGGATATGAATAAAAACTGCTGTTCTTCATGTTGGTCTGAAAAAATTAGGTCAATCTTACATCAAACGAATGTTTTTTTTTTCATATATTCAATGAAATAAGTATATAGGGCCACATGCTGTTTTTCAGTATCGAATTCATAGTATTCCATCTGTGGTGCAGAGCGGACGTGCTTACGGTGTCACTCAATAGATTGAGCAATTATTGAACAACAAATGATTAGAATAGTACCGATTTATGTGCGCACCCGTGATCCAAAAAACTGTGACAATCATCGACGAGGAAAAAATTGTATGTATTTCTTGCACTTCTATCTAAAAACCTCAAACAACCGCTTGTCCATCCCGCATTCTTATTTATATAAAAGGACGGATTGTCGAAAATGTCAGAGACACAGGCGACAAATAAACAAAGTTTTGATGAAATCTTAAAAATCAGAACAGAAATAAAGAATTACATAGAAGCAACTGAAACCCGACTTCAACTTAGAATCGAGGAATTGAAGAACACGAATTTTCAACTGGAAAAAGAAAACTTAGGACTGAATGAAGAAGTTGAATACCTGAAGCGAGCCCAAAATGAAAAGAACATAATAATATTCGGTCTGAATGAGAAAAAAGACGTTGAACTGAAGGAAAAAGATTTCAATGACAGTTATCCACTAGAAAAATCGGATAATTCTCCCATGAAAATAGAATTCTTGTCAAATATTGAAAAAGGCAAGTACCTCAAAGCTGAAAGAAATTGAAAGGCAAACAAATATCCACCGTGCAGAATTTGAATCAAAAACAAAAAAGCGAACAAAAAATACTCAGGAAACACCTGTTACTTGCTAAACAAGAAGAAAAATATAAGGACTGCTATATCAGGGGTGATAGGCTTTATGTAGAAGGAGTAGCATTTGAGGCAGACGATCTTTCAGAACAAGACCATCAACAGAACAATAATGAGCACAATAGTGCACCTGCAACCCCAACCCCATCCCCCATTTTGAAAACATCATCCTCAAAGAATAATTCACCACCAACAGAAAAACCTCCAACGGTCCAAGTTGCCAAAAGACCCTTGGAAGAAAATGAAATGAACAGAAAACACGCTCCTACAGAATCTGCTCTCTTTCTCTTAATGGTCTCCGATGTATGTATATATATATATATATATATATATATATATATATATATATATATATATATAATATATATATATATATATATATATATATTGATATGGTTTGATAATTTGAAAAATATAATTGTTTTTGTATATTGAGATAGCTAATTATTTTTGGTATTCTTTGAGAGCCAAATTGATATGATGTAAATAGATATTTCTGACCCTGTAATAATAATTGTCAGCGAACGTCACTGTTCTCTCGTCACGCTACCAACAATTATTTTTTTTTTCGCCACGGCTAACAACAGTTGGTACGCCCTTGTCTCATATAGTCGGTTCAAAAGGAATTTGGCCACTGGTGGCTAACTTCAGTTCATTGAATGATCTTAATTATGTTAGTTGATCATTATGAGAAAATAAACAAACCAAATATCAAAAAACAATTATCTCCTTTATCCAGGAAGACTTGAAAATACCTGGCCTACGAGAAATAACTTATGCTAGAGTGAATCAAACAATTATTCACGGATAATCATAAATTGCATATCATGGATAAATAAACAGAACCTCACTTTTTCTGTGAGTATAATTTTCTGTTATTGTTCATAAAAAGTGATATAGAGTTCATCGAATGTAAAAAATGTTATTTGTGAAATAGTTCAGGACCGGGAAAGCACTATTAAAGGTTTTATACCTGGTTGGAACTGTTGGTGTTCACAACTATACCATAAAAAACAGGAAGTCTCCTCTCTCCAGCCTCCGTTAGGAACTGCAAAACCATGTGTCAGGAACGTATCGATGCGGGACTCAGCTTCTAGAATCGTGGATATATGATATCATTAAGGTAATCTTGTTTTGTTAAGCAAATGATGGAATTATTCCATTTTTCTTTTTGTGAAATTTTGTGCGTGCTTCCGCTTTGGAAAATATTTTCGATGTCCTCGAAGCTTTGTTTCCTCGTCGCTTCGCAACCTCTTGCCCTTGTTGTTGTTCCATTTGAAATTTTGAATTCGCGCACCAAATAGTCACTTTGCACTGTTTATATTAATGTTGCACAATTTATACACACAATTAAATTCCCATTCTTATCATTAATTACAAGTTTGAATAATATTTGCTTATGATACCTTCTCTCTGCCATTCTCTCACAATTTCCAACTTTCCATTTGATCATCTCTTCTCTGATTGGCTATCTTTCATAAAGACGTTTGCTGTTCTCTCATTGGCTAACTTTTAGTTTGCTACAATTTCATGTACAGAGTGTTTCAAGTTTATAAATGTGTTGATTACTTTTTATTCATGATAATTCTGTAAATCTTGACTTTTAGTTGTCTTTTGAGCAATTATAAGTTATAATAATTTTGATAGTGTATATAATTGACTGTTTTATAGCACTTTGACATTTTTATCTATCCATATCATACCTAGGCTCATAAATTACATTGAATTTCAAAAGTTATTTACAAGCAAACTCTTGAAATTTTTTTTTTTTTAAAATTTATATTGGTATTACTTAACATAATAACATTTTTAAATTTATATTCAATAATTTTCTACTAGTTAGAAAATTTTGAATATCAATTTCTTTATTTATATTTTTAGTTTTCCTTTAACTAACACTAATTTTTCTACTTTCAGAAAACTTCTTGAGCTGGACTTCAAGAAAAACAAGTTCTACAACTATAACTATTATTTACAACTACTAATATTGAGTTTTATATTATTTTATTTCAGAAAAACTTGACTTGGACTTCTTTTCAGATCAAGAGAGAAAACTTTTCAAGATATTATCATATATGACATTTTATATTTTATTATTATCTTACTTTCATTTTATATTTTATACTGATATTTGTTTCAGTTATTGATTAGATTTTCTATTATACTTTGTTTTATTATTTTTCCTATCCCTTCCTTCAGTGTTTCTTTATATTAATATTGAATTGGATATTTTATTAATTTGAATCTCTCATTTCATTTACTTTTTATTTTGTGTACATACTCTTTCGCTTTTTCATTATTCACACATAATTAACATATTATATTCATTTATAATTTATTAATATACCTTCATATTATTTATTAATATACCTTTATCATCATATCATCATATTTATAATAATATACTTCTTTAGTATTATTATTATTATTATCATACCCACTTTCATTTCTCACATACATTCATTTTATACACAAAATATTTTTATCTTCATTTCTTTTCATTTTTCTTCAAAATTAACATTATTTATTATCCATTTCTATATTTTTCCTTCTTTATATTCTATATTGTTTTTCACTTCACTTTATATAACTAACCTGTACCAATAAGTTTTATCAACTTTTCTGTTTTTCAGTATTTTTATTGTTATTCAATATTATTGTTTTTTTTTCATGAAATATTAATGCGTTGTTTTGTTTCCTCTAATATTTTCTCTCATTGATATTTTTTTTCTTTATGTTTGTTTTCCATTTTATTTTATTCAAATATTTCTGAAATCATACCTATTTATCAAATTATTTTTTTAACTTTTTTCCATTTTTATTCCTTAACTTGCCTATCAAATTTGTTTTTTTTTTTTTTTATTTTGCAAGTCATGTAACTGCAAGCTTATTTTTTATTTCAAACATCTTCAATAGAACTTTTATTTTGATTTTTTTAACTATATTCTTTTTCCTACATTCAACTTTTTCTTGTTTTTGAAAGTAATATGTATTTAAATTCTTTCCTATTTTTCTATTTAACATTTTACTATCTATTGTTATCATTACCCTTTTTTTTTTTTTATTTTTTATCTTTTTTAATACTCACTTATTCATTTTTATTATTATTATTTTATCATTTTCATTCCCTTTTTGCAGATCAATATTCATCTTTGCTATTATTATATCATATATTTTCATTATTTTTACTTTATTAGTTATTCTACCCTTTTGCAACATAACCTTTTTATTTTTCACATTCATATTATGCATAAGTTCATTATTTTGGAGATCGAAATTCTTTTTTATATTTTGCATTTGTTTATCATATTTTCCTAATAAATTTTTACTATCATCTGTTTTTTGTATAACTAATTCCTGAATTTTATTTTGCTCATTATCTGTTTCTAATGGTTTACCTATTCCTTCTGTATTTTCTTTGAAACATTTTCCCATACTTTCTATTATTTCATCTTTCATTCTTTCTATTTGCTCTTCCATTCTTGCTGAATTTTATTTTTTTTTTTTTTTTTTAAACTTTCTGAATTTTCTTTCATTTCATTCATATCATTTTTCAATCTACCTTCCATACCTGCCATATTTTCATTCGTTCTTACTGAATTTTCATTCATATCATTTTTCATACTTGCTTTATTTTTTTCTGATTTTTCATTCATTTCTTTTATTTCTACCATCAAAATTTTAAAATAGCTCTCCATTCCTGTACTTTCACTTTTTATTCCATTCCCTCTCACATCACTAGTCTCTCCTTCTTCCTGATCACCCCTATCTCTACCTTCTGCACCTTCTTCCAAACCAACTTTCTTACCATCTCTCAAATCCATTTTTTATTCACAAATATTTAGCCTTACTTCGAAATATCAATTGCTAATGTTCACCCAGTGTTATTGAGAAAGAATATTTTTCCTTTACTTGCCCTTACTCTGCCTAGAAATATTATATTTCCTTTTCTTGCCTTTTCCACCCACCAGATAAATATTATGAAATAATATTGCCTTTATTCGCCATTTCCGCTGTGATAAATATTTTGAAATATTATATTTCCCTTACTCGCCCATACGTTGGGACGCCAATTTGTATTGGTTTGTTATATTGAAAATTATAAATTGTATAAATTGAATGAAAATTGCTAATATATTTTTTTTTACTATTCTTTGAGAGCCAAATTGATATGATGTAAATAGATATTTCTGACCTGTAATAATAATTGTCAGCGAACGTCACTGTTCTCTCGTCACGCTACCAACAATTATTATTTTCTTCGCCACGGCTAACAACAGTTGGTACGCCCTTGTCTCATATAGTCGGTTCAAAAGGAATTTGGCCACTGGTGGCTAACTTCAGTTTATTGAATGATCTTAATTATGTTAGTTGATCATTGTGAGAAAATAAACAAACCAAATATCAAAAAACAATTATCTCCTTTATTCAGGAAGACTTAAAAATACCTGGCCTACGAGAAATAACTTATGCTAGAGTGAATCAAACAATTATTCACGGATAATCATAAATTGCATATCATGGATAAATAAACAGAACCTCACTTTTTCTGTGAGTATAATTTTCTGTTATTGTTCATAAAAAGTGATAAAGAGTTCATCAAATGTGAAAAATGTTATTTGTGAAATAGTTCAGGACCGGGAAAGCACTATTAAAGGTTTTATACCTGGTTGGAACTGTTGGTGTTCACAACTATACCATAAGAAACAGGAAGTCTCCTCTCTCCAGCCTCCGTTAGGAACTGCAAAACCATGTGTCAGGAACGTATCGATGCGGGACTCAGCTTTTGGAATCGTGGATATATGATATCATTAAGGTGATCTTGTTTTGTTAAGCAAATGATGGAATTATTTCATTTTTCTTTTTGTGAAATTTTGTGCGTGCTTCCGCTTTGGAAAATATTTTCGATCTCCTCGAAGCTTTATTTTCTCGTCGCTTCGCAACCTCTTGCCCTTGTTGTTGTTCCATTTGAAATTTCGAATTCGCGCACCAAATAGTCACTTTGCACTGTTTATATTAATGTTGCACAATTTATACACACAATTAAATTCCCATTCTTATCATTAATTACAAGTTTGAATAATAATTGCTTATGATACCTTCTCTTTGCCATTCTCTCACAATTTCCAACTTTCCATTTGATCATCTCTTCTCTGATTGGCTGTTCTCTCATTGGCTAACTTTTAGTTTGCTACAATTTCATGTACAGAGTGTTTCAAGTTTATAAATGTGTTGATTACTTTTTATTCATGATAATTCTGTAAATCTTGACTTTTAGTTGTCTTTTGAGCAATTATAAGTTATAATAATTTTGATAGTGTATATAATTGACTGTTTTATAGCACTTTGACATTTTTATCTATCCATATCATACCTAGGCTCATAAATTACATTGAATTTCAAAAGTTATTTACAAGCAAACTCTTGAAATTGATAATTATTTATTATTTATTCTTTTTGTGGCTTTTTAGTCTTTTAAAATTTACAAATGGCATAACATAACATAACTATATATATATATATATATATATATATATTAACCTACGAGAAATCTGATACGAATTTGAAGGAGACCACAAGCCGTCCTGATGATTGGAAAACCATGAAACAGGCTGTAGACATATACTGTATGTTTCAAGCTTATAATTTTGTTTATCACATTTCATTCAGGATGATTTTGTAAATCTAGACCCTTCTTGTTGTCTTTTGAATAATTATGGGTTGTAATCATTATGACAGTGTATGAAATTGATTGTATTATAGTATTTGAATATTTTTATCTATTCATATTATACAGAGGCTTAATAAAGGAAATAGAACTTCAAAAATCATGTGGAAACAATCTCTTGAAACTAATATATATTGAGTAATTATTCTGTTTGTGGGTTTTTTCCTTTTAATATATATAACTGGTTTTTCGTAACATAACAACATTCCTAAATTTATATTCAATAATTTTCCACTAGTTAGAAAATTTTGAATATCAATTTCTTCATTTACAGTTATTGAGTCTACATCAACTAATACTATTAATCTACTTTCAGAAAACTAATTTGCTCGATTTCCCACCAGTTCAAGAAAAACAAGTTCCACAACGATAACTATTATTTACAACTACTAGTACTATGTTCTTTCGTTCCAGAAAAACTTGACTTCAGACATCTTTTCAGATCAAGAGAGAAAACTTTTCAAGATATAATCATATATGACATTTTATATATTATTATTATCTTACTTTTATTTTATATTTTATACTGATATTATTTTCAATTATCGATTTTACAATTACTGGTAATCTTTCAATTATGCTGTTTTATTATTTTCTATCTCTTCCTTCAGTTGTTCTTTATATTCATATTGAATTGGATATTTTATTAATTTGAATCTTTCATTTCATTTACTTTAATTTTGTGTACATACTCTCTCGCTTTTTCATTATTCACATAATTAACATATTATATTCATTTATATTATAATATACTTCTTTAGTATTATTATTATTATCATTTCCACTTTCATTTCTCATACTTATTTTATACACAAAATATTTTTAATTTTTCTTTTCATTTTTCTTCAAAATTCACATTATTTATTATCCACTTCTATATTTTTTTCCTTCTTTATAATCTATATTGTTTTTCAACTTTACTTTATCTAACTAACCTGTACCAATAATTTTATCAACTTTTCTGTTTTTCAGTATTATGATTGTTATTCAATATCTTTCTTTTCTTTCTATACTTTTTTTTGGCGTTGTTTTGTTTCCTCTAATTTTTCTCTCATTGATGTATTTTTTTTATGTTTGTTTTTCTTTTTTTTTTTAAATATTTTGAAATCATACCTATCTATCATTTTATTTTTTTAACTTTTTTCCATTTTTTATTCCTCAACTTGCCTATCAAATTTGTTAACCTACAATTTATTATTCCCTCAATTTTATTTTTATTATTTTCTCTCCTTCATGGAATCCTGCTTGTTTTGTAACTGCAAGCCTAATTTTTGTTTCAAAAATTTTCAATTGAACTTTTACGTTAATTTTTTTTATTTTCCTTTAATTCTTGTTTTTATATAATTTATTCCTTCTTTATATTTTTATATTTAAATTTTACCATCCATTATTATTATTATTTCATTATTTGTATTACTTTCTTTTATTTCAAAAATTCTATTCGCCCTGTGAATGTCATTTTTTTTTTATTTTTTTATTTATGTTCTTTATTCCAATTAAAAATTTTTGTCAGCCATTTTTGTATCATTCATTTTTATTATTATTATTTTGTTATTTATGTTCCCTATTTTTAACTCAAGATTTTTGTTAGCCACGTTCATGTCATTCAATTTTATTATTATTATTTTTTCATTTTTGTCACCTTTTTGCAGTTCAATATTCATCTTTGCCATTATTATATCATATATTTTCATTATCTTCACTTTATTATTTATTTTTCCCTTTTGCAACAAAACTTTTTTTTTGTTTTCTTTCCTTTCATCTTTTATTTCATTTATCATACTTTCCATATTTTCATTCGTACTATCCATATTTTTAATTATATTATCCATTTTTTTCATTATTCTATCATGGTTTTCTTCCATTTTCGTTTCCATTCTTGCCATACTTTCATTATATCCTTTGAAACATTCTCTCATACGCTCCCCGAAAACTTTCATTGTGTCATGCATACTGTAACGTAAATAAACTTAACTTGGTTTAACTAATTTATTTAACACTTAATCTACAACTTAATTTATATTACTACGCCACTGAATAGCTCGATCGTATGGGCTCGTTCAGACTGTCGACTCCACTTGAGGGTTGCCTATTCATCTCCGATACAGCATTCTCGATGTTTCGAATTCGGGTAGTTGGCGACCGGCATGTTCCAATTGTTTCCAATATCGACCGTTGCTCTCCACGGCCGAGCGACTGGACTGTTCTCGAACATCTCCGGGGATGACCTCATCGCTGTCGACGGCAACGCGCGAGGCGACAGGTCCGGCCTAGGTTCGTTACATTGCCCCCTTCTTAAAGACATTTCGTCCCGAAATTTCATCCTTGGAGTGTGACGATATCTGCATGACTCCCCATATCTGCACCGTGAAGTTCGATGGAAGTAACACTCCACGGTCTTCTGATCGGTCGTGGAAGAGGGTTACAGCAAACCAAAATCTTGACGCCGCTGGATCTGAATATCGCCTCCAGCATACTTCTTATGACTCTCCAGTCCAACCCATCAATACCACAGGACAATTTTGGAATTGCTAGATCCACCAGATTCTGGTACACCATAGTATCTCTTAGTTTGGTGAGACTCTTCCAGACATTTTCATAGGACGGTTTATCTTGGGAATGCCTCTTGGTAACTAGGTAGTAGATGTTTCTCTGGCCTTTCTTCAACTGTAGCACCCCACCAACTTCTGGATTCTGCCCCCGCAGTGTTTGGAGTTGACCAAATTTCTGGAGAACACTACGGCGATGCCCTGGACATTCGCAGATCTTCTGCCACACAGTGCGCTAGTGCGTAGTCAGCAGGCACCTCGAAAAGGTCTCGTGACTCCTCTCTAGTAACCCCATGTAGAACTTTCTGCCCGTTTGAATACAAGGACAAAAACTTCTCGAACGTCATATCATCCTCCGGTGGCTTGAGGGTGCGAACTTGGTCATGGTTTCCAGCGTAAGGGGCCAACCTGTTGAAATGGACGACCCTTGGTTTCCCTCGGGGTGGCTTATGGATTCGGTACACAAGGTCGTTTATCCTTTTCACGATTTTATACGGGCCTTCCAGAGTTCCGCAACTTTGGTGATAGTCCACGACGACGTTTGGGGTTGTACAGCCAAACCAGGTCATCAACCTAAATCCTCCAGCGTCGGCCTTGATGTCATAGGTCTTCTTCATTTTATCGCTGGCACTCTGGATGTTCAACCGGACTCGTTCGTGGATTCGTCCATTCTCGCCGAAGTTTGCTGACGTAGTCCTCTCCGCGTGTCTTGTCCTGGTGGTATCCCAAACTTCAGGTCACAAGGCAGTCGCAGTTCTCGGCCCATTATAATACTAGCAGGAGATTTGACCGGTTGACTCGTGTACTGCGGATCGATAGGCCATCAGGAACAAATGAAGATACTGGTCCCAGTCTCTTTGATGGTCAGAGACAACCTTGGACAAGTGGCGGTTGATCGTCCTGTTCATCCGTTCCACCATTCCATCGGACTGCGGATGTAGTGCCGTGGTTCTTGTCTTGCGGATGTTCAGCGTAGACATATTTCTTGGAAAAGGTTGATTCGAAATTTCTGCCTTGATCCGAGTGCAGCTCCATTGGAATACCGAATCGACATATCCACTCTTTCCCAAGACGTCGGCGACGGTGATGGCTTCCTGGTTGGGACGGGCATAGGCTTCCGCCCACTTACTGAAGTAGTCCATTGCCACAAGGATGTATTTATTCCCGTGGTCGGATACGGGAAACGGGCCGGCGATGTCAATGGCGATTCTCTCGAACGGGCTGCCTACGTATGTACTGACGCATCGGGGCCTTGGGTCGTATTCGAGGTCCATTGCTGCAGCGCATACAGCGCACTTCCTGCACTAGTCCTGGACGTCAGCTTGACAATTGGCCCAGTAAAACCGTTGCCTCACTTTCTGCAGGGTCTTCGTCACTCCCAGATGTCCTCCGGCGACTCCATCATGGATTTCCCGCAGCACTTCCTCTCTTCTGTTCCTGGGAACAATTATTTGGCGTCTGTCTTCCCCACCAATATCGGCCTCCAACACACGTTTCAGGATCCCATTGTCCAGAATAAGAGAGTTCCATTGTGCCCAATAGGACTTAACAGCCGGCGAGTAACCTGCACTTCCTGCCATGATGGTCTTCGATTGCCCTTCTTCCAGCTGACGACTAGCCAAGGTCGGGGTCTCTCTCTGGTCTTTCTGGATCTTGCTGTCATTCCAGTTGTCATCCATTGCCGCGGTTCTACAAAGTGTTGCTTCTTTCTCTTCTGCTCGTCGGCAATGTGAGCAATCATCTGGACATGGTCTTCGCGACAAGGCATCTGCATTCTTATGGCTAGTTCCGGCTCGATGTTCGATCTCAAATCGAATTCTTGGAGTCTCTCGATCCAACGTGCTACTTGACCCTCAGGATTTTTGAACTGTAAGAGCCATTTGAGAGCTGCATGGTCAGTTCTCAGCAGGAATCTTCTTCCATACACGTACTTGTAGAAGTGTTCCATTCCCTTACAACAGCTAACAGCTCTCGCCTGATGACACAGTAATTGCGCTCTGGTTTTGCTAAGCGTCTTGCTGAAATAACCAATGACCTTCTCCTGTCCCTCCTGGATCTGAGATAGGACAGCTCCAAGTCCCACGTTGCTGGCGTCCGTATCAAAATGAATTTTCCTTTGGGTAGGGGATAGCTCAGTATAGGTGCGTTGATCAAAGCTCCTTTCAGCTTCCTGAATGAGTCTTGACATTCTTCGGACCACTGGAACTTTGTTTGGCCTTCCGTGAGCTTGGTCAGTGGTTTAGCGATGTTGGCGAATCCCAGCACATATCGGCGATAGTATGTTCATAAACCAAGGAAACTTCGAAGTTGGTGAATGTCTTTTGGGATGGCCAATCCTTAACAGCTTTGATCTTCTGGTCGTCCACGCTACTCCTTCCCAGAACAACTGGCCGAGGTATCGTACTTCTTTTGGAACAGATGGCATTTTTAGGCTCAGCTTCAATCCGGGTTCCTCAGTCGCAGGAATACTTCCTCAAGTTTTCACGTGGTCCTCAAACGATCGCCGACCACAATTATGTCGTCGAGATACACTAGACACGTGTTCCATGGGGTCCTTCAGTACTGTTTCCATCAATCTTTCGAATGTGGCGGGAGCATTACAGAGCCGAATGGCATAACGGTGAACTGCCACAATCCTGAGCCGATGGTAAAGCAGTCTTTTCTCGATCTTCCTGAGCCAGTTCTACTTGCCAGTATCCGCTCTCTTCAGATCAAGGGTCGAGAAAATCGTGGAACCACCAACGTGTCTAGGGTGTCATCTATTCTCGGGAGAGGTAACTGTCCTTCTTCGTGACATTATTAAGTTGGCGATAGTCTACTCAAAAGCGTGTCGATCCATCCTTTTTCTTCACCAGTACGACTGGAAGGACCAGGGACTGTCAGATGGTTCGATAACTCCCTTTTTTTCCCATATCGCTGACTATTTTGTCAGCCTCTTCCTTCTTGGCAAAGGAAGTCTTCTTGCTGATTGCCGGATCGGTCGGGCACCCCAGTATCAATCTTGTGCTGGACCACATTGGGTTTGACCTCCTTTTCCTTGTCCGTTATCGAAGATGTCTTGGTACTTTTTGAGTAAATCTCTTAGTTTGGGCTGTTGAGCTGGTTTTATGTCTTTGGAAGAGATGGCAACTAATTTTTCTAGTTCTGTGGGCAAGTTGTTGGGTTGGCTAATCGTACCTCGTACGCCCCGGATCACAGATGAAACTGACGAGCAGTGCCCTAAAATTGTTCCTTTCTTTAAGGTCACTGGAAAGTAATTGACATTCATGACCCTTACCGGTACAAATTTTTCAGCACGTAACAGGGTTTTCCCCAGGGCAATCCTCGTCAATTTTCTCATCATGAAGTTTGGGCTCGAACATCATCACGTCTCCACTGCTCGCACTCCCGTCAGGCGAGCCTCCAGGATGGTTTCAGCCCTCTCAGGTACGCTTACATCTTTTAGCCAATAGCACACGGATCAACTCTTCACTTCTCCCATGAAGTACCAGCTCTTCTCCGTTGACACGTAGGACGCCGTCTTTGAAATCAATTCAAACCCTCTGGAATTCATGATGTCCATTCCGATGATTGCATCGTCTTCGATGTCCGCTACAAGTGCCTGATGTTTCACTTTAGTGCTGCCCAAAATTATTTCAATCGGTAGCTCGCCATATACAGTAGCTGGCTCCCCTGTTGCTGTGCGTAGCTTCAAGTTGTCAGGGTTTACCTTGTTCCGGTGTTCTGGTATAGGAAGGTCCGAGAATTGTCCCAGTCGCACCTGTATCTAGCAAACATGGTGCAAGGCTCGTTATTGATGAAACCGTCTACGAAAACACCTCTGTTCTGTCGTTTCAGGATAGCGACATATGCGTTGTTAACCGGGGCTTGCTGGGCGCGGGCCGACGATTTGCCCTTCTCGTCGACCTTCTTTGGTTTTCCTGCATCGGAGTCGTGTTTTCGAATGTTGGACATTTGCTACGCACATGTCCAATTTTGCCACAATTCCAGCATCTTATCTGTCTTTTCTCCGGCAAAGCTTCCTTCATCACTTTTCTTATGGCAGCTTCCAAGTCAGCATGCTCCTGTGAGTCTTCTTCAATACTTCGAACTTTACTTTGGTTTTGCAGGATTGCTTTGCTGCCTCAAATTCCAAAGCGTGCCAGTGCGTCTACGAGATGTGTTGGACGAGCTAGTGTCAACGCTTGTCTGGTTTCTTGGTCACGGAGTCCATCCAAGAATGCCTGAACCGCTAATCGCTCCATTACATTCTCCGGTGTGGCTGGATATGCGAGACGAACCAAGCGTGCAATGTCAGCTTCGAATTCTTGTAAGGATTCGCCCGATTTCTGGCAGCGATTTTTCAGTTGGGAGTGGTATACGTGTTCCAAATGGGCGTGGCCATATCGTAATTCTAGATGTTTAATCAGCTGATCATAGTCCTCCTGTTCTTGGGCGGTGAGAGTTTGTAGAATATTTGTCGCTTCTCCACGTAATGCAAGTGTCAGTGCTACAGCTCTTTCCCCTGCATTCCACCGTTTGATTTGGCCGCTGCTTCAAACTGCCGGCGGTAATTTGCCCATGGAGTTTTTCCGTCGAACTGGGGCGGCTTCATGGAAAGCTTCCCTATTTCTGAAATGACCTTGACATCTTTTATACCCTCTTGAACTTTATCCACGTTCAAACTCAAGTCCAGCATTGCATTTTCGTTAACCATCTCTGTGGAGGACGCACTATTAATTTGTTTTTCCAGCTTACTGATCGTTTCCTTTATTTTGTCCATTTCTGCCTCGACCCCATCTTTGATTTTATCTACCTCCGTGTTCATTTTGCTCCTAATTTCATCTATCTCTGTCTCAACGGTTCCCATTCTTTCTTCTAGAAAATTAGCCACACCACACAATTCTTTTTTTAGGCCTTCTGTGTTTTCCAGGAACTTCTCTTCCAGGCTTCTTGAATTTTCTAGAAGCTTCTCTTCCAGATTTCTAGAATTTTCTTGAAGCTTTCCTTCCAGATTTCTAGAATTTTCTTCAAGCTTCTCTTCCATATTTCTAGCATTTTCTTCCAGGCTTCTTGAATTTTCTAGAAGCTTCTCTTCAGATTTCTAGAATTTTCTTCAAGCTTCTCTTCAGATTTCTAGAAAGCTTCTGTTCCAGATTTCTAGAATTTTGTTGCAGTTCTTCTTTCACGGATTTAGTAGTTTCTTCGAGTTTATTCATTACCAAACTTAAATCACCTCCGGGAACTTCGAATAAAAAATGTTTCGGGGTCCTCACCTTCTTGTATAAGTCCTTCTGCAAGTCTTTCCTGGAGTACTTGCTTTTTACCTGTTGTTTCCAGTTCCCTTTCCTCCAATTCCTGTTTCAATTCCGCTACCTTCAAATCCGCAAGGCGCACTTTTCTTGAACACATTTTGTCTTTGACGAGGTATCAGTCTGTTTTACACGAAAAGTTATCAGTTTGTTATACATTCACTTCGCGAATTCTTTTCCACGGGCCACCAGTCATTGTCTGTTTCACGCGAAGAGTGTATCAGTTTATATTCCCACGCACAATTGTCCACTTCGCGAAAACCGGGCCACTGTCTATTTTCTGTTTCACGCGAACAGCGTATCAGTTTATATTCCCACGCACAATTGTCCACTTCGCGAAAACCAGGCCACTGTCTATTTTGGGCGTACAGAAAGGTCTATCAATTTATTTTTCTGACTATCCACTCCACGATCACTTGTTTATTTTCAAAATCTCACTTCCGACACCAATTGTAACGTAAATAAACTTAACTTGGTTTAACTAATTTATTTAACACTTAATCTACAACTTAATTTATATTACTACGCCACTGAATAGCCCGATCGTATGGGCTCGTTCAGACTGTCGACTCCACTTGAGGGTTGCCTATTTATCTCCGATACAGCATTCTCGATGTTTCGAATTCGAGTTGGCGACCGGCATGTCATTGTTTCCAAACGACCGTTGCCTCCGGCCGGCGACTGGACTGTTCTGAACATCTCCGGGATGACCTCATCGCTTCGACGGCAACGGCGAGGCGACAGGTCCGGCCTAGGTTCGTTACAATACTTTCAAAGTTTTTTTCCATGCATTCCTTCAATTTTCAAACTGACTGTCTGTCAAATCCATTTTTATTCATCAATATCTAGCCTTACACGTTGGAATGCCAATTGCTAATGTTCGCACAGTGTTGCGACAAATATTAAAAAATAATATTTTTCCTTTACTTGCCCTTACTCGTGATAAATATTAAGAAATAATATATTGCCCTTACTTGCCTTGAAATGATATATTGCCCTTACTTGCCACTACGTTGCGATAAATATTAAGGAATAATATATTTCCCTTACTTGCCTTTTCCGCCTTTTTCTCGATGAATATTATTGCTCTTACTTGCCACTACGTTGCGGCGCCATCTTGATATATGTAATGATGGATATATAACAAATTATTTTTGTTATTATTTCGCCCCACTTTTTGGGTACCAATTGTAATGTAATGATAATTTTTAGATATAAATTGTTGTTATAAAATGAAGATTGCTAATGATTTCCAGTCTTCGTTGTGAGCCAATTTGTTATGATATAGATAAGTATTTTCGCCCTGTATAATATGTTTTGTGATGTAATTATAATTGCTAGCTAACGTCACAGTTCTCTCGTTACGTTGCTGCCAATTGTTATCATTTTTCTTACCACGACTAAACTCAGTTGGTACTCCTCTCGTCTCAGAAAGCCGGTTCAGGCAATTGACCCACTAACCACTGCTTGATGTCAAGTCTGTGTTTATAAATATGATTGCTGATAATTGTGGAAAACAAAACGAGACAGTATCAAAAAGCAATTATTTCTTTTATTCAGGAAAACTTAATTTTACCTGGCCTACCGATAGATAACTTATTCTAAGGTGAATCTACAAATATTCATGGATAATCATGGGAAACAAGTCATGGATAAATAGACACAACCTCACTTTTACCTTGAGAGTGAAAATTTCTCTAATAGTTCAAAATCAAGTGAAATAAAGTTCTTCTGATGGGATATGAGTTATTAGTGAAATTGTTCAGTTCGTGACGTGCACTAGGAAATTGTACCTGTCGCTGGAACTGTCTGTTCAATACACACCCAAATTTGGTTATCTCTAAATCCACTGCTCTCAGGAACTTCAAAACCAAATAGAAGGAACCATATCAATCCAAATATCAGCTTTCGAATACTTGTATATGGTGTACAAATAAGGTAATGTTGGTTTTCTGTTTATAATGTTGAAATTTATGATTTTTTTTTTCTCTCCCAACAAAACGTGGCATGCATCTTCAATTTATTTTTCATCTCCCGTGGCTTTGTTTTTCGTTACTTGGATACCATCTTTTCCTCAGTCCTTTTGATTTGAATTTTTGAATTCGCGCACTATGTTCTCACATTTTCACTGTTTGGGGTTATTTGTCAAAATTTATAAATGAATCTATTTTTCCTTTCTTACAGACTATTTACAATATTCAATCATAATTGTCTCTGACACTTCCCCGCTCTTATTTTCTCACAATTTCAAATCTTACATTTGACCATACTGTTCCCTAATTAGTATTGTCATCAAGAAGTTTGTTGTTCTCCCATTGGATATTTTTAGTTACAAACAATTTCATATACTGTATGTTTCAAGCTTATAATTTTTTTTATCACATTTTATTCAAGATGATTCTGTAAATCTAGACCCTTCTTGTTGTCTTTTGAATAATTATGGGTTGTAATCATTATGACAGCGTATGAAATTGATTGTATTATAGTATTTGAATAATTTTATCTATTCATATCATACAGAGGCTTGATAAAGAAAATAGAACTTCAAAAATTATGTAAAAACAATCTCTTGAAACTAATATCTATTAAAAAGAAAATAGAACTTCAAAAATTATGTAAAAACTTTTTCTTTTGTGGGTTTTTCCTTTTAATATATATAACTGGTTTTCATAACATAACAACAATTTTTTGTTTTCTTATCAAAAGCAATTATTTCCTTTATTCAGGAAAACTCAATTTTACCTGGCCTACCGATAGATAACTTATTCTAAGGTAAATCTACAAATATTCATGGATAATCATGAGAAAACAGACACAACCTCACTTTCACCTTGAAAGTGAAAATTTCTTTAATAGTTCAAAATCAAGTGAAATAAAGTTCTTCTGATGGGATATGAGTTATTAGTGAAATTGGTCAGTTCGTGACGTGCACTAGGAAAGTTTATACCTGTCGCTGGAACTGTCGCTGTTCAATACACACCCAGAATTTGGATTCTCTCTCAATCCAATGCTCTCAGGAACTTCAAAACCAAATAGAAGGAAC
Source organism: Gonioctena quinquepunctata (assembly GCA_018342105.1). NCBI lineage: Eukaryota > Metazoa > Arthropoda > Insecta > Coleoptera > Chrysomelidae > Gonioctena > Gonioctena quinquepunctata. The sequence continues at coordinate 122,087 of JAFIRS010001866.1, read as the reverse complement.
CATACCAATCCAAATATCAGCTTTCGAATATTTGTATATGGTGTACAAATAAGGTAATAATGGTTTTCTGTTTATAATGTTGAAATTTATGAATTTTTCTTTCTCTCCCAACAAAACGTGGCATTCATCTTCAATTTATTTTCCATCTCCCGTGGCTTTGTTTTTCGTTACTTGGATACCATCTTTTCCTCAGTCCTTTTGATTTGAATTTTTGAATTCGCGCACTATGTTCTCACATTTTCACTGTTTGGGGTTATTTGTCAAAACTTATAAATGAATCTATTTTTCCTTTCTTACAGACTATTTACAATATTCAATCATAATTGTCTCTGACACTTCTCCGTTCTTATTTTCTCACAATTTCATATACTGTATGTTTCAAGCTTATAATTTTGTTTATCACATTTTATTCAGGATGATTTTGTAAATCTAGACCCTTGTCTTTTGAATAATTATGGGTTGTTGTCATCATGACAGTGTATGAAATTGATTGTATTATAGTATTTGAATATTTTTATCTATTCATATTATACAGAGGCTTAATAAAGGAAAAAGAACTCTAAAAATTATGTAAAAACAATCTCTTGAAACTAATATCTATTAAGTAATTATTCTTTTTGTGGGTTTTTTCCTTTTAATATATATAACTGGTTTTTCATAACATAACAATATATATATATATATATATATATATATTTATATATATGTCGTCATGATGGGATGGATTTCAGTGTTTATATATTTTGTAGATTTGTTTCAAACATTTATTTGATGAATCCCTATCATGATAATCTGAAAACTTCGGCTATGTTATCTTACCCTTTCTCAAACCTCATTTTACCTTATCCCAGCTCAGTCGGTACGCCTATGAACAATGAGTCTCCTCTCTCTAGATTAGCAAGTTCAGCAGTGTCATCTTGTCGAACGGCTCGATATCAAATGCTGTTTAGTGGGGAAAAGTGTGGTTAGATGTTCAAAGATAAAACACGGATTGCAGAGAATAATCAAATGGATGTTTTTATTCAGATAAACCTTAAAAACTGACCTATACTGCGGAAACTACCTTATGGACTGAAATGAAAACAATAATGTGATATGAGTGATCATACCAGTTGAAAGAATGTCTGAAAGTTATTATTAGTCCTTTATCAAATTGTTATGGAATGTTCAATCAAAAAGGCACACAGTGAATCAGATAATGTTATTTGATAAACTGAAGCGATGCACTATAGTGAGTTCTTGTGAATAGAATACCTGTTATTGTTCTTCCTGTGATGTGTCCCAGCTTTGTGGAAGTACTCTTGAAATTAGAATGACAGCTTTCGTGCGTCCAAAACAAATTTTTGTTCCAGTAATTGACTTTTTCAGGATTGCTCTCGTTCGGAAATCGTTAAGCAGGTTTTTTCCTTGAATTGACTATTATTTTATCTTCTCAAATTTTGTACGTGGCTTTCTTTCCTTAATTTTTTTTATCTTTCTCAAACTCGTTATTTTCTTCCATGGCAACACACATATTTTTTCTTTTTCACAGATTTTTAGAGTTTAGTGCAACTTTCTACATAATTATTTGTCATTCTAATTACTATTCATGATTTCAATAATGAAATCTTATCCTGAATCTTATATACTGATAACAAATTCGTATAAAATTCATTTCTGACAATTTCTATTCCATATCTTTTATATTTCATCACTTTTTCCCACACAAATCTGTCGATATCTCATTGGTGGGTTTCCTGTTGATGATATTTATCATACAGGATGTTCCAAACTTATATATCAGTTGGTCTACTTTAAAAACAATGTTTTCTATAAATTTAAATTTTCATATAATTTAATTGTGAATTTCCATGAGATACATTGTTGGTCACATACTTTTGACAACAAAGCTACTATAAGGCTGACCTCTTGATACCATATGCATCGACTAGAGATTCTGGAATAGTAGAGAGGTAAAGAAAAATTGCAACACAACATAGCATTAACCACGATAATAAATTACTTAATGATAATAATTATGAATTTAATTATTTCACAACATTTCCTAACATAACAATATATATATATATATATATATATATATATATATATATATATATGTGTGTATACATATATATAGTTATGTTATGTTATGCCAGTTATAAGTTTTAAAAGGAAAAAACCCACAAAAAAAATAATTAATAAATAGTTATTAGTTTCAAGAGATTGTTTTTACATAATTTTGGAAGTTCTATTTATTTGTAAGCCTATGTATAATATGGATAGATAAAAATGTCAAAATACTATGACAGAATCAATTTCATACACTGTCATAATGATTATAACCCATAATTGGTAAAAAGACAACAAAAGGTCTAGATTTACAAAATTTTCATGAATAAAAAGTGATCAACACATTATAAATTTGAAACATACAGTATATGAAATTGTACCTAACTAAAAGTAGCCAATGGTAGAACAGCAAACTTCTTGATGAGATTAGCCAATCAGGGAATAGATGGTCATATGGAAAATTGGAAATTGTGAGAGAATAACAAGGGGGTGGTGTCATAAGCAATTATTATTGAAATATGTAAATAGTAATAAGAATGGAAAAATAGTTGTATATATAAATTATATAAGATGAACCCAAACAGTAAAATGTGACAATTTGGTGCGCGAATTCAAAAATTCAAATGGAAAAAGAGGAAGGAGAATTCGTATCTGGGTGACAACAAACAAAGCAAAAGGAGATCGAGAAAAATTTAGAAAGGAATGCCACGCATCATTTTTGGAGAAGAAAAAAATGAAAGAATTCCAACATTAGAAGAACAAAACTAATATTACCTTAATTATACAACATATCCACGTATCCAAAGCTGATTTCTGTATGGTTCCTGATTTAGGGTATTGAGTTCCTGATAGAGCTTGGAGTGAGAAGGGATCCAGTTTCAGGGCATATCTTGAACACCGACACTCCAGCCAGGAATAAAACTTTAATAGTGACATCCGGTCCTGAACAATTTCACAAATAACGTATTTCACATCTGAAGAACTTCGTTTCAGTGTATTTTGAACTATAAAAGAAAACTTCACTCTCAAGGAAAAAGTGAGGTTCTGTCTATCTATCCATGATTTCATTTTCATGATTATCCGTGAATATTTGTAGATTCACATTAGTATAAGTTATTTCTCGTAGACCAAGTTAAATCAAGTCTTCCTGAATAAAGGAAATAATTACTTTTGATACTTTGTTGTTTGTTTTCTACAATGATCAACAATCATTCCTACGACCATTGAATAAATTGAGTTTTGACATATCAAGTAGGGGCTAAATTGCCTTGAACCGGCTATCTGAGATAAGAGGTGTACCAACTGTGCTAGCTGTGGTAAGAAAAATGATAACAATTGGCAGCAACGTGACGAGAGAACAGTGACGTAGCTAGCAATTATTATTACATCATTGCAATATTATACAGAGTGAAAATACTTATTTATATCATAACAATTTGGCTCATGAGAATAGCAAAAACTATTAGCAATCTTATTATATATGAAATAATTTTTTTGCAAATATCTATACATAACAATATATATATATATATATATATATATATATATATATATATTGTTATGATATGAAATGGTATTAAATAATCAAACTTATAAGTATCATTATTATTATTAGTTAATTTTATTTGTATCGTTATTGCTATGTTATTTTACAATTTTCTTTACCTTATACTATGCTCTAGTCGATACATGTCTGTGGAGAGAACATTCCTGAAGTAGTTCTGGTATCAAAATTATATATCCAACAATACATCTAACAAAAATCCACGATTAAACCATATCAAAATTGAAATTTATGGAAAATATTGAATTAAAGCAAGATCAAAGTATAAAGTTTTGAACATCCTGTATGACAATTCACATGAACAGAAAACCCACCAATGGGATTCGAAAGAGTTTGTGTGGAAAAAGTATGAATGAAAGGTAAGGGCAGAAATTGAAAAAAACATAATTTTATGTGAATCTGTAAATAGTATGTGAGAGTTAGAATTAGATATCATTCATGAAATCATTAACATCAATTAGAACAGCAAATAATTCGGTAGGAAGTGATACAAACTCGGAAATCAGTGAAAAAATAAAAATTGGTTAGTGTTGCTATGGAACGGGATAACAAGTTCTGGAAGATTGAAAAAAGTTCGAGAAAGTGAAGCAACGTACTAAATGTGAAAAGAAGCTTTCACCCAAAATATAAGAAAACCTGATATAAAATTGCCGAACGAGGAAGATTTCTTGAAAGGCTGATCGGAGAAAGCACATATAAAATAAAAATTCCACCTATCTGGTCCAGAAAATAAATCCTTGGATGGAGTGCAGGTGAGCTGTCATTGACATCCCAGAAATACGTCCACAGGATTGGAAACGTCAACTGAAACGCAGCTACAAGGTATTCAATAACTGAACCCACCCAAGTGCAACTTTTCACATAAAACCAAGAACTTTAAGTGTTATAAACCACTGGTTATTTTTGTCTTGGGCTGAACAATTATAAATTCCATACCCAAAAGACTGATAATACGTTCAAACTTTTTTCATCAAATTTTCATTATCACAAACATCAAACTGCACTATATTTTTGTCATTGTTTTGCTAGTATAAGGTAGTTATCGCAGAGTAGGGTATATTTGAGTTTTCATCTGAATAAAGTCAACTACTTTGATTATTCTCTGCAAATCTGTGTGTATTTTCCAATTTATAACTTTATTTTTCTCCACTGAACATCTTCTATGATCGAATCGATAGTGCCATAGCCGGCAACACCGATTACAGGAACCTGCTGATGAAGGAGTCATACATGTTCATAGGCGAACCTGACTGAGCTGGGATGAGGTAAAAGAAGAGACAAAGGTAACATAACATAGCCGGAGTTTTTTATTTGTTATGATAGGGTTCCAGGAATATAATCTGTGAAATAAATTCTTGAAATCATACAAATTATAAATCATATAAACAACCCATCATAACAATATACAAATTATGAATCATATATATATCCCATATATAATATATATATATATATATATATATATGAACTGCATCAGATAATTGATAGTGACACCTATAATCTGTACGGTGAAGCTTAAACCTAATATCGTGGAATTTTAATAGCACGAAATTTCGTGCATATTAACAGGTCACCAACAAATGTGTCGGATGGGCCTACCCACGATACCAATAGTCGTACTCCTCATACGTTCAACGCAAACAAATATCGAGAATAAGAGAAATCTTTTTCGAATCCAAAAGAATCCACCATCCGTCTACAGCCTGTTTCATGGTTTCCCAATCATCAGGACGGCTTGTGGTCTCTTTCAAATTCGTATCAGATTTCTCGTAGAATCTCTTAGGCCAATACAAACATGTGAACTGCATCCAGATTGTTGATAGTGCCCTATTATCTGTGGGTGAAGCTTAAACTAATATCTGGAATTTAATAGCACGAAATTTCGTCATATTAACAGGTCACCAACTGTGCGGATAGGCCTACCCACGTACAATAGTCGTACTCCCATGCGTTTACCGCAAACAAATATGCGTTAAACGCATGAAGAGTACGACTATTGTATCGTGAAGCTATCCGACCATTTGTGACTTAATATACGAAAATTTCGCCTAATCCACGATAGGTTTAACTTCACCACAATCTGCCGTGTCACTATCAATAATCTGATGAAGATCACATGTTTATAGCCACTATTAAATGAATCTACGAAATCTGATACGAATTTAAAGAGACCAACGTCTGAACCTCTTAGCGGATGAGTGCTGAATTCGAAACAGATTTCTTTTTATATATATATATATATATATATATATATATATATATATATATATATATATATATATATATATATTATATATATATATATATATATATATATATATATATATATATATATATGAATGTTTTGAATGTTTTTTTATATTATTTGTGTAATTTTTTTTTTCTACTTTCTATTATTTCTAATAAATATAAGTATTGCCGACAAAAGAGATCTGATATGGAACAATACATACGAAATTTTTGAACTGAAGGAATACAAACCTATATCCTACAAGATCACAATGAATTCAATAAAATTTTGGCATTAAACCAACAAAATAAAACGTTCAACATTGTACATAATATTATGAGGAGTATCAATAAAAATTTCGATGAAATCAAAATATTTATGGATAGTGTCGATCTAGATATCGAATATGTTGTATTGACTTAAACGTGGTTTGTACAAACCCTGAGCTTTCTATTATTCCAGGCTACGACTTAATATACAATGAGGGAAATTATAACCAAAATGATGGTGTTATATCACACATCAAACTCAAAATTAAATCCAGTGATAATAGTAATATGGAGGTAACGTCAATCCACAAATCTACTTCTATACATACAATAGAATTCATCGCGGATTTACAAGAATATTTATGAATTAGTGATCTGAAAAACACCACATATAGCATTTTCAATGATGATTTAAACATGGATATTTTGAAAACGATAAATGTTGAAGTGAATACTTGAATACTATGAATAAATCTGCATATATTTCTGTAATAAATAATGAAACAAGAGTTCAATGATGGCTGTGATAATTGCATAGATCACATATTTGTCAAGTCTGAACAAAATATAACAGGTCGCCTCTGATAGTTCAAATAAATATAACGGAACATTATACCGTAGCATTACAAATGATTCTTGATAAATACAAACCAACTATTAACAAAATCACTTCTGAGAAATCTATCAATTATGAAAAATGATGAAACAAGTGTTCTTACACTCATCGCCTTGTGATATTCATACTCGTTAACATATTTTGATCATATTATATATATATATATATGGTATATGGAACCAGTATATGGTATATGGAACCAGTAAATAGTGGGGTTTTGCATCAAATAAAATAGAACTCTTTAAAGGTTGTCCAAGCTTTCGGAAATTTTATTAATTATTTCCATCATCAGGAAAAATCTTTGTTGAGAATGATTACACAGGTGTTGGAATCTAATGGTTGACACATTATGAAGGATGAATGATGATATAATACAGTTTGAAATAACTAGTTAAGTATTAAAATAAGAATTATTACAATTTCTTTGGCGACTGTCATTTCCCCATGTGGGAAGAAGTGTCAAGTCAAAATCACTTGACACTTTAAAGTTTGAAAATTTCAATTCTTCATTACTCAATCAATCCACAAAGTGGTCGAACTTCTGTTTGAATATCTCTATGAAGGTTGATTTGATTTTGGCAAGCGGTTTTTTCCAAGGAATTAAAAAAACAAATCTGAAAACTGGAAAGCTCCATAACCCCATGTGAGGCACACTGGATAATATGTCTGGAATGACTTTTCTTCAAAAAATTCAGCGCAGTCGAGAGAAAATGAGGTACCAATTTGAAATTCAAATGAAAAATATTAACCCGTAAAATTAGGATAACAAACTCCTTCAGTCAGATTGCCATTATAAAAGGCATTATCTTCATTAATGTCTGATTTGATTTAAATGCCCATGCTTATTCGGCGCCTCTTTGGCCGATTTCTAAGGTATCTATTAGGCTTATATCGAGCAGACATTCTATTTACTACTTCTACAAAAAAGATATGGAAGGTACTTATCTTTCGTGGTGAAAATATATTCTAATTATCCAATTAAACCACGCAGAAACTAATTGATGAAAATTACAGATGATAAAATGAGTAAATTCCTTTTTGTCGGTTGCTTGGTATAAGAATGAATCCAAAATGGCGGCAACAAGTTAACACCTCTCATCTATTACACAATCAATAGGTCTACACACCCCTTCGTAAAATGAGAACATGATGAAAAACAGGACTTATCTATCCTCACTCTCCATTAAACACTTGAACACAAATAGTCAAATACATAGTATACACGCGATAAACAATTACCTTGTGCTTTGAGCAACAGCAGTCAACGCCATCCACGCACTCAATATTACGTTAGTCAAACAGACGAACGGATGGAGACGATGGACGATCTCCACGACCGACGACTCACGATCACTATCTATTTCTTTCTGTATCATAGAATTCCCCGATGTGCGGTGTGTATAATATGTTTCGCGTATGTATTCTTTCAACTCTCCAGCACTGTTGCCTCCACGAAAACAACAAAAACTATAGATATATATATATATATATATATATATATATATATATATATATATATATATATAGTGTCACATATAAAGTTCGCAACATATGGAAGTTTTTTTTATTAAGAGGTATAATGAAAATTTGACATCGCAGTTAGTTTGTGCTTGAGAAATGAGTGGAAAACAGCCTCTTTCCTTTCGTCATGTGCTACTCTAACCTGTCAAATTTGACATTTTTTCGAAAATCCACAAAAAATCCGTTTTTTTTTTTAATTTCGAAAAATGCCAAAAAAAAAGTTGCTCAGTTTCCAATTTCATACCTTTTTTCCTAATTTCGACTCTCTACTGTCACTCCGACTTTTTTCCAATTTTCTTAATTTTTCGAATCTTTCGCTCTACCGATTCGAACGAAACATGATTCAAATTTCATAATTGAGATCAATAGGAGACTTCAATATCATATCTTGCCCAGAAAATACTCACATTGGCCCATTACCATAAAAAAAAAATGTACCTCCAGAAATTCTACTTTGTTGTTGCAAAGTTCATCTAGTTTTTTCATTTCATTGTGAAACTGATTCGGATTTTGGAAGTATGGACGATAATATGCCAGTAATCGAATAAACGAATTTCTCTTCATTCTTATTAAACTCGTATTTCTTTTTTTAATAGATTTTTATCCAGTTTGATTTTTTTCTGACCAATAATTCAATTACAAACAAACCCGAAATATCATACTTTTCTGTAAACTAAACAATGACCTACAGTTTCATAACTATTCAAAAGACTTTCGTTCCAGCGATTTGTACTAAACATGATATACTATTTCGTGATTTTAAACAATACCAGACTAATGCAACATCTCGGGAAGAAAATAGTACAATGGATCGAATCAAAATAAAATTTTCAATTAGTAGGCTTTTGAAACAAATCTTTAGTTTTGGTTAATGTCAAATAATTGCGTTTAATGAATCGAGTTGTTTTGTGTGTTTTCCTACATTTATAATTCACAAATGAGTTTCATGTACAATGTTATCCACACAAGACAAAGTGGAAATCGTTCTTTTATGTGGTGAGAATGTGGCATATCCAGATGTTGCTTGTATTTTCAATCACCAGCATCCAGGAAGAAATCTTCACTTCAGTACCGTGGGAAGGATATTGAAAACATTCAAAAAAACTGACTCTATAGACAATCGTTTCAAGAAACCACATAATCTAATAAGGTATACACACTCTTAAGGTAGTTCGGCTGCTACAGTGTCAAAAATTAGGCTCGATTGTAGCGCGACGCGATACATCTGCAAACGCTGAATTAGAGGGTTCTTTTCTTAGGGAACGGTATACCCAGAATCGCAACTAGAGTGCGTGATACAGCAAATAAGCCATGACTGGACTGTTGGCAACGTCGCAATCCAACGATCGCTCGCAGTTATTTGTTCAAGATACTCTTATGAACATGAACAAGCAGTCAGCTATGGATCGCTGAGGAAGGGCGCAAACTAGTAATTGAGAATGTCTAGAAGTTATGTGATGAAATGTGAGTTTACGGCGAGAAGGGTCAGGGCTTTTTCCATAGATTTTGTTTTGCGTTGATGGAATATATTGACATGTAGATTCTCTTCGATACAAGATTTTTCATAAAGCGGTGTAAGAATTTGTATTCTAAACTCTGCTGCGAAGAACTTTTATTCCAAGCACTTTTATTGCTGCACTGACTGCGATGCAAAACTGCAGTTTTTTCGAGGATCATTTTCCCGACTTTATATATATATATATACATATACATATATATATATATATATATATATATATATATATATATATATATATATATATATATATATATATATATATATCATATGTGTGTATGCAAACTTTTCTGTAACTTTATATTGAAATATATTTCTGGGTATACCTATTACAGTCCCTCATAATTTGTACATCGTGGATTGTTAACAACGATCGTGTGAAGGATCAATAAATATTGTTCATAGTGAAGATTAGGCGCCGATAGAAAAATAATGAAATACTAAACTGTGGAATACACTACGGATTTTTTTCTACGTTTACTATAACTCATTTTGTAGCATTCTATAATTGTATTATATTGAGAAAATCGATAATTTTTACAATTACAAGCTTTTATTTAGTTTCACCTGTCCCGATGTTTGTCATCAAATCTTGCGAATTAAATTTGATCCACTATTGTTTTGAAATTTGGCAGGTGTACATTATTCCGGTGACGATGCATTATGAAATTTTTGTCGGGAAAAAATTATAAAAAAATACATATTTAAAGACAAGCTTTTATATAAATGTACTAAAAAGGAAAAAATAATTTCTTTCTAGGTTATTCTGTAACAGATTCAAAAGCTTGCTGTGGATACAAAATAGGTAATCTTGCGAGACATTCTAAGAAAGCTTCATCCTCAAAGGAAAGGTCCCGGCATGTTCAAACTTTCCAGGCTCGCTGAAGATCTACTTCACATTGAACCGACGACAAAATGTCACGAAGCATCATACGACGTCGATATTCTTGAAACAATCGCTTTCACTATTCCGAAAGAAAAATTAATTGCGAAGAATAGCAAATCTTTCACGGAATGTTTCGTTCACGAAGCTCGTTTGCAAAAGGCAGCGGTACTCGAACGATCTTTGAATGTTTTCAAGGGTGTTATTTCTGCAGGCATGATTAAGAAAATAGCGAGTGCGGGGATAGACAATAGTATATTCATAAAGTGGAAGAGACGGTATAGTACAATTTTTGTCAACCAACCAATCAGACAAAAAACTTCGTGTCACGAAAGACAAGAAAATCTTGGAAAATATTCTTGTATTCCTAACAACCAACCAAAGCTTAGCAATCGTCCAGTGACAAAAGAAAACTGTTGTTTGAAAAAACATGTTATTAATAATATATATATATATATATATATATATATATAAATATATATATATATATATATATATATATATATATATATATATATATATATATATATATATATATATATATATATATATATATATATATATATATTTTCTTCAAATTCTCGGAATAAAGGTCTGATTCAGTCAATTCATATAATTTTCCTTAACGACGTTTCGACATGGTATTTGTCATCATCAGGTTAAAACACTAAAATTAAAAATATGGAGTTTGAGACATTTAACTTAACACAATATTGAAATGTATGCACTAAAATAATTCTTGAAAAACATATGGTTCGAAATATAACATGTTATTTAACTCAATATAAATATTTGTAACATTTATGAGTATTCACTTACAAATTATTTTATTTGAGTTTTGCGTTCTGCATTGAACGAAGGTTATTGTGGGAGTTGACCTGCGTCGAAGTGATCGGGAATGGTTTGTTTATTTTTCATGCATGTTTATCCTCTCTTCATAAGTAGTTTACATGGGAATGTTTATATTGAGTTCTAATATATGGGCCGGACTGTATTTTTTTGGCAGCATGTAAAGATCAGTTTTCATTATGATTCTTTAAACGAAGTTAAAAGAGGTTGTTATAAATCTTTAAGTTTTGATATCATTTCTATTGTTAATGCTATTGGGGTCTTTTTTAATATGTATCATTTCAAGGAATGTTCTTACTCTTGGATTCCTTTCTTTGGTCAAAATTTCAACGTTGTTGGTGTTAAACTTATGTTGTTTTTCTTTTTTCGTGTTTTGATAAGGCTGTATTGGTTTTGAATATTTGGGTTTTACTCGTTTCTGAAATTTGTTTTGTTTATTATAGGTACTTTGACAGTCTTTAATTATTCTATATACTGTATGAGTTTGTTTTTTTTTTGGTATTTCTGGTTTTAATTTTGAATAAATGGTTTGTTCGTATTTTTTCAGTCGTGTGCAATAGTTATGTTGTGTTTTTTCCATTGTTTTATTAATTTTTTATTCGATGTTTGTCTATGTATGGTAAGGTATGTATGTTGTTTTTTTTACCATTATATTTTATTGTAGATCGCATGTATTCGTTTTTTTTTTTTTTCTGCAAATTGGGGTAATTATTTTTCTTTCAATATATTCTTGATTATTTCTATATTATTTTTCCTGAATTTTGGGTGAGCAAGCTTTATAGCTCTGTCTGTTAAATTTTGAATAACTTTTTTTTTTTTTTTTGAACTGGGGGGTGCGTTTGACAAATAGTTAGTGTAACGATTTGTATTTGGTTTAATAAACCAGTTTGTAAAATTTTTCCAGTATTGTGTGTATTATTGTTGTGTCGAGAAAGTTTATTTTTTTTTCTATTTCTTTTTCAGAATTTCAATCTGGATGATTTTATTAAATTTCAAAAATTTAAAAATTCATCTAGATGAAAATAAAAAAATAAAAAAAAATAATTCTCATTTTAATAATAAATACAAACTTAATTTATTAACCAAATCTCAAATAACTAACTTTTGTAAACATTAAAAAATACATTCAAACAAAAACAACCATTCGGAAAAACAAAAAATCGAAAATTGAAAAATTACCCCAGAAAAAAAAAAACAGATCCCACAAAAAAGATAATGGAAAAAAACAACTTACCCTTAAAAAAAAAAAAATAAAAAACCAACCCCTATCTAAAAACACAAAATTAAACCGAAAACCAAAAAAAAACAAATCTCGTAAGAAATGCAATAACCAAAAGGTAAACAACTTTTGCAAACCCCAAACAAAACCCTTTCCCGAAAAAAAATCCATTTGCCAACACCGAAAAAACAACCGGGATGTAAAAAGACCCAAATTCGCAAGAAAAGAAAACCCTTTTTCTTTAAAATAAAGATCTTTATGCTAAAAAGCCCCCAAATTTCAAAAACATTCCCATGCCGGAAGGAAAAATGCGTAAAAAAACCAACCGACCAAATCCCGCAGTTCAATGCGAAGCAAAACAAAATGGTTTGGAGTAAAAAATTCAAATTTATTGGTTAAATCGTTATATTTCGAAATTTTAAGGTATTAAATTGTGGTTAAACTCCAAACCGTTTTTTCATGATGAAAATCATACGGAAAAGATATTATCCTGTTTGAAAAAATTAATTTGTCGAAACTGAAAAAAAAAATTATATATATATTATCTGAATTGTTACGTTATGTTTTATGAAAGAGAAACATATTTTTGTTTTGAATATACGTTTGTTATTTTTAAGCTACCGTCAAAAAAAAAGTGTTATTATCAATATATTACGTTGTTATATGAAAAAGATCATTTAAAAAAATATACGTTTGTTATTTCGAAGCTAACCTTGAATTGATGTATGCTCGAATCACAAACATTGTTAATATTAAAGGATATGTTAACAATAAGTATGCTTCGAAGTGTTTCGGCAATTTTTGCAAGTACCGAGACCGATATGTGAGCTGTTCACACTGAGCGCCTGGCCGTGCGTAGGCACACTGTTGCCGTCTCTCCGTTCCGTTCCCCACCATTCGCTCGTTCGCTTGCAAAATATATCGTGTGCAGCCTGAACCTTAGTAATTCTCGAGATTATATCTGTCAAACTAGATGGTCAATCACTCTTACTCCTCCTCGTTTTTCATGAACTTCTTAATTTTAGTACTAACGGTAGAATCAATAATGTGCTGTATGCCTATGCATGATCCATATGTTACGTGTTAATTGAGTCAACTTCAATTATATATATCTCGGGTTCGGGATGGTGAAACTTGTTAAAATTTAATTAGAGGTGTTGTTCACATATTGAACAATATGTATGCCAAATTTTAATAATTTCCTAATTTAACTGTCTCGTGGCGGAACTACCTTAAAGAGAGAGATTTCGATATTCGAGCAGGATTTTCATTTTGGTTCCAAGGTGAGAGAGAAAATGATATCACATTTCCCTACAGGATTTTATGGACAAACGAGGTAACTTTCACGTCGAACGGAACAGTTATTTCCCAAAATTGTCGCTGGTGGTCCAACAATAATCCAAATTTTGTAATAGAATGCCTTGACTAATATTTATTCAAGACAAATGTTAGTGTGGTTTATTACATAATCAAATAATTGGACCATATTTTTTTAGAGAAAATTTGAACGCAGACATGTACAGATATTCCATTATGAATCAGTTGTCTGAAGTTTTGGATAATCTGCCTCTGACGAAATTTGTGGTATCAGATTGACGAGGCACCGATCCACCGAACGGTAGAAGTGAAACAGTGTCAGATGTTTAGGGGCAAAGTGATAGACGAGATTGAAAAGATTATTGGCCACCAAAATCACCGGGCTTATCTCCAATGGCCTTTTTTCTATGGGGTTATCTGAAACAAAAATTGTATTAGCACGGACCATTTGCAAACAAAGAACATTCAGATAATACCATTCGCGAGTGTTGTGCTAATATAAATCCCCTATTTATTAAAAATGCAACAAAGTCTGTGAATGAAAGGACTATAATTTGTATAGAACGGGAAGGACGGCATACTGAATGATGAATTCGGGTTCTTTATAAGATTATTGAGATAAATCAATGAATGTTACGATGTTTTGTTGTGAAATTGGTTATAGTTCATTTGGTTTAATGTTTTTTACACATCTAATGGTGAAAATAAAGAATATGAGATTCATGAAATTATTCCAAGAAATGTTGCGAAAAATTATTATTTGCTCGAAAATAACATCAAAGAGTTTACATACAACAGTCACACTGTTGGATGTAAACTACATCAAAATATTTCGAACTCATCTGCAGCTAACGAGGTACAAATCTATTAAAGAAAGAAATACGGGTGAAATAAGAATCAAGAGAAATTCGTTTATTCGATAACTGTCATATTAACGTCCATACGAAATTCAAGACATCACAGGAAATGATCAATGGTCCCATGTAATCTCAGAAGATAATCCCACTGATATCATTTTAAGGGGAATAGAGCCAAGAAAGTTGGCATCGTTGGCACTATGGTGGCACGGTCCACACTGGTTGAGTTCAGACGAACAGCTTTGGCCAAGAAAGGAAGGATCAAGCTGTGGTGAGGTTCCAGAGCGAAGGGTTATAACTCATACATTTTTTGTCGAAATTTCTTTGGACATATTTGACAGGTTTTCAAGTTATCCTAAATTACAGCGGGTCTAGGCTTATTGTTTGGGCTTCATGGAAAATTGTAGAGCACACGTTGCTAGGTTGAAGGGATCTTTGTCATTGGAGGAAATAGAAAATGCTACCAATTGTTTCAAGGTAGAGATTGAAGTTTTGAAAAAGGGGCGAGCTCTAAACAAATCAAGTAGATTCTCCGCTAAGTCCTTTCCTAGATGAAAATGGAATAATGCGTGTTGGGGGGCAGTTAAAACTTGCAGATATTCAGTATGATCAAAAACATCCAATAATTCTGCCGTTAAAACATAATTTAACCGACCTTATTATCCGTTACGAAGACATAAAGCATATGCAATTAGGAGCACAAGCGCTTTTTTCTATCATAAGGATAAAATATTGGGTATTGTCAGGGCGTGGAACAGTCAGGATAATTCTACATGAATGCATCACTTGTTTTTGCGCGAAACCGAAAAGCATCCAATACATCATGGGCGATCCTCCAGAGGTTAGGGTAACTCCCAGTCGTCCATTTCCCAATTGTGGGGCAGACTATGCGGGTCCTTCCGAAATTAGGGTTCATAAACTCAAGGGGCAAAGATACGTGAAGGCATACCTGTGCTTATTCGTCTGTTTTTCCACAAAGGCTGTTCACCTAGAGCTAGCTATGGATTTGAGCACAGAATCATTTATGAACTGTTTGAGAAGGTTTATGGCAAGGACAGGCTTGATTCAGAATATGTATTCTGACAACGGGACAAATTTTGTTGGGGGAAATGGGGAGCTCCAAGGACTCTATAATTTTCTAAGGCAGGAGAAAACTCAGAGCAAGTTTTCTGAATATTTTTCTGAAAATATGATAAAATGGCACTTTATTTCACCACGGGCACCCAACTTTGGCGGGCTTTGGGAAGCGGCCGTCAAATCTGCTAAATACCACATAAAGAGGGTTCTGGGTATTGAGAGGCTAACTTATGATGAGTTCCACACAGTCATTGTGTAGGTAGAGGCGTGTCTGAATTCCCGACCTTCAACCCCCCTTTCCGACGATCCCATGGACCTAGGGCACCAGGGCACTTCCTCATCGGATCACCTCTGCTATCAGCTCCTCAGGAGGATTTGCGATACAAAAACTCAAATCAAATCAAGAAATATAAGGCGAACGAAGTGGCAATCAACTTCAAGAAATTCGAATATACACCTAGGAAGTATGGTGGTAGTGAAAGAAGACAACTCACCTCCTCAAAAATGGTGCTCAGCCAGAGTCACAGAACTTCACCCCGGTGAAGACAATAAAGGGCTTTTTTAAACGACCTGTATCTCGTTTATGTGTTCTACCAATTGACTATAACTGACATTTTTTTTTTTTTTTCGTGAGAACAGTATATTTGAAGACTATTGGAAGCTGGGGCTTCCAAGGGGGGCGGCATGTTGCGTCCAGTATTTCAATATGCAATACAGTCCACTGATTTGAAGATGTTCGCAAGTTCATGTGTCCTTGCGATCCAGCTAGTTGTTTTAGATGGTCATCGGTCCGACTTCGAACAGTGAGGGGTTCGTGTCATCCGGCTGTAGACTACGACGTTTTGTTTTGGTTTCCCCGTAAAAAAAGAGACTTGTCAAGTACGCTGTCAGATCTGATGACTAAAAAACCATTTTCATTTTTCATTTGTAATGAATTGCTTGTACTTAATGCAATATAGAAGTTTCTCCATTTCTCAGTATTATCGAAGAACAAAGGAAATAGAATCCAGTTGAACACTCAACAATATATATATGGCATAAAAAATTTCCTATTCAGGTGATGTTCGGGATAACTTTAGGGACTCGCAATGGGAATTTCTTATTCGGGTTACGGTCAGGATAACTTCAGGAACTCGTATTGAGAATTTCTTGTTCTGGTTACATTCGGGATAACTTCAAGAACTCGCAATAAGAATTTCTTATTCAGGTTACGTTTGAAACATCTTTAGGAACTCGCAATAAGATGGAATCTGGCCGAAGTAATGTGAGGACTCCAATATGTCTCCTGGGGACACCAGTGAGAATTTCGTTCAGTTACAGCATATAGCGATCACCGAGATCTCGCAATAGGAGTTCGCATAAGATCCTCAGAGAACTCGCGGAGAGATCCGTGTTACCTGGGAACTGTACATCGGGCAGACTGGACGATACTTAAAAACTAGAATTTCCGAACATAAATGCAATATAAGACCTGGAAACGAATAAAGCTGGCATGGCAGATCACACAGACAATACTTCACATCAATTTTAATTTGAAAACACATTGTTGGTAAACAGCGGGACTATAAAAAAAAACATATTATGTGCTATACAAATTAGTCAGGGTCCTTTTTCACATGTATGTATGTATGTATTTGTGTGGGTATCTATATGTATGGTGTATATATATATATATATATATAAATGTATATATATATATACCGGGTGATTCTCTAAGGTGGCTCACCCCTATAACTCTTTTATTATTGAAGATAGAAAAACTAAATTTGGGGGTTGTGTATCATAGTTCAATTAACATTTTTTTAATAATTTTTCTCTCTGCAGTACTTTTGGTTTGACCGGAAATGACCCCAACTTTCGATTTTCGAATGGCACAACCTATATATTTTCACTTATTTCGATCGAAAATGACAATGACAACGTCATTTTTATGTCAATTTTTATTTTTATATCTAGAATGCCATGAAACGTGTAAATCGCTTTATTCCTGATCAAGTAACATAGGAAAAATACGACTTTGAGGTTTATGACTTCACAGTCGTCTTGAGAATTATTTAAAGTCGAATATATGAATTTTTCCAGTTGACTTGATTTTTTCAAATGGAAAGGGGATGGCTCGTCGGCTTTTTGTGAAAGATAATTTTCTCACGAATAATTTGATACCACACACTTTCACTTCATTTTCACTATTTTTCTGAATAATTGCAAGAAGCGATCATACCTAATAACAAATAATACGTATTCGGTATACTTATGCACTAATTCATGTTATTCTAGTTATCCGTGACAAACAATTGGAGCTGTTGCTAGGACTACCTAAACAAATAGGCTAATGAATTTGATGTTGCGTAGTTTATAATTTGATATGGAAAATTATACTAGAAACGAGAAAATTGACATGCTGCTAATTCACGAAGAATGCAACTTATGCAGCTCGAATTTATGCAAAGAGACTCCCTAATCGTTGCCATCCCATTCGGCACTATTTCCAAGAACTGTAAAGGAAAATGCGAAATGAACCAGAAGAAAATGCCAATAACTCAATCGTCCGTGGAAAAAAAAAAAGTAGACGTGTTGGCCTATGTTGAAGTGAGTTGTACGGAGTCAATTCGCCAATTTTTTTCTGAGTGATATAAGTAATTTGTCCGTTCGGAGAATTCTTCACAAATATAATTATCGATCATTTAAGTACCAACAATATTTACACGATAACGACCACAACTCAAGATTAACTCATTGCATCTGGTTTTTGACTAAATTTTCAAGAGCGATTTGGTTTCTATTGCTGGATGGGTATTATCGGAGAGAAACTTTTGGGAACCAATAATTTTCGACGGACAACTTACTACGGAAATATACCTATAGTTCCTTAGTAATAAAATTAATGATTTTATTGAAGATTTGCCACTGGCTAACCAAGTTGATATATATTCCCGACAAGATGTAAGAGAACATCTGAATGACACCTTCCCAGAAAAGTGGATTGGCTATTCAGTGGCCTGCGAGGTACATTCTCAAGATGTCAAATTTTTTCATAATGTTTTATTTTCTTTTTTATATTTTAGATCACCAGATCTTACTGCGCTAATTTTTTTTCCCTAGGAAACAATGAAAAATCAGATGTATAACACAACATCAGCTACTCGTGAAGAACTGGAATATAAAGTAGGGGTGGCCTTCCAGCATACCACTGCGGAACAGCTAATCAATGTGGTGCGCGCAACAATAAAAAAAGTTAAATTTTGCCGTGATCAAGGAGGAGGTAATTTTGAAAATTGAGAACCTTAATTGACTCATTTGCGACTTTTGAATCATTCTTAAAACGACTGTGAAGTCATAAGCCTCAAAGTCGTATTTTTCCCATGTTACTTGATCAAGAATGAAGCGATTCACACGATCCATGGCAATCTAGATCGAAAAATAAAAATTGGTGAGGTGTTGATGGATTTAGAATGTAATTCTCGATCGAAATAAGTCAAAATATACAGGATGTTCCATTTGAAAATCGAAAGTTGGGGTAATTTACGGCCAAACCGGATGTACGGCAGATCAAGTAAATATGTCGAAAAATTTAAATTGAACTATAATACACAACTCCTAAATTTCGTTTTTGTACCTTCAATAATAAAAAAGTAATAGGGGTGAGCCACCTTGGAGAATCACCCGGTATAGATTATTTCTTTTGAAAATGAGAACAGGATGTTCATAAAATCATATGTGGAATCATCTGCGACTGAAAGATAAACTTTAGTCACTATCTTCCATCGTTCAAGATATGTATGTGTATGTGTGTTTTTATTATAAAACAGGAATATATGTTTTTTGTTTGTGGAAATTCAAACCGTAAAGGGGTGAGATGGGTGGTGAAAATTTGTATGGGGATTTCGTCATGACTATAGGTTCCCATACAACATTGTCTTTTTTCTCAGAGTCGTGGTTTCATTCACTTAACGTGTGATACGCATCTTTCCCAAGATATAATCAATAATTTCTGGTGTATATCCATTCATTATTGCTATTTCTTTGATCTTTTTGATTTCATTATGAAAACGATCAGCATTGAATGGGTTTACGGCTCTGTGTATTATAAAATTTGAACGAGCCATTTTATATTGACTGTGGTGTTTTGAATCGGCTGGGATGAATCTGTTCGTGTGGCTGGTCTTCCTTAAGATGTCTTTTTCCCAACTCTCTTTATTTTTGATGACCAGAGTGTCAAGGAAAGGTAATCGTCCATCAACTTCCAGTAATCCTGAGATGTGATTTGCTTCTCTGCTTGCCTTGCTGACTGCTATGTACTCCGCTTTGTCGACGAAATGTACAGATCCCCTACTCACACATCTGCCAGCCTGAATGTAGGTGTAGCGATTATAGGATCGCCTGTCAGCTTGATCTGCTGCTCAATCTGCATTTCCGTAGCCTATCAACACTGAATTGTCTCTTTGGTATTTCAGACAGAACTCTTCAGTTCTTCGGAAATGTCTGAGGACAAGTGAAGATATGGCTCAAGGTTTGATCTCTTGAATCCCAAAGCTTCCATGGCTTCATGAGCTTTCTTGTTTCATTGACTTGAAGCCTGCTTGTATCCGTAGCAGGCTTTACGCAAATGACAGACTTTGTTTCACTTATAGCTTGAACTGTTCGAACAGCTGAAACTTTGATGAAAACGAATTTTTCAAGGTCGCTGTGATCACGTCTGAGAGATGCACTTCTAGATCATATCCTGCTGCAAGTGTTACACTGTTGAAAAACGAATGACCAGTGCAAAGATCTTTTGATAGTCCACTCCACTTTTCTGACTGAATTCTCCTGCTACTAACCGCACTTTATATCATTAATCTGAGGTTATCTTCATTTTGAACACCCACTTTCTCTCAATGATTCTCCTGTTCTGTGGTGAATCGACCAGTTCCCATATTATATTTTCATTCAATGAACGTAATTCTTCATTCTGCTCCTTGTTATAGTATGATAGAGCTTCTTCCAGTGTGACTGGATCTTCTGGATATTCATGCATGGTTCCTGCTGACGAAGGATCTTGAGTATGGAATCATAACATCATATCAGTTTGGTGGACGTCTCTCCCTCGTAGATCTTCTTGGAATGTGAGGTATTTCTTCATCATCACCCACAATTTCTCTTGATTTCCCTGCTGATCTTGTATTTCTTGATCAATTTCTGAATCACCACCTGAAGCAATGCCTGGTTCATGGATATTTATTCCATATTTTTGTCCTACATGACAATCCTTTATCTTATCACGTTTTGGTTGTGAAGAGATTCTTCCAGTCATTACTTTCTTTCTAGGAGTCTCAATGAATAAAACATCTCTTGCTTTTTCCACTTGTCTCTTTCAAGGATCGAACAAACTGAAGCCTTTCGACTGAAACCAATAAAAATCATTCTTTTGCTTTTGAAGTCAAATGAGGGTATGCGTCACTTCCAAAAACATGCAAATTACAATCTGTCTCTGCTTCATAAGGAGTCTTGATAAATGCCTTGGGTGGCAAACGATTCTTCAGGTGAATTAAATTGGAGGTAATGACGGCTACTCCCAAGTGGATATGGCTTGCATCATTTCTCTTGCTTTCTCAATCACTGTGCAATTGCACCTTCCAAAACTCCATTCTGTTCTGGGCTGTTCTGAGTTGCAGTCTGCCGTTCTATTCCATGCTTCTCAAAGTTAAAGAAGTATCAGTATCTGCAATCATGTCACTACTCAATACCTTTATTTTCCTTCCTGTTTCTATTTCATTCTTGAAAATCTTGAATTTCTGGAGCACGTTGCTCTTATTCTTCAGCAAGTTCTCGAAGATCATTCTTGTATGATCATCGGTGAACATAAGTAAAAAGCGTATACCACTGTATATATATGTATGTATGAATTGGGTTACATGACCCTTCTTGCTGATGAATGCATTATTCTTTGGGCTTACTATATCCAACTTGTACATACCTTCGGCATAGCTTGGTGTGCCCTATAGTTTTTATGCAGCAGCAAAAGTTCCACCATCATAGATCTGACAGCCTTTCGCTATGAAAACCACCAGCACTCCTTCCTGCATCAGTTGGCCAACTAAAAACAAATTAGCTGATAGGCCTGGAATACTCATTTTCAATACTATTGCACAAATTATCGATACATTACTATATTGTTTAACAAGCACGGAATGATACTAATTTCCAACGAGTATGATATTTGCAGCAGGAGCCGTAGGCGTGTGCTGCAAATCATACGAGTGGGAAATGAACATTCCGTGTGAGTTATACACTATACTTTTTCTACGGCTTCAACATATAATAGCGAAATGAATTCACAACATAAACTTGAACTCCAATTTTAATCGTATAGAACATTTCCATTTACAATTGACAAATTGGTAACATATTAAATATTGAATAACGGAACAATAGGTATTCTGATTCGAATTTTTCAAAATTTACTTATTCGCAATATTTACAGTTATATTGTTACAATTATCGAATGTGATCTGTGAAGCATTTGGGCATTGCAATGGTACATTTGATATTTCTTCATTTTCAAAATTATATGACATTGAAGTAGATGGCAGGTTTTCAGATTTATTAATCGAACTCACAATTTTATTGGTGATGTCATATTTATTTTTCATTGACTCGTTAATATAACTCCCCACAACTGTGGTTGATTTTCAACCTCCATGTAGCTCAAGTGAGGTGATATCTTCGCCAGCGTCTATTAGGATTGTTGCTGATGATCTCTTGAAGCAATGACCAGTGTATAGTTCAGGATTTGGAAACTTCAAGTATTAATCTATTCGTTTTCCCGTACAACCAATTTTATTGATACCAACTCTTCTTACTGAGCATTTTCCTTTTTGATAATTTAGAAAAGAATTATCTTGTCCAACGTGTCCAGGACGAAGCTTCCTGTACTTTTCATGAATATCATAAAAAACACCTTTTATTGTGAATTTTATCGGAACTTTGGTTTTTGTATTTGGTATTTGTACAAGAATTGCTGTGGAACCCAAATCTCTACAATCTGTTTTCATTTCGTAAAGTTTATCTCTCCTAGAAGCACCCATAATCTCCATGATTTTTAAATAATAAACATTGAATGAAAAAAACTGATACACTGCGTGGGCTCGAACCTTCAACTTTAAGTCAAAGGGAAAAATGCGCGAGTATCATACCGCTGAGCTACTTTGCTTAGTGTCATCGAGGGTGCAGACATGATATAAGTAATGAATATGTATTTGTGATTTTTTTCAAGCTGAGCAAATACAGTCAAAAAGATAATAACTCACCTTATCAAGTAATGAATGTCATTAGGTGCGTATTTATAAACTTATCGATTCCATCAGTGGAGAAAATTTTGGATTTCTTCGGCCTGTATCCGTTTGATTTCTTTTTCAGGAATGCTCTATGTTTTGAATAGTTGCCAATGTCTACAGTTTTGTTGATATTTATCATGGTCGTTAACATGGAATATTGCGCCCATAAAGTTGAGGATTTTAATTTCTGAGACAATTCATCGAAATATGCAAGTAATACATTTTCTGAAGTTGACGCGGTGACCTTTTCCTTTTGCCAATATGTGAATATAGGCTTTTTCATATTTCTCTTTCTTCACTTCCGGAATCAAGTTCATACATGCCTGATTTGCGGCTGCAATTATGTCTGGAGGAGTTAGTTCGTCAATTTCACTGCTCATCATAACTTTAAGCTTTGACAAGTTTTGATGAAACTAAATTGACAGATGTCTTCAGTTTTCCTTGCTTCCCATGGGAGACGTGATTCAATGACCAATAATAACACAATGACTTCATTGTGTTATCAGATAAGGAAATGAAATTGGAAACATACAATGTACTTCATTGTTCAATCAAAAACAGTTTAAAAAATGCAGTTTTGTATTATGGCCGTAGAAAAAAATTCTTTTCAAATTGCGTATTATATAAATTGCATTATATTGATGTTCGAGTAGTCTTGATATTGATGATTGAAATTGTTAACCAATATAACAACTAATGTTCACAACAAATTACAACTGTCTCTGAGAAGACTTACAAAAAGAATGATGAGACGGGGATTCTGGGAATACTACCTGGTCAGCGAAGCTTCGTCAGCGTCTTCCTTCCTTGAGTCAAAAAAATAATTATAGGTTATTTCGTCGGTGTAGATTCATTACGGTTTCAGCAGTGTCCTATTCTTTTTTTAATTCTCAGGTATTTTGAATACAATGATAAGGATTTTATACCAATAATATCAATCGAATGAGGAAGTGAATGATGGTGTATTATTGGCATGGACTTTCTTGATGGGCTCAAATCGTTTTATCATGTCTTCGAATTTCTAAATTTAATACAGGTTCAGTTCCGTGAAGTTTGGTGTTTCGCAGTATTTCAGGATTTCTGGATTCTCGATCTAATAATCGGGCTAGATTATTAGTTTGCCATGGCGAATTTTAACTTTTTATAAAAATGACCTCGTCCGGAAAAATTGGAAATTGGTTCGGTGAATTTGCTCGAATTTTTTATATATTGCAGAACTCGTGATGCTGATCAGATGTCTCCTGTGACCACCGCTTTGAATTAAACAGTTCAGATTAAATAGGGTGCTAAAGATAACTGTTCCAAAATTTCAAATGGCCATTGTGAAGAGTCTTTTTTGAATATATAAACCAAATCGAGTATGCATCGATCGTTCATACGGCCGATTTGAATACACTATAGAGAACAATTATTTCTGCCCGTACAGACGATATACAGGGTGAGTCCAAATATAACAGGTTTTTCAGTTATTTCCAAAAAATTGAGCCGTGCAATTTCATTCATGTCCAGATAATTTGTAGGATACCAATATGAATTGCGATTGATGATATTTGCATCTCCTGAATCGAACCGACATATCTATTATGTATTTCTCATGAAATCAGTCCTGCTTACTGAAATATCAAAATGCCTGAAATTCCGGAAAAGTCGGTTACAAACTCAATCGTTCATGGTGAGAGTTCACTCTGCAGAAACATCCATAAATATACAGGGTGGATCAAAAACAAGTGTGCTTTACTGATAATTTCCTTGAAGTAGTTAAGTTTGATATTGATTTTATTGAAACATTTTCACAAATATGTGTACGACACACATCTGTTGAAAGATTTTAAATAATTTTCTCTGGAATATTTTGAATGATATGTATCAACCTATATATACCACGAGTAGTAGAACGACTCGAGTGAAGGTGAAAGAATCTCGAAAAATATCAAAATATAAAACAACATCATTGAATAGCAATATTATAGGTAAGTGAATATGCTCATTACATTACAAAGAATGTTTCGTACCTATACAGAGTGTATCACATTCGGGTAACACCAATCAATTTCAATATTCTTTGGAGAATTTCTAGATTCTAGATATATGTTGCATATGGAATTTTAGAATAAACCACAATTGACTTCCCACCAATGACAAGCAAAACTTCCAATTCGCAAAACATACTCGTAACTCGAATTCACACCTCAATTGGTGAAGTGTCGATTGATAAGTGATTGAAGCTTCGTGTATATGGGAAGGAATACATGTTGAGTAGTCTGCTGTGAACCATTTGTGGCCAATATAATATCATATAAATGCTTTCTTTATTACGAAAAAAAATGGACTCACACTTTCCATTTGTAAGCCTATACCATAAAATGTTCACTCTGAGTCATGTATGCTATCTCGACACTAAGTTCATTTGAAAAGTACCCACACTTGGAGAGGAGATGGACTAGCGCATCTTCAGTTTGGTCAGAATGGCTTTGGTTTGGAATGACATATAGCAACCATATTCTTTTGTTTAACAAATACTGAATTCTCATTTTGTGATCATTGCATATGTTAAGTTCCCATCGAACTCATATCAATAACTAAAAAAATGGCTAATCGTCACCGATTGAATTATTTTAAATATGATGTTATATTCAATCCACAGGAAATGGCGCGACTCGATGGAGAACCAAATGAATTGAAACGAGAAATTGCCATTGAAAGACGCGATCAAAGGAGACTTCCACATGTCGCAGAAATTGATGAGAGTAAAATCTGTTTGACATGCAACCAATCAATTATTCAAACGATGCATCACCTTCAAGAAGGTCCAGGATGTTTGAGATTGAATATTTTAACACCGTCCTCAAGGAAGACGTGTCTCATTTGCAATGTGTAGCTGATCTTCAAAGACTCACTATAGAATGCAGAGTCAACGTGTTCATAAATCAGAAAATCTTATACCAGAAAATAACCGTTCCTGTGGAATTCATCTTGATGATCGTGGGTTTTTATTTCCCATCCTACAGAGAGGCTTGAGATATATCAATAGAACTTACGATCTGGAATGACAGGGAATTCAATCATTTTCAAACGAACTGCCGCTGAGCGTAAATTGGATTACGTAGAGAGAATAGTGTTTCTGATGAAGAATTCAAATCCATTGCTGCGCTCAAAAACAACAGTTTGGTGACAATATAGAGGTGAGAGACATATTTCTAAAACAGATTTATTAGCATTCTTATGCAAACTCCGACAAGGTGTTTCTGATGAATTTTCAACTATTATATTCGATTATTCAAGCCGCCAGGTAACAAGTTTGGTGGTAATTAAAGTGCGAGAATCTTTGATACTCGTTTCATACCCGATAATATAGGATTTACGGCAATAGCAAGAGAACAATTCATAGAACGACATGTTAGTGTTTTTGCGAATCAATTGTGCAATCCACAACCCAATGAACCAAAAGGAATAGTCCATATAGATGGTACTTATTTGTACATCGACAGAAGTTGCAACTTCCGGGTATTACGACAATCATATTCTCAACACAAAGGGAGACATTCAATCAAACTAGTCCTAATTGTGGGTACTGATGGTTACATTTTGGATATTTATGGCCCATATTCCGCAGTTTCGGGAAATAATGATGCACGCATACTGCAGAATGAACTGAGTATAGATGTCAACCAAATGAAATGATATTTTTATTGTAGATAGGGGCTACCGAGATGCTCTTCCTTTTCTTCAGAATATCGGCATCCATTGTGAAATGCCTTCAGTTTCACCTTGGGAACAAAGACAACTACTAACTGACGAAGCCAACAAGTCCAGAATCATAAAAAAACTAGATGAATAGTTGAGGCACAGAATGGTTATTTAAAGACAATGTTAAAAAAAATTATCACAAAATTGATACACGTCATATTAAAAATATGAAATGTTTCCTACTTATAGCAGGTGCGATAATAAATGAGTAACGTCCGCTTATTCAAATGGGAGATGCCAACCTAGAAGTAGACAATATAATGTTGGAAAAGGCTAATAGAGTCAACGTAGTCAAGCCAGAGTTGAAGCAGAGAATCTTTGAGACGTGGTCAGTGGACAGACAGACAGAATCATTCCAATGAGTGCCCAAAATTAGATTTACTATTGGTACGAGATATAACTGTTGGCATATACCGAGTAGAATTGGCAGCATCGAATATACAAGATAATGTATATCATCATGATAAAAATGAATTTCAAATGGATGCAAATACGAATGAACATGGATTTTTACGAATGAGAGTTAATTCAAGATTGAATATGACCATATTTCGTTTCCAATTTTTTTGTAAATCAATGTTTCTGTTTTAATTATTTGCAATATTTCTCGAAATTCTTCTACCATCATACGAGTTGTTCTACTATCCGTAGTTGATGAAGTTCCATTTACTAATAATATTGTTCAAAATTTTTCGGCAGATGTGTGTCGAACAGAATGCATTTCTGAAAATGCTTCAATTGACATCAACAACAATCATAACTAATTCAGGAAATTATCAGCAAGGGACACTAGTTTTCGTTCCACCCTGTATATTTTATGGATCTGCAGAGTAAACTTTCACCGTGAACGATCGAGTTTGTAACCTACTTTTCCGTAATTTCAGGCATTTGGATTTTTATCAACAAGCAGGACTGGTGCAGTTTCATGAGAAATACATAATCAGTCAGTTTAATTCAGAAGATGCTAATATTCTCAATCGCAATTGATATTGGTATCCTAAAAAATATATGAAAATGAATAAAATTCCACCGCTCAATTCTTCTGAAAAACTTGCTATTTTTAGACTCACCTTGTATATCGTCTGTACGTGCAGGAATCATTGTTCTCTATAATGTATTCAAATTGGCCATATGAAAAATCAATGCATACTCGATTTGGTTTATATATTCTAAAAAGTCTCTTCACAATGAAAATTTTAAATTTTGGAAAAGTTATCTTTAACACCCTATATAATCTAAACTGTTCAATGTAGAGCGGTGGTTTGATGGTGACATTTGATCAGCATCACGAGTTCTGCAATATATGAAAAATTCGAGCGAATTCACTGAAAGCCAATTTCCCATTGATGCGGGGCGAGGTCCTTTCTTAGAATTTTCATGGATTTCGCATTCCTTGAGAATGTTGACTAGAGTGGGATTGTTTATTTCAATGTATCGGTCTGTTCTGCATTTGTAATTTTTTCATTCGAACTTCTTCCTGGATAATATGTTATCATGTCGAGACTTTTTTCAAGCCCACAACACATATTCCAATGTCGAGAATAGCCATGATCATTATCGGCTACTCGAACCCCATTTAACTTTAACAACCCTGAATTAATTCCCTTGCAGTGCGGCTGCGAGAATAGAGGTGAAGTCGATTAGGTAAAAGACACATTTATAGAAATATAGATTTATAAAAATGAATGAGCAATAATGAAAACAAAGTACTTACATTATAATATCCATTTTGGGTGCCATAGGGAGAAGTGTCATTCGCCGATTATTTTCGATGTTTTCTCGATTGAAACCCGCGATCAACTAACTATTCTATTCCCCCCAATTATTAGCAAAACTACACAATGAATGCCCCTTTCCACAGGTCATTCCTTCCAAAAGTCTTTGATCAGCATTATTTGTTGATCGAGTTCAATTCATGTAATTCAACACCTCAGTTCCTGCTATTTCTCTCTGCAATGTTCTATACAGGGTATTGATTTAATTATGAGATACAAACGAGTGCAGAACAGGAACTGAAATGCCCTTGTGGCCTTTAGGAGAGGAAATATTTGAATTTTGGATTTATTAAACTTATGCTTCATGACAATATAATCGATTGTTCCACCTTGATTTGAATTGATTGGCAATTGACAGTAATTGATATTCGTTATTTCCTTAATCACCTGGGAGTAGTAGTCTCCGGTGCAGTAGTATGTATTTTCCAGTAATGGGTAGGAATTCGATTCGAATTGGATTTTTGAAACCGTTCCTGCCAAGTAACGATATGTGGAAATGAATATCTGGTGATTCTCAGTTGATTTGTTCAAAAATATTAACATGCTGTTGATAAAATCAGATGTGGAATCATCCGCATTTCAAAGATGACTTGATTGAGACTGTAATAAAAAATAAAAAAATGATTTCCGATTTTTGTTTGGAGTTAGGGTTCTTTCAAAATATCTATCAGATGTAGTTCAATGTCAAGCGTGGCTTGGGCCAGGGAAATAATTGTTCCCTGTTGGATATTTACAAAAACAACTAAATTTATATCGTGGATTTTTCAATCCACAAAATAATCTTTTGAGAATGTTTTCCTCTTCAACATGATTACCCCACAAGTGGTAATTTCGAACGAAGGAAGATAGGGACTCAGGTTTATCTTTGGGTCGCAGATGATTCCACATCTGATTATATGAACAGCCAGTTACTTCGGCAGAAATACTTCTCTTACATTTTTTCATCCTTGCAAAGTGACATTTGTCCTATAAAATGTGTTTCTCAATTCTCCCGGTTTTCCTGATGACCGTGAAATAGATTAACGTCGACAAACGAATATTGAAGACCTAGTGAATGCAATGCCAGTCTTGCATCAATGTTACAAATGATTTCTGGTGAGTGCTCCTTCTTCGAAAACATTTTCTGTTATCTTAGTCATCTATATGGGTTCTCGATTGATACTGGAATAGAAAATATAATTTTCAGTTTCAGATTTTTCTTTTGAGTTAGGGTCCTCTCAAAGTATCTATCAGATGTCCAGCATGGCTTCAGCCAGGAAAGTAATTGTTTTTTGTTAGACATTCACAAGAGTAACTCAATTTTCATCGTGTATTTTTCTATTCACAAAAAAATATTTCTATTCAATATTCAATTGAGAATGTTTTCCTTTTCAACATGAATACCCTACAAGAGGTAATCTTGAACGATGGAAGATAGTGAATTGAGTTTATCTTTGAGTCGACTCCACATCTAATTTTATCAACAGCCTGTTCATATTTACATACAAATCAATCTATCCTACACCATGACAGGTTATAATGTCAAAAAACACTGATTCGAAAGAAATATTTCTAACATGTTTCCATCTTAGCAAAGTGAGATTGGTTTTACGGTCTTCCTGATGATCGTGAAAGCGCGAAATAGATTATTGTCGACAAAAATATATTGAAGACTCAGTGAATACGATGCCCCAGTCTTACAAATGATTTCTGGTGGGTGCTCCTTCTTGGAAAACAGTTTTTTTCATCTCATTCATCTATATGAGTTCTTGATGGAGACTGGAAACTCAAATTTTCAAATTCAGATTTTTCTGTTTTGCGTTAAGTTCATTCCAAAATATCTATCAGACGTAGTAATTCCAGATTTGAATATGATAATTCATAATAACAATTGATCAGTCTTTCGGATAATGATATTTGTATATTGATTTCGTTTATTATATTTTCTTGATTTTTTCTGTTCGTCAAGCATTTCTAAGGCGGTTAAAAAGTTGGGAAAATGAAATTTTTTTGAATAGGTTCTGAAGAGTAGTACTGAAAATTTGAGATAGGGAAGGATTTTTTGAATGAATGGCATAGGTCTGTTTTGGGTCAATGTACTCTTTGAGAAGTTTCGCAATGTTTGCGGTAATATTTTTATTTGATAGTGTGACATGACCTTATATTCTGGAAAACTTTTTCGATCCTATATTTTAGATCATCTATATCGCCAGATATAATGATTACTTGATTTTTGTAAATATTGATTGTACGTTCGGATATTGAAATTTGAAAAACAGAGTCTTCCAGAAAAGTGTGTACAGTTTCTAGGTAGTTGACACTATTTTCGTCGATAACTTTGGGCGGCGCTAGTTGCATGTCTGATATTATGATCTGCAATAGAGATAGAAGTCTGTGATATATCGATAGCCAGCTACTATTTCATCAAAAATGAAAAACATCTCATTCCTCAAAACTGCTGACTACAAATACCTATACAATAGGTGTATGTCGGTCGAATATCTATAAAAAAACTACTTCAGTGGCTGAGGCCTCGGCGGACGTTGAATGACACCTGATGGATAAACATGCAAAGTCCTACTAGGTACTTTGCAAATGTTTGTTCCAAAATGGATGAATATTACCCACCTCACTTAGGCTGACCACTTGTAGAGCGGATTCGGGGTATTTGCCCCTCATCAGTACAGGGTGGGTCAAACAGTCAATGATTCATGTCTGCTGTACCTGACTGAATCGATTAAAATCCATCCATTTCGTAGCTTTCGCTGGGATTGAATTAACGGAATGGACAACACCATTAGCTCACACCATTTCAACGCAACTAGAGCAACTAAAACATTACCGTCGGAAATGTTCTCCTGAGTCTCAGGAAAGGAATCTGCAATATAGACAGAAGTCTGTGACATATCGATAGCCAGCTACTATTTCCTCAAAAATGGAAAACGTCTCATTCCTCAAGACTGCTGACTACAAATACCTATACAATAGTGTATGTCGGTCGAATATCCATAAAAAACTACTACTCTCCTGGTTAATGCCTCGACAGACGTTTAGAAACGTCCGATAGATGAACGTGAAAGCACTTTGCAAATGTTTGTTGCGAAATGGATAAATATCAACCAACTCATTCAGGCTGACCACCTGTACTCAGGTTTCGGGGTATGTGCTCCTCATCAGTACAGGGTGGATCAAGCATACAATGATTTATGCCTGCTGTACCTGACTGAAACGATTGAAATCAACCAATCAATCAGGGTTTACTTTATTGTCAAAAGGAAAAGTTCTCGTGGACAAAGCTCAGTAACAATGAATACAAATAGTATAATGAAAGTGTCTGTGAAAAAATTTAAAATATGACACACGCACACAACACAACACGAAAATACACGATACAAAATGAACCAAAGATTCTGTTGATAATGTTACATTGTAAATAATTAAAATATCATGAATCTGTAACAACACATACATATGGTTTTGTAGAATATAAATAAAATGAGTAATAAACAAATAAAATATATATATGAGAGTTATGAGGATTGAAAAAAGTTATCTGATAACATGTAAAATGGACAATAGAAGAAGCTAGAATGTGGTGGTGAAGTAGGCATTAAGGTCATGAAAGGGCTGCTGTATCAATTTTCTTTCGATGTCCTTCCAGAACAGTCTAAAGCAAGTTATATTCCTTGTGCTAGGAGGCAGGTGATTTCAAATTTTGACGCCATTGTAGATAATGGAATCTTTCACCATTGTGTTGGTAGGTCTTGGTAGTCTAATGCTGTTATGTTGTCGTGTGTTGTATTGCAAAATCGATCCAGTTCGTAGCTTTAGCTGGGTGTTTCAATCCCAGCTAACGTCTTATTCCTCAAGACTGCTGACTATTATACATATACAGTAGGTGTATATCGGTCGAATATCCATATGGCTTATGCCTCGACGGGCGTTGAATGACATCCGATGGATGAACGTGCAAAGTCCTACAAGGTACTTTGCGAATGTTTGTTGCAAAATTGATAGTCAGCAGTTTAGTAATAAGAAGTTTCTCATTTTTCATGAAATATCAGCTGGCTATCGATATGTCACAGACTCATCTCTCTATTGCAGATTTCTTTCCTGAGACTCAGGAAAACATTTCCATCGGTAATGTTCAAGTTACGTTGAGATGGCGGTAGCTTATGATGTTGTCCATTCCGCCAATTCAATTCCAGTGAAAGCTACGAAGTGGGTGGATTTCAATCGTTTCAGTCAGGTACACCAGACATTATACATTGTCTGCTTGACGCACCCTGTACTGATGAGGGGCAAATACCCCGAAAGCGGTCTACAGGTGGTCAGCCTGAGTGAAATGGTTGATATTTATCCATTTCGCAACAAACATTTGCAAAGTACCTAGTAGGACTTTGTACGTTTATCCATCGGATAGCATTCAACGTCCCTTGAGGCATTAGGCAGGGAAGTAGTTGTTTTTTCATGGATATTTGACCGAGTTACACCCATTGTATAGGTATTTCATTTTTGGTGTGTTATTTTGATGATTTTGAGTTCCAGTTTTGAAAGATTTTCGGTTTAATTTCTGTTGTTACTATTCGGTTCTGAAATTTCTTGCATAACACTTTCGTTTAATGGGGGAAAATGGATTAATGAATTCGTTACAATCCCCGGGATTATTTTGAATTATTCAGTTTCAAAGGCGTTCAAGTCATTGTTGTTTCTGTCAAAAGTTGATTTTGAGTGTTTATCGGGATAAGTGGGTCGTCTGAATTTAGAAAGGAATCTCTATGTGATTGCCAACTAATTTTTTATTGATAAAATCAATATTCAAATTCATATCGATTAAATCGGTCAATCCTAGTACACCATCAAAGTAATCATGAAAGTCAAATGGAGTGAAGTCAATTTAGTGAGTTATAGTAAATTTTGAAAATGCTGGTAGTTTTGCTTGATATCTCACGTTCTGGCACCCTGTCGGTGTTTTGATCAATATATCAGAGTTGTATATTTCGTTTGGGTATAGACTGTCAATAATTGGTGGTTTAATCACTGGAACTTCCAGTGTTGATTAGTTATTTTAGTTTTGGGTTATTAAGTTATAAGAGGTTTATCTCAACTAAGTCAACTTTTCCAGTATGCTGGTTGATTGAGAGTTCTGGATTCCGTTAAAATCTTTCCGCTCATTGTATTGATTGTTTCTACAAGCTTTTTTTTGGTTTCACTGTAAGTTCGTTCGTTAATCCGTTGGGGTTAAATTTTGCAAGTGAATTTTGACCGACTTCTAGTGGTCCAAATAATTTGAAATTTGGCAGATATTCATAATTCCGGTGACAATGCATTATAGAGTTTTTGTTAGAGAAAAAAAAACAAATGGCGGCTCCAAGTGGCAGGGAGTTTGTAATTAGGGTCCGATTTGATTCAAAAGTTTTCGGGGTTGGAAATTATGCGGGTGTTTTTGGGGTCGAAGATTATGATTTTTTGGAATGGCGGCCCCAAGATGAAGGACGAGTTTTCTGATTATGGTCATATTTCATTCAAAATTGGTATCTGGGGCTTCTCAGATCCGGATATGATGGATTTTTGTCAAAATCTATTTATTGAAGATGGCGACTTCAGGATAACAGGCAAGTTTTGGGATTATGGTCATATTCTATCCAAAATTGGTGTGTGGGAGTTTTTGCAGTCGGAAATCGTGATTTCTTTCAGCTCAAAACTCACAGGAAAGAGACCTTGTAATAACGATGCTCTATTAGAAATGAACAGATCAAGGCGAACTAACTAAAAAGCAAAAAATGAAATAACTAATGAAAAACTTTTCAAAGGCAAGCTTTTATTCAAGCCGTTTACTGAAACGTATAAAACTAATTTAAGTCATCGCTAACAATGATTTATTTATTTTTTGTTGCATTATTTGGTTTCAAAAAGCTTGTCGCGCGAATTGTAATAAAATTAATACTTCGACAAGTTGTTACTTACCAACCATTCATTGTCCAATGAAATTATTTGGTATCTACTTTCATGAATACTTTGTAAAAATCAAATACTTCGACAAGTTCTTACTTACCAACCGAGCACTGTCCCATCAAATTAATTGTTACCTACTTTTATGAACACTAGCTTTTCAAAACCAAATAATAATTGAATCATTGTCAGCGATGACTTGAATTTATTTTATTCGTTTTAGTACACGGCTAACATAAAAGCTTGCCTTCAAAAAGGTTTTTTATTAGTTATTTTATTGAAATTTTGTTTATTGTTGGGGTCAAAATATTGGATTTTCATCGAATTGATATCGAATTCGATGGATTCTTCGCATTCTTTCGTAAAACATTTCTGAGCTATGAAATTTGGTCTTTGATAGGATTGCGCAAATCGTTGATTGTTTCGAAAACTTTGTGTTTTGATTTCGGATACTTCGTCCAGGTTGTTGAGAAAATGGGCGATGGGACATTCTAGTTGGATTTCTAGAAGTGGTTGACATGGATTTTTGTTTCAGTAGTTGATTATGAGGAAATTGTTTCGGTCTGAATACATTTTGGGGAGGACCAAAAACTTTCGATGAGATTTGATGGAGAGTATTGACTTTGAAATTGGGTTGGTCTTGGCTGAAGAAAACTATTATATATTGATTCATTAGTGGTGTATGTCTGTCTATAGTTGGCGGTATTCAGTTTCGATTTATGAGTTTCTTGCAAAAAACCATACGATTTTTCAAAAAAATTATATTCATTCACGTATGCCATTGCGTCTCCTACAGAGGTTGCTTTCCGAGATGCATGTTAGTTCTCAGTATATCTGTACAACATGCAATGAATGTGCCAAGGGCTACTGAGCAATTGAGTAAATTTTATTTTCCCGTGCTAAATCAGGATCATTACCCATTCTATGAGCAACACTACTTCTGATTATTTGTTATCTGTTTCCAAAGCTTTCCTTCCTTGTGGAGGAAACAATGCAATCTAGATCACTTCAGCCTAAAAAACATTGTATGAGGGTATTTTTGAGGCTTAGCCAATCTTTCAGTTCGGCTGTCTCTCTTACCATAAGCGCTGCTTTTCAAATAATTTTTCATATCTACTGATTGATATATCCAAAGTATTACTGTCACCATGGTTTGGTTTGAAATTATTGAATTGAGATTTGAAAAGGTTCCAGTTTACAAGAGGCTGATTTATTTGAGTTGATGGGGTCATTTCGAATGCTATGATATTTGTTTCAGATATAAAATCATTATTAGTTGGATTTCGATTTATTGGTTTCCTCAAATGAATCATATAGCATAGTTCTTGCGATGAATTGCTCGATTATATTCACCGAAGTCCTTATTCAGAGGGTTCAATGAAGGTAAAGGAGAATGGGCACTCACATGTTTTTCAAAGATTCTAATCTTTGTAGTTTTCTGCTCCTCTTCCAATGTTTCTTTTCAGATTTCCAGGGTAAGGGTCAGTCGAAGGTTGATTTTCGATGGACCCCGTCAGATTTGTGCTCAAGTGGTTGAAACCTCCACGTCACGGAAAAACTATTTTTTCGATAATTTTGGCGTTGCACAAATACTATCGACTGCTAAAATCAAATACTTCGGTCGAAGAAATGTCTTTTTGAAAACAATTAATTTCGATAAAACTAATTACATTTGTCTCTGAGAAGAGTTACAGAAAGAATGATGAATATTGTCAGATGATTTGCTTCCACAGATCCAAGACGAGGGGATTCTAGGAATACTGCCTGCTCTGCAAAGCTTCATCAGCGTCTTCCATGGTAACGTATATTCCGAAGGAACGGTCGCTATATAACTTCAAGAAAAAAGTATTGTGTTTGTGATGATGTTGAGAGTACATTCATAATATTTGCGCTCAATGAATTTTTCAACAAGCTGTAGGTGTGAATTGTCTGGCAATTTTTCACATAGTTCATATGATATTTATATTAACAGAAATAAATTGTGGATGATATAAAATAAAAATTGTTTCAAATAAAATACTATGATTCTATTGAAAAAAAAAAGAAATTTCTAGAAAAACAATTTGTCGTCATCTATTCCTACAGAATTATCAGAGCAGTCATAACATAAATGAGGTTTTTTATCAGGAAATCAAGTTGTTCAAAGTAATTTTCTGGCATTCCCCAACACTTTCCTCAGTGAGAAATTGTATATATACTTTTTCATTGCCGTACAGACTTTTTCTCGTTGACTGTGAAATTAATTAGTACTCTCTTCATATTGAATTTTCAGTAGAAATACGAGCTGCCAGTTGCCTTGAGTTTACTGAGAGAGGAGCAACCACTATGAGTCGGGTCGTTTATCCCATTCATATTTTATTTACTTGAGAAGGAACTGCATATTATGTTTGTAACGACATTCATATTTTCTATAGACGTATGGGTTATTCGATTCCATATCTCAAAATCAAAACTGAGTTATCCATAATTTGAGCTCCACAATATGTGTCTGAAACATACCACTGCGCATTTTTTTTTCAATATTTCACTAGAATACAGACGGTAATTTCTTTGTATCGTGAGCAAGAAAACCAGTGAATTCATTTCAATCTTCAAACTATCATATGAGAAATAAATCGTGAAAGGAATTTATTTCTATTACTATGTAAATTTGAAACATGTCATTGCAAACACAATCGTTGCTTCCTTTCCTGTAAGAACAGCAATTTGTTATAGGCAAACCACTTGGATACAAAAACTTCACCACCAGCCCTTCTTTGTTCTCGGTAAAACTGGCTCATCAGATTTCTCATTTTCCGTTTCGTTTCCAATACATCTGCTCCGAGTAATCTGCTGATTTCTAACCAGGCGTCATCCTTAGAATTCCTACATTTGAATTTATCATCGGACTGCATCCACAAACACCTACGTTTTCTGTACTCTTCGATTAATATTGTCAATGAGGCATAATCCCACCTAATTTTTTCGGAATGTGTAGTACACCCTGAAAATTTCATTGAGGTATATTACTGCAAAAATACTATTTCCAATTAATTCTGTTATGGTTATTCACAAAGTCGAATATCTTTTAATTAAGTGAAAAAAAAGAGTTGATAATAAATAGAATAGAAGAAGCGCATTGTCAGTAATTTTCAAATGAAAACCAAGAAATTAATGAAAAATAATTAATAAAAAACTTTTTAAAGACAAACTTTCATTTAAATGCACTGAAAAAACAAAAATAATTGCTTTGGATCTATAACTCACGGAATAACCCACTTCCGTGAGTTATAGATTCGAAAGCTTGTAACGCAAAGCTTTCAGTTCGAATACAAAAGCGACAAGCTCTTGAATCTATAACTCACGGAATATCTTACGTCACACATCCAAAGCAATTATTTTTATTTTGTGCTTTTTAGTACTCAAGTACGTTCTAATCTATGCATTTTTGTTGAAGTATCGTTCTGGGGTATATAGTCCTTCGAAGAGGAGAACATCTAAAGATTAACTCATCCGCCATCTTGCCGTTGCTATCTTCAATTTATGAATTTAATTATGAATTTCAACTAAAATCAATAATATCGACTAAATTCATAATATCCGACCCCAAAAACCTCGACATACCAATTTTGAATCAAATCAGGCCATAATTACAGAACTCATCAACCATTTCGAATTTGTGAAGTTTGATAGAAAATTCATAACCTCCGACCCCGAAAACCCCCACATACCAATTTTGAATAAATTGACCATAAACAGAGATCATCGGCCATCTTGGAGCCGCCATTTTGATTTTATGAATTTTGAAAAAAAATTGATTAACTCCGACCCTGAAAACCCCTACATACCAATTTTGAATCGAATCGGACTATAAACCTAAATCTCGTCCACTACCTTAGAGCACCACTTTCTTTTTTTTCTAACAAAAATTCTATAAGCCGTCATTTCAATTTCATGGATTTTGAGAAAAAATTAATAATCTCCGAATCCAAAAACTCCCACATACAAATTTTGTATAGAATCGGACCATAATTACGAAACCTGTTCGCCATCTTGAGCATCCATCTTAAATTCTTGAATTTTTACAGAAAATACACAATCTTCGTCCACGAAAACCCCCACACACCAATTTTGAATAGGATCGTACCATAATCACAAAACTTGTCCGCCTTCTTAAATTTATGAATTTTGACAAAATATTCATAATCTCCGACCCCGAAAATCCCTACATACCAATTTCGAATCGTATCGGACCATAATCATGAAACTTCATTCGCCAACTTGGAGCTGCCATCTTGAATTTATGAAATTCATGAATTTTGAGAAGAAAATTCATAATCTCCGACTCCAAAAACTCCTACATACAAATTTAGAATAAAATCGGACTATAATTACGAAATCTGTTCGCCAACTTGGAGCTCCATCTTGAATTTTTGAATTTTCACAAAAAAAATCAAATCTTCGGTCCACGAAAACCCCCACACACCAATTTTGAATCGTATCGGACCATAATCATGAAATTCATTCGCCAACTTGGAGCCGCCATCTTGAATTTATGAATTTTGACAGGAAACTCATGATCTCCGACCCTGAAAAACAATTTGAATCGAATCGGACCATAATCACAAAACTCGTTCGCCATCTTGGAGCCGCCATTTCGAACTTATGAATTTTGCCAAAAAATGCATAATTTCCGGCCCCGAAAACCCCTATATACCATTTTTGAATCAAATCGGACCATTATTACAAATCTCGTCAGCCATTTTAGAGCCGTGATTTTGTTTTTTTCTGTAACAAAAATTTCATAATGCATTGTCACCGGAATTATGAACACCTGCCATATTTCAGCTCAATCGGATGTCGACAAGTGCTTCAAAAATGGATTACAAATTTTGAACCGGAATGAATAACCGAACGAATGACATACGGACGAAGAAAGTTAAATGAATGCTTGTAAAAAAGGAAAATTCACTAATCCTTCTGCGGAGTTACTCAATACAAACATATTTTACGCAAGTTTTCGCACTTTATAACACTAATGAATAGACAAATGTTTCAAGAGAAATATTTGCCAATTCACAAGAACTTAAAACGTTGTCGATTCACATTTGTAACCCCCCTCATTCTTTAAATCGCAAATTTTAAAAATCTGATTGAAATATATGTAGCGAAATTAATTTGCCGATAGGCTGCTCAGTCTGATTCGGTGAGGTTGTAGTAAGGTTCAACTAATGACTTTCAAAAGTTCTTTTCAAGTAGGCCACGCTAAAAAAATAACAGATGGATTAACTTGACTTTTTCTTTCAGTGGGCGCCAGGCTTGCAAAAGATGGAAGCTAAAAGATGGAGAAAATATACTAATAATTAAATTTTTACTTAGCTTGTATGGGAAGGCAAAATCAATATACAGGACACCAATTCTACAATTTCATTCATTTCCTATAAAAAACAACAATCAAAATATCTGCAAGCAAATAATATGAGCAAATATTGAAATACACAATTTATAGTGAGAAGAATAATTGAAAAAATAACGAGTGAAAATATTAATGAAAAAAATGGAAGT
The DNA here is from genome assembly GCA_018342105.1 of Gonioctena quinquepunctata. Lineage (NCBI taxonomy): Eukaryota > Metazoa > Arthropoda > Insecta > Coleoptera > Chrysomelidae > Gonioctena > Gonioctena quinquepunctata. The sequence goes on along the minus strand of JAFIRS010001866.1, from coordinate 81,804 downwards.
GAATGATAATGAAATGATTAAACCAAAAAATTTGTATCAGGCAATAAAATTCAGAATTATTATACAGAACACCAACTTAACAAATTCATTCCTTCATAAAAAAAACAATCAAAATATCTGCAAGCAGATAATGTGAGCAAATATTGAAATAAACAGATTTATAGTGAGAAGAATCATTGAAAAAATTACAAGTGACAATATCAATAAAAAAAGTGGAAATGAATGATAATGAAATGATTTAACAAAAAATGTTGTATCAGGCACTAAAATTCCGAAAGTTACAAATTGATTCCTCTGATTCCCGTCGATGATGGTATTTTTGGGTGGTTTATACCTGGGAAGGCTGATTCGTTCGTAGCTTGGTCTCAATGAGAAGGTTACTTCATAGGTCTCGAATTGGCTTCATATAGACTGGGAGGGTATCTATAAGTGCTGTGATACCTCGATTCCTGACTCGATCTTTGTTGTGACAAGCCTCAATGACCACCCTTTACGTAGACTACTGGAAGACTTCCTAGTGTTTCCAGTCCTTCCTTGTTACCTTTCCTCAATGGTATATTGATACGCCCGGCCTATACGCGGTGTTATGAATTAACAGAACACACCTGTAACACCAGACTTTTTGTTTGATTGCGAAAACGAGCATCAAGAGCATCGACTATCTGAGGATGGTCCAACCGAGATTATGTCCCTGGAGCGGTCAACAGGAAATATCCCTTTCCCTTTATACTTGGGCGTGGAGTTATTTATCCAGGAAGTACGTATCGTTTTCAGAAAGATTCGAAAAATAATAATGAAAAATGATAATGCACTCATAAAAATGTTAGGAATAGGCATATTTATTTAATAAAAGTTGACAAAAATAGTTCATCCGTTCTATAAACGAATAATATGAGACAATATTCAGAAAAACAAATAGAGATTAGTTTTCTTGAAGTTAATTTCACATAAGGCTACAAATCCAAATAGATTGACTTAAAACAATAGTGACATCAATTGTCAGAAAAACGGCTGGAAATAATTATTTTTTGAAATCTTTGGTAACATGAAATTATGGAGATACATTTAAAGACACATTCGTATTATAAAAATAATTCAATTTGCCCACACATAAATATAGAAAAATACATATGACTTCACTGAGCATAGCCAACACTGTTCACTTGAGAAGGTTTCTGAGCGACAATTAGTTCAATTGTATTAATATTTCGAATAACTCCGCTAAAAATGTATATTTTATTTTCAACCCGCACGGTATATTAGATTATCGTTGTATGGAAACGGTTCTCTATGAGGTCATGAATTATCGATTTGAGGTTTTTCGTTGACTCATCACGTTCTGGAAGCGTTGATCAATAATAGGTATTTCGGATCAATAATAGGTATTTTGGAAAAAATACTGTTCTTTCGTGCCTTCACTTGGAGTGATCATTACTCGGTTGAACTTGATCTGAATCTAATTATTCTTAATTTTTTCTTAAGTTCACTACTGACAACTATATTCGTACTCTTCTCATTGTTATTTCACTATGTTATGACCGAATGAATTCTAACCTCATTTTGAGAAGTACATGTTCTTGATTCACTGTTGAATACCGAGCGAGCTCGTTATTCGAAAAGTCTCGCCCTTTTTATATCAATCTGTCCCACCACGATGCATGCGCGGATTTCATTCCCATACTAGCTATCTTCAACCTGTTATTATAAATCAGTGGCTTAAAAATTGATGGTTTGCTGCTGTCATACGCGAATGGATAAATACGGGAGCTTTTATCTTTCTCGCGATTGAGTTATATTTAATGGGCTGTCATAATCTATAAATTTATAGCGTTCTTCTGTCGTCATAAATACATCAAAACAGTTTTATGATATCTCAAAGCACAATGCGATTAGGCGAGCTGTCAAAAATTTACACTCTTGTTTATTAAGAACTTTGTTTTTGACATACGCGTAACTAGGAGGTGATGATATATTAATAGCTATATCGAAAAAAGGGTGATGTATTATGGGACTTCCTAATTGCCTTTTTTATCTTATAATGACGAAATTTTTTTAATGGGCTCATTTGTTGATTAGCTTGGTCGTGTGGACGATTTCTGATTTTATTATATTTCCTAGTGAACTGATATATCTGGCTATAACGTTCATATTGAGAATATCGTGTTGTTTCTTAGTAATGAAAGTTTTTCTGTAATTATGGGGCCTGACAATATCACATGCGAAAAAGACGATAATAAAATAATCATTACAATTTTTGAGGAGGCGAAGGATATCCTTTGAACCTCGAAATCTTGTTCTGAATTTTAAGTTCATCAATAAAAAACATTTGAATGAAAGGAATCTAATGTCAAACCAGTCCACAAAATTACTGAAATGGTACACTATACAAGAAAAAACGAATTTTTTGAAGAAGCTATTGAGATATTCATAGAAACAATTTAAAATAATTGACTATTATGTTGTCGTTTCCATTCAATGATCCAAGTTTGAATTATTAAATTTGAAATTATTTGATGAGCAATATTGAAAAAACCCCAGCCAGAAGATTTTTAATCATATTATAACTGAATTTACATTGAAAATTTTATATTTTTCGATAAACTATTGAATAATCCAATTACTGCTAAGTGAAAGTGAAAGTAGCTGAACTTTGCAAAATCCCACAAAATGGAGAAATGAGGATAACGATGAATTGAGAGCCGGACCTTGCTTTCAAAAAGATATTATTGGTAGCTTTCCAGAAAAAAATTGTTAGTAACTAATAATTGATTCCAAAGATATGTAACAAAGTTACTATTTCACCGGTTTTATAGACCGGCAAGAGCCTTAAAAATAAATAGAAACCAACTCGGTTATTTGAAGTCGAAAAAATGTAATTAATTCTCGGTAAGATTCCGTGAATTGAAACTAATCAGATCGGAATATTCATACCGCCACGCCGATGCCGCGACTCGTGCCTATAAAACATACGCGGTAGCTATCTGCGCGACCAGAGGATCAAAGAGAATTTTTGCATCGAGCCAAGCCGTGCTGTGAATGAACGTCGCCAGGAATATTCAGTCCTTCAAAGAGCAGCCCGAAAAATCAGGTCGTTCGATAGACAGCGCCCGTGGCCATTGACGTCGTCCGGCCTACGTCACAAAGGGAAAAGTTCACAAGATTGGTGAATATAAGAAGGATAATTTGTATGATATTTTTTTGCGAGGCTCTGAATCGGCGCGCGAATGAACGTCACCTGATCAGTGGAGAGGGAAACTGGCTAAGCTGCTGTTGATATCGCGATACCAGAGTTAGTAGTTTCCCGAAGACCAAATCAAGCATCACGTGTCGAAAGTGCCCGTCCGAGTTCCACACTAATCTAGCAGAGTGATTTCCGGAGAAGTATTCTGAATCGCTTGTGTGCTACCGCATAGACCACTCTTCCCTTTGTATGTGCTTTTGGTTGCCAGAATAGTCAGAGTTATATTGAGATAACGAAGAGTATGCTCTGCTTTCCACTATGTAACATTTGAGGCTGCCGTCCGCCGCGCCGTCCCGCCTGTTGAGTTGACTCTTATAAAATAAAACCAAATGTGATAACTACTTCAAATCGGATGTTTTATTGACCATTCTTATGATTTTGAGTGGAACCATCTAGTGTGCAGTTGACACACAGGTATCCAGCCCAGTCAAGGGCAATCAAAGCCTGCCCTGCCGCCCTCCTCGTAACATTAGTCAATACTATATTGACCCCTGGAGTGTTTTATTTCCTTCACTGAGACTGCCCGGAGTAGTGTCCTTCCCACTTCAACGGAAGGTGATGCAGACAGATATGACTGGTAACTATCTAGAAAAAAAAAGTCAATAACCATAATTTGAGGGGGGCCAATCCTTCTTCGAAGATAGGCCTATATGGAGAGAAATAAAAGATATAGGTATATTTTCCAACTGAAGAAAGATATATAGATGGTGACAAATCCCCTTCGAACAATCAGTTGTCACACCCCGGGTCAATACAGAAAATCATATGTAGAAAAAAAAACATTGAACACAGGCAACTGTGAACAAAAGAGAACAAAAATGGTATTGCCTGAAATGCATAATATGTTGTATTAAGAATCACCTATGAGTCACAAAAAAGAAATAGATAACACTCTATTAATAAATCAAAAGCATTATGGCATGTCGCCATAGACAAAGGAGCGATAAATTACAGCCGCAACTCTCTAAAGTAATACCACGAAAGCCCATAAAAATGTCATGATTGGCGGTGAGTTGGAAGAATTCCATTACGCGGGCGGGTTCGAAGGCATGCATGACTTATTGAGCCGCGGAGACAATTAATGTCCGAAGTCGTAATCTATTACGGTGGGAACTACACCGCCCATATTCAATAATGAAAGGGGTCATAGTGGAGAGAGTCTATATAAGAACAAAGTCAAAGGTAAAACAAGAATTAGTTGAGAAGTATCATGAGCTTAGATCTATTATTATGAGAATGATTATTATGATCAAACCCATTCAGAAAGGGTTCAGAATCGAGTCAATCTAACTCAGTGCAAAGTCACCGTAACAAACTATAGAAATGTTGGATTTTCGAAATCAGTGGAAAACTATTAGTGAGAAAGTAACATAAGTGCGCAACAATCAGAATCGACCGTTTAATAAACAATGTTCAATTCGCAACATATTATGACAACACTACGAGGTCAATAAATGAACAGTTATCAGTTCTGAAAGAATACTATTAAAGGACAGTATGGAATTCGAGTATTCCGCTGAACCCATTTAATCTAGAAGCAAAAACCAACAATTCAGAAAATTCCATAATATAAACTAGAGTCAATTAAAACATCGCCTGACTCAATTTGAAGTGCGGAGTAATCCCCATTAATTAGTGATGAACTGAAGAAAACAGAAATCGAATTAAATCAAAACGCGTAGATAAATAATCAAGGGTGACGAAAAGTGATTCAATGAGAACTAAATGTAAGTAATCAGTTTTGTATTGTGCTTGGTAATGTGATCACACCAATATATTCTCCCCATGTTATCAATATTCAATTCATGGGTTTTACAAGTACTATTTACTAAAAACTACTATTTTGTTATGTCCGATCCTCACATGTATTACGGACTATTTAGAAAAGAATATGATGAAAACTGTCGACCAGTTAACATCGCTTATTATTTGAAATTACTTGTTGCTTATTTTTTTTGTTAAATGAACATGACTGTAGTTACTCATAAATTTCATTATAATCAATTGCTATCACATCTTCGAATGCATTATTTCAACTAAATCCTAAAGTTACTGAGATCTGTGACTTTCAATCCCATATGAACAACCCACGTTCCAACAACCTACAGGGTGAGGAAAAATACTTGTTACTGCTCCGAATGAATTTTCATGTTTCAAGTCTTTCTTATTCACAATGCTCTGTATATTCTGGGTTAGTTTTTTTTCGAGCAAATCCTTACGGAAGTAGAACAAGTTTTTCTCATAATATCTTGTATTATTTCAGCGCATATCTGGCAATTAATAGAGAATTGGAAATTTTACTATTATCCAGTGGCGTCACCATCAAGGTGGCTGGGTATCATTTTGTTTTCAATAATTTTAGAAAAGGCCAGTGGCGTAACACAGTACCTGGGCCACTGAGCTTTGCTAGGTGTTTTTTTTGTGAAATCGTGTTGTTTCAAAGATACTCATTTAGATAAACTTGAAATATTCGGATGATGATATAACGCCATGTCATATAGGTGTCCTTCCTGAAAAAAACGCGATTTAACACAAAAAAAGGATTATAACCTGACCTAACCTACTCGTATTGCAGACGTCGTAGTTGAATCTGGTGGATTGGCTAGTTCTACCAGACGTCGTGGATGAATCTGGTGGTTAAGCCTGTTCTAACCTAACCTACCATGACTTTTTTTGTGTAAAGTCGCGTGTCTTCAGGAACAACACCTATATCAAAGAACTTAAAAAGCAAAACCCTATAAAGATACAAAATTTCATCCGAATCGTTGGAGCCGTTTCCGAGTTAGCCGAAATATATGTACAAGAATTGCTGGTTTGAAGATATACGATATGCCCAAAACTTCTTCGGTACGGGGAAAGAGTGAAACGAAAATGAATTGACCTCTATTAGATCTTTACTGATAACAACTGATTGAGTTGAATGGCACCAATGAAATTTTGAAATTTTGAATCGATAAATTATTATTGAGGAATACAGAAGTAAATATACCATAAGATTGAGTATTCTGTGACAAGTAAAGCGAGAGAAACAAATTACCTCAGGTTGCATTGCATTTCTCAAACAGAAAACGATAAGATCATAATATCATGAGAAATAAATGCTTACCTGAGGAAAAAAAACAGAGAATCTATGCTGGTTTCATTTTTTATACAGAACCAATTCTCAACAAACTACCCCTATTTATATAAAATTACATTTGCCATTTCCCAATTGAAAAACTCTTATTAAAAACAAAATATATTTAATATATTTATCAGTTAAACCAATAATAATGTTCAGTACAAAAAAAACTTCTTTTTTTTTCTCGAACAATTATTAAGTCTGTAGAGATATAATTATAGTATTGTAATATAATAATAATATTTCTCCAATCGTACAGTTTAACTAAATATTATTAGAATGTTTATAATATTTCAGTTATTCTAAATCTGATCAGATTCCAGAAAATATTTTTGGTCACCCACTCACGAAGTTATTCTCATATATACGTCGTTTACAACCGAATGGAAGAAACAGACCTAATCATTCGATCGAAGAAATGGCGCACAATCCTCAAGTCCATGTATAAATCTCAGATGATCCTTAAGACAGTGTTTCCTCTTAGCTCTATAGGAACAAAACTTGCACATGAATTTTGGTTCTTTTCCACACTCAAATCGTACATGATTGTATAAGGACGAGGCATACTTGTAAGTTCTCCGACATACTTTGCAATGGAATATGCTTCCTAGAAAATAAATGAAAGCTAGTGAAGGTACAAAAACATGGAATGACCGGAAAATCTCTCATTGCATGACTACGGAAGGAAACCATAAAAACAATATAATCAGTTCTATTATTCCATCACCATTTGATAAAATTATGGATGATATATTTGTTAGTATGAAATCAACCAATGTTAAAATCTGAAGAGAATCAGGTATTATTCATTGTGGATAGAGGGCGCTACAATATCAAAAGTAATACAAGAAAAAATGTCTCATATGAAAACAATAGTTAAGTATATAACATTATGGAACATCGCTTCAACAGGAGTATTTTTTGCTGCCTGTCCGAATTTTCAAGTCCTGATTAGGTTTTGTCGACAACAACCTCCATACCTTCGAAAATAATTGCAATAAATATATCCTTCCATCATACATTTTGCGAATGTTTTTTACCCCCTTCATTTTTATAACTGGTGTTCCTTGATTTGTTGACAATATGAGCAGGATGTTCATAAAATCAGATGTGGAATCATCTGCGACTGAAAGATAAACTTTAGTCACTATTTTCCATCGTCAAGATAACCTCTTGTGGGGTATTCATGTTGAAAAGGGAAACATTCTCAATTGAATAATGAAAGAAGATTTTTCCTTGTTAATGGAATGAAAACACATTGCACGAATACGTTGCAGATGAAGGCATTTTAACAAAAAGACTTAACAGACCAATCAATAGAGAATTTTTCATGACAAAAACACCACCAGGAAACCGACTCTTCACACACTCTCCAGTGATTGATATTTACTTTATGTGTGAGAAACTCAGGCACTGTTAGATTATTATTTTTGGCATAATTGCAATTTGATTTTCTAAACACACTTCATTGCAGTAGACCTGGATGCGTCATATGTGGTCCGATTAAAATTTTTCTTTGATATTGTGAGAGTAGAAGTATAGTACTACGAAATGACCATTCTCATTTTTCATTAAAATGCTGCGAAATAGGTGGGAAATACTTCCAAACCTGACCGAAAACGGGCGAGTGCATGAAAGCGGCGGAGGAGTGGGGGTAGAGCAGCAGATTCATAATGGACGCTGCGCGCTTGTATTACTAGGCATACGCTTCCAAGCGTCTGCTGCTCTACCTTCACTGCTCAGCCAATTTCACGCGCTCGCCCCTTTTTCGGTCAAGTTTGCAAGTATTTTTCACCTATTTTGCAGTACTTCAACGCTTAATTAGATTGAACGTTTTGTGGCACTATAACTCTACTCTTGAAACCTTGTTGATAAATTGCAATCGGGCCTCCTAGGTCGCATCCAGGTCTACTGCAATGAAGTGCATTAAAAAATTCAGATTGAAATTATGCCAAATCTGATTATTCGACAGCGCCTGAATTTTTCACACATAAAGTGCATATTAATCACGACTATGTCGTGGGAAGCCTGCACTACGATTCGAAAAGTGGTGAAATTATGGATTTAAAAAAACGAGGAATTTTTTCTGGTTTTCCTGGTTTTCTCCTTTACCAATTCTCTACAATTCGTCAATTGGAAGTATCGATATCGCTTCATTAGTTTTCAAGTTAAAAGTCGAAAACGATAAAAAATAAAAAACATTACTTTTAAATGTTTATAACAAATTAGACAATGACAGTTGCGAGTAGAAAACATAACAGGATATAACTACGAACCGTTCTTCGCAATGTTTATATTCTGTATAAATGGATATATGATAAATAATCTAAATAAATGCATGAAAAAAATTCTGTCTTCTCTTGGAGTGTGTGTTCAGTTGTTTTCTGATGAACCGAGCATGATATGCACATACACTTTTTCATTATATTCACGATCTCCAGTAAAAGTTGTCTTGCTATAGTACCCGCACGAAGCTGTACCCCCAATAATAACGAAGTTAGCTACTAGTACCCTTTCGACATTGGAAAATGTTGAATTATGATTCTTGAGGTTGAGACAAATTCATTGACACTGAAATTCCAACCCTATCAGAGTGGAGATCTGGAGGTTTCAGGTTCGAGCCTGAATTTCGACATTTCCATGTTTTTTGACGGATATGGATGCTGCTCGACGCGGCCAATACGAATTACGCATTAGTTTCCTCATTTCATGTAATTTAAAGCATTCAAGTATCGATTTATTGCTCTACGATAAAATGGGGGGAATATAAAGTGATGGATTTACAATCTATGTGTGTTCTCCTTCAATTTGATACCTCACTCGGTATGCTGGGGTTCGAATGCAAATTTTTATTTTTTAAATCGTTTTTCAAGTGCCAAAATGGCTCGAGTACATCGATTCACATTAGCTCATTGGAAATTAGCCGAATCGAAAACATTGACTTCCTGCTGAGTTTGACCTCATTATCACGAGTTTACGCTGACAAAGCATTTATGAATAGACACACTTTATTCATATGCGGGAATGCAATTTTGCAATAATTCTAGCAATGTATATCAATTTCCGGTCATTGTTGTTTTTCTGCCGAGTTTGACCTCATTATCAGGACATTGACCCGGAGTTTTTTGCTGATGAAGCAGTTATGAATAATCAGGTTGCTGTACTTTCTGATAATAAGTGTTACGTTTCCCCAGTAGGGGCATGATTATGAAATACCAATCAAATGAAATAAGTGAACATACATTAGGATTTTATCCAGCTTGGAAAAAGAGATACGAAGCACGGAGCTGTACTCCCACTGATAACTAATATAGCTCCTAGTGCCCTTTTGACGTCGGAAGATTCTTAATTATGATTCTTGACGTTGAGATGAATCCATTGACTTCGAAATCCTCCACCTTATCAAAGTGAAGATATGTCGGTCCCTAGCTCGAGCCTGGGATTCGATATTCCTTTGTTTTTTGACGAACCGAGCATGATATGCATGTAGACTTTTCATATTCACGTTCTCCAGTGAAAGTTGTCGTGTTAGAGTACCCGCACGAAGCTGTGCTCCCAATAATAATGAAGTTAGCTACTAGTGCCCTTCTGACATCAGAAAATGTTTAATTATGATTTTTGACGTTGAGACGACTCCATTGACATTGAAATTCCGCACCTTATCAGAGTGAAGATCTGGCGGTCCCCGGTTCGAGCCTAAATTTCGACATTTTCTTTTTTTTTCATGGATTTGGACGCTGCTCGATGCGATTCAAAGCATTCAAAGAGCGACTTATTGTTCTACGGGAAAGTGGGGGGATGGGGGAAGTGATGAATTTACGATCTATGGGTGCTCTCCTTCAATTTGATACCTCACTCGGTATGCTGGGGTTCAGAACTATTTTTTTTCAAATCGTTTCTCAAGTCTCAAAATGGCTTGAGTACATCGATTCACATTAGCCCATATATCGGGGGCCACTCTTGTATATTTTAAGTTAGGTAAGATACCAAAAATCATGACCTAACCCAACGTACACCCTCGTACACGAAAGCTTCTTCATCATCGAGCGCTATACGCGATGTGGAAGGTAGCACCATCTAGCGAAAAAATTGTGAAGTTTGAGCCCTTACGAAGGTAGCTGCACTACTTGGAAGAAAGTGACTAAAGTATATCTTTCAGTCGCAGATGATTCCACATCTGATTTTATGAACATCATATTCATATTTTCAAACAAATCAATCTATCATACCCCATGACAGGTATGAATGTCAAAAAACACTTGCTTCAAAGTGTCACTCCAAAAAAAATTTGACTAACATGTTTTCATCTTTGCAAAAGTGAAATTGCTTCTAGAAAATGTATTTCCATTTCTTCCAGTCTTCCTGATCATCGTGAAACCGTGAAATATGTTTTCGTCGACAGAAATGTATTGAAGATCTAGTGAATGCGATGTCTTTCTTGCGCCAAGTACTCTTTTTTGGAAAACATTCTCCTTTGCCCTCATTCATCTATATGAGTTTTTAATGAAGACTGGAATGGAAACTCTGAAACTCTGAATGAAATAGCAAATTTTCATTTTCAGATTTTTTCTTTTGAATTAGTGTCTTTTCTTAATATCCAGCGTGGCCGGGAAAGTAGTTGTTTCCTGTTAGACATTCACAAGAATAACTTCACTTTATCGTGAATTTTTCAATTAACAGAAAAATATTTCTTTTTATTATTTAATTGAGAATGTTTCCCTTTTTAACATGAATACCCCACAAGAGGTTATCTTGAACGATGGAAGATAGTGACTGAAGTTTATCCTTCAGTCGTAGATGATTCCACATCTGATATTATGAACATCCTGTTCATATTTTCAAACGAATCAACAGATGAATAGTGCGTTAAAACATTACTTGCGATACAATCTTCTGATGTGGGTCCAAATATGATCCAACTGTATTTTCCCACGACAACAATGCCGATGTGATGTACAGATTCCACTTATTGAAAAATAATTCGAGAATATTTCAAAACTCTTGCCTCAGACTAATAACCGACGGGCCGACCTGAACATATATCATATCATTCATAGACAGTAGGGTGGTTGAACGTGAAAATTGATTTTTTCACAAAATTATAAATTCAAAGATACTCAGTTACCTCTACCGGAGGATAGAATTCCAAACAGACATCAATCTTAAGTTACAGACATCACCTCACTTTTTCCCAACTTAAGACTTCACATTTTCGTAGCTCTTTCTCATACCAAATCACCTAGATGTACAATAGGCTGCCGATGCAATGCAAGATCTCAAATCCCATCGCTTTCAAAACTACCTTGATAAATCTCTCATCAAAGAATACAATTCTCAATCTAGTCTCCTGTTCCACGAGCTGATCCGGAAACACATGATTTTTTATTTCAGATCGATAAAATAAAATGTTGTATTCATTGTCATCTGTTACTACGATAACTGGGAGTATCATTCCAAAAATTTTTGTTCATATGTGTGTATGAGTGTGAATGGGACAAAAACTGTTTTGAATGAAATCACCAAAACTACTTTTTGAGATTAAAGACATTGTGATTGCTTGATAGATGGCGATACATCCACTTCAAAATTTCAAATAGCATAAGTGGCACATCGTTGAACAGATAATTCAATTCTCTTTTCCATCATCCTAGTTTTTCGATTTCCGTTCAGAAGATTTTGAACAATATGCATTTGCAATATCAAGTATAAATGCGGATCTGAATGGTACCCTTACCTAGATAACTTTTGAACGGTTTGATGTGAAACAATGAGACATGAAATATATTGAATGGTATCAACTGTCCTACTTTTCGAGAGAAGAAACATTAAATTACTCGACAGAGGGCGCTGGGGGCACATCAACTTGAAAATTTCGGAAGGCATAGAGGTCGAGTTGCACATCGTTAAAAAGGTAATACATTTTATTTTTCAACTATAGTTGATCTACGAAATCACAGCGGGACCAAAACTATTTTGAATGGTATTACCGATTCTACTCTTTGAAATAGAAGACATTGAGATTGCTTGATAAATGACGCGGGATGGCACATTCACTTTCAAATAGCATAGGGGGTCAAGATTAAAAGTTTCTTCTCAATCATCTGATTTTTTTTTATTATCCATTGAATAGATGATTGAAAAGAGAATTGAGATATATTCTGCAGTTTGAAATTTTCAAGTTGATGTGCCCCTCCGCGCTATCTATCCATTAATCACAATGTCTTTCATTTCAAAATCTAGTATCGGTGATATCATTCAAAATTGTTTCTGTCCCATAGTTCTACGTGGAAGCGTACGAAAGTGAACAGGGGTGGGGGCTATAAAAAGCCGCAAGTATATGGATGGAAGAGCAAGGTCTGGCTTTGCCTTTCTAGGCACAGACACACATTGAATCCTGCCATTTGATGTGATCTCTATCCATTACATATTTTTAACATTATATGTTTATGTGTTTTCTCCTATCATAAGTAGTCATATCACGTAAAGGATGACTGATTAATCAAACGTATTTTTGAAAGTATTCCGAATTTAAATTGGATTTTTTTCTACAAGAATTCATCATTATTAATCTAAGATATTTCAAACCCTCCACTGCTTCCAAAACCGCCCTTTCTTATATAACACAGACCTTTATATTTTTACTTCTCTGCATAAAATTCAGAACTCGTTCAGAACTCGTATCCAATGCTCAAAAGGTATAGTTTCCACGAATAAAATGAAGTTATTTTTTGTGAATGTCTAACAGAAAACAACTACTTCCCCGGCTAAAGCCACGCTGGACATTGAACTACATCTAATAGACATTCACAAAAAATAACTCAATCGTGGATTTTTCAATTCACAGAAAAATATTTCTATTAAGAGGTTACTGATTTGTTGAAAATATAAACAGGATGTTCATAAAATCAGATGTGGAATCATCTGCAACTGAAAGATAAACTTTAGTCACTATCTTCCATCGTCAAGATAAACTCTTGTGGGGTATTCATGTTGAAAAGGGAAACATTCTCAATTGAACATTGATAGAAAGATTTTTCTATGAATTGAAAAATCCACGATTAAAAGGAAGTTATTTTTTGTGAATGTCTAACAGTAGGAGATTTAAGCCGGTTCTGGGTCTCCCCCCACCACTATGACGTCACGTGTGACCTTGAATGGTTGCAGGTGTGCAGTGTGTGTGTGTTTGACCTTGAGATTTGACTTTGAGATTTGTCATTGAGTTTTGATATTAGGTTTGGTCGACTTTGAGATTCGACTTCATTTTTGACCTTGAATATGACTCTGAGATTCATAACATTAGGTTTTGACTTTGAGATTTGACCTTGAGTTTTGATGTTGGGATTGTTTCGGCAACCAAAAGATTTGATCTCGATGTTTGTTTGACCTTGACTAATGTTGTGGTGTAGGCATACATATTCTGTGTAGTCATGACCTTCATGAATCCTTGCTTCCTCCAAGCGAGGAGGGCGTTTGTCCTGTGAGAGAGCTAGCAGTGAACTGCGAGTATTGATGAGTGTGTTGATGGTCAAGTGCGCAATGACCTTCACACCCCCATCTACTGGAAATGGGGTGGGGATGTCTCTTATAAAAATGTGTGGAGTCGTTGATGAGGAATCAGATGTTAATAATATCATCAGAGTGAATAAGAGTACGAGAAGTTTCTCAATTCAGTGAGTGTATTTTTTATAAGGTGAAATAATCTATATTTTTTCATACAGTCTTACTATGTCTTTTCTTCCAAAAGTTGTGGATTTGAAGAGAATCAATTCTTCAATAATTGAAAAGAGGGTGGGAGCTTTTGAACAAAGACCAATATCATCATTACCCATCGGTAAAGCTTTCAACATAATTGGTATGACGATTTGCATAACCCGATATGGGAGATCTATTCTGATGACATTACGTGATGATATGATACATTATTCAAATCATGGTTGTCAAAAAGTATTTCCGATGAATTCATTGCGGACGATGTCAGTTGCATAAATGCTTCAGATTTCAAATATACAATAACATATTTGGGTCAGAGTCCACAAATAGGAGGGAGTTTAAGAACTCGACCTCTAGTAGAATTCAACTACATTAAATGATAATATTGTTTATATGTTAATAGTCAGGATATAGTGATTTTATGTTGAATATAGATATTTCTCCATTAAAAAATAACATTCAGTGTAGAAGTAATATATTTGGAGCATCACATTTTTCTCATGTAAGTAAAATTATTTGAATATCAATGGAATATATTAACAATTCTTTTTTTCGTTTCAGTTTTCAATATGTGGATGCATTACTCAAGTCAATGTTGGACGGAAGCCGTGGACATCAATACAGCCATCGAGAGATTGAACTCCTACTTGAATGCCTTGAGTCAAGATGTCCTCCATGCTACAGTTTATGATTTGAATGTTTGCTTCGATGAAGATGAAATCCAAAGATGTGCACATTTATCCGAGAAGTACGTCAAGGGTACAATAATTTGTGAGGAATTCAGCCAAGGAGCCTTAAACTTGCAACAATTCTGTGAAGAAATGATCAAATTGGATCTGGAAGGATTTCTCCACACCCTTTTACCATTCCTACCTGATGACATCATCGAGAAATATCAACTATATGATGAATATGATGATGAATATGATCATGTAGATATTTGATATGGAATAAAACATATATTTACAAAATCTTGTTTATTTATTTTTCCATTACACATAAACATTATTGATATACTTAAAAATATTCAGATATAGTACAAAAATAAAATATTGAACATTTCAAAATGAATTACGAACAGAGTCATCCAATGCATTGTAAGTCAAGAAGGTGTCGTGTATAATGAGTGCATAGACTTTGGTGTTGGCAGGAAATTTAGTTTTTCTTGTTTCGAACTCCAGCTTGATATCCACTGTAGATGATTTTGTAGCATTCGGTTGATGTAAACAATCAATGATGAACAGGGGATTCTGTTGAAATGCTTCAAGGTCCATAAGAGGTTCACTCATATCTTTGTCATAATAACTACGTTGAAAGTCCTCATATGCATAGTAAGCTGAAGAGAATAGTTCTTTATCAAAGTCCAGGTTCCAACGCTCATATGGGTAGACTTCAGAGTTCAAATACACTCGGATGTTATTAATGTCTGCATTTATGAATTTTGTCATATTCAGTGTTCTGTTTTCGGATGCAGTGGTACTTTGAAAACCGATAATTATGAAGCGAGGTGTTTCCAAAGTGTTGGTTGTTTTTATTGCCCATATGTCTGAAGATAGCAATGAGGGTAATTCATAAAGATCCCACATACGATAAGCCAACTTGATTTTTGAATTCAGACCACTCTTATTTATTCTACTGAATAATTTGAGCTTCTGCTTGTCATCGGGTACAACATGTTTTATTTTCCATTCAATCTTTGTAATTTCCAAAGAGGCATCAACGTCTCCAATATATGAATTCTTGAATGAACGAGCTATAATCAAAATCAGTTCTTGTTTTGCATTCAGAATGCTCTTCTTATAATCTTCGGCAAAACCCATCAAATATTTGAGAGGAAGTTTTCCACTGAATAAATAACTGGGTGCATCAATGATGTGTTGTTTTGTGTCGGAAAGTCCCCATCCAGTTGTCAAAAGCATGTGAGAGTGTGATTGACCAAATGAAACCATATTCTTCATTGTGGATGTTATACCTGGTTTTCGAACAACGGCAACTTGCTCACCACCCATTTCATAGCGAAAGATAGCATATTTTGTTCACTTCTTTTAGAATGAATTTTCCCTCAATGTAAATGAAACTGTCGGCAATGTCCAGTATTAAATCTTGATTGTTGATTGCAATTCGGATTTCATCTGAATTCTTGAACAATGGTGATCCGTACGGCTTATAGGTATGCTCGTGCAGACTTATGAGAGAATGATCGACCACTGGTTCATTGAAAATATTCAACTTGTCACTGTTTGCTTCGAGTACCATTTTATTGTCGAATTCGGAGTCCAATCGAGTTTAGAAAATTAAGATCTCTCGCTGACAATGTATGTCTTTGTCGTTCAGCATACACTTGTGGAATGACCTTCTTCCTGGCAAAGCTTTTTTTTTTGACGATATTTGATGAATGACGATCTTTGTTTGGTGAAAATATTTCGTATTCACTGTTTTGTCGTGTGTTGTAGCAAAAACCCATTACATTCGTTATTGTAATTTCTTCAATTCCAATATGACAACTATTTCTTCCACACTACCGAAATCAATGAGATTATTTCGATGATCCAATATGCGCAGAGTAATGTTGTCGATGAACTGATGGGCATATAAATAATGATGTTTGGCTCTTTTGTTATATTATAACCCGGCTCAACATCAACATCAAATGAAAAAAGAATATGATTCTCTTCTTCATTTATGTATGATCCTGAAATGATATTGCAATCCAATCGAATGAGTCTCACGGGTACAATATTCACAGGAGATGTAGATTCATGCATGCGATTTGCACTGAATTCTTTCTTCTCGAATCCCAACAGGGATGCTATTGAGTTTTCATGTTTCAGGTTCACCACATACTTTGATTGCATCATACATTTGAATGTATTATTGTTTGCTCGGAGGCTGAACAATTCATCCAATGTGGTGTCATCATGTTTGGCGCCATGAAATACGTGGAATTCAAGTTCTCGTTGGATAACAGCATTTATTTCTTCTATCTCATATGCGCCACTTGGTATTTTTATAACACGTTTAGAACTGACTGTGGAGGCTTTATTTGCGGGAATGAAGAAAGTGATCAAGTTGTTTGTTTCCGTGACATTGTGGATTGTGTTGCATCCATAGAATCCCAAAAGCCCCAATCCATAACGGCTATTCTTATCCAGCTCAATGGGTGGGTAGAAGTCTGCACTCAAGACACTGGTTCCAACAGCTTGTAGCTCGAACTTTCGTGACATGACTGATTGCATTCATATGATAACAAATCATTTTATTGTTGTTCACAACACATGTGATATAATTTTCTTCGTTTCCTCGGCGGCATTGTGTGTCCCAATTCAACTTGATTGTTATTGGCGCCAATATTACAATCATCGATGGTGCAATAACAACAAAATAATTTCCGAGGTATGGGTCCGTCATTCACATCACTGGAATTTGATGTTCCAACACTTGCATTGTCCATATGATGTTCATAGCAATATTTATATTTTAAAATATCAATATCCTCCTGAAGGAGTTTGGGAAGTATTTCCCAAACCGATGCAATTTCATTAGCTGCACAAGTAATCATGACCTCTTTGGGCATATCCGCAAGTTGACCTTTACTCATTTTTTTCAAGCTGCGTAATCTTGAATATGCGATGAGGGAAATGCCCCATTCTCTTAATAGCCTCTCGATCTATTTCTGGCGTGAAATCCATTTTAGCTTTTTCGAGTGATTGGAAGAGAGAGAAACTTCAAGCATAAGTGTCCACACACAACTGTATTGTATTTCTGCTCACGTTCATAATTATACATAATTTTTCGACTGCATGTGTACCTTTCCGGAAGTAATGGACCAACTCCACTGGTGGGGGTAAATCTCCAAAACTGTCGAAATATGTTGCAACTCTTCCAATTTTCCTGTATGCCACCCAATGTGTTCCTCGACCGCTGAATCCATCCAAATTGATGATGTCTTTTTCATGATTACGTGGTCCTGGGTTGGCAAATTATCACGCATGAACACACCACGAAAGTGTGGAATTTTCAATTGTTTGGCATAATATGTACGATCTATATCTGTAGAGGTTTAAGAGGTAGGGCATCAATTAGTTTTTTTGATGTATATGGTTTGAGATAGATACCGAGGCCTTTGCGATATGGTTTCAAGAAAATACCGCTACCCTTTTTTCCTAAAGCAATCGCCTCCATCTTTCTGTTATGATGTTTTACCTCTTTCAGATCATTCCTGTTCGCACTTGCTGAATTTATAGCTCTGCTTATACCTGCAGCAGCACCAGCCAAACTACCCAATGCAGATAATCCGGCAAAAATTGGTATCAATGGTGAAATTCCACCAACTTCCGGGATAGGTATTATGCGAGGTGTGCGAATTTTTTTCTTTCCGCCTGCTGCTTTCAAATATTTACGTGCTGCTTTCAATGCCATTGTTGTGGCCATCTTTCTATTGTTTGTCACGAATCGATTACCTCCAGCTTTATGTAATTCATCCCGAACTTTTCGTACAATTCCTGCTCCGAATGCTACTTTTCTAATTTTATTTCGTCCATTTTCCTTCGATTTATTTTTTCTCCTTCGTTTGACATTGTCTACATTACAACCCATACCGAAACGCCTATTTGTCTTCATTATGTTGGTGACGAGTAGAGCGGTGCTCTCTCACGAATGCTTGCGTCCTTCGATTTGACCCTATCCCAAGCACTGTATTCAAGTTGTTTATCTGTTTATGTCTAGCTTCAATATCGTCGAGATTCTCCGAGTATTGAATGTCGTGTTTTTACAGGCCCTATCTAATTTATTGATGCCTGGATCGTTGCGAGCCAATTGTTTTTGTAATTTAGTTCCAGGTCCACAATATTGATATCCTCCAGGTAAATGAAATTCAAACGGCAATTTATTTATTAAAGAATTTACAAATCCTCGACCTTTTTTTTTATTATTCGATCTGTTGCTTTTACGTCTGCTCCGTGTGGTGGTAGACATTTAAATGAAACATATCTCACACATCTTGCATTAATAAGTGCCGAACCGTCAAAGAATGCGCATTGTCAAGCAAAAAGAAGAGTTTGCAGTAGATGATTTGGATGAGAAAATCGGGACTGGATTAAATGGGGCGAACTCATTGAGACATGGTCCACTACTTCCATCATCTGTTCGCTCGCTAATCATCGGTCCGTCAAATTGCGGAAAGACGAATGCCCTGATATCTCTACTGACACATCCACAAGGACTGCGATTTGCAAACGTTTATCTCTATTCAAAGTCGTTGAATCAGCCGAAATATGAATACTTGCGCAATGTGTTAGCGCCAATAAAAGGATTGGGTTTCTTCACATTCAGTAATAATGCAGACATTGTGCAGCCCTCTGATGCCAAACCAAATTCAGTTTTCATTTTTGATTATGTGATTTGTGAAAAGCAGGATATTATCCGATCATATTTTTGTATGGGGCGCCATAAAGATGTTGATTGCTTCTATCTTTCACAGACCTATTCACGAGTTCCCAAACAGCTAGTGCGTGACAATACCAACTTCATCGTCATATTCAAGCAAGACGAGATGAACTTACATCATATTTCCTCTGATCACGTCTCGCCCGATGTCACATTCAAAGAATTTCAAATGATGTGTGTGAATTGTTGGGATGATCAATATGGATTCCTTGTCATTGATAAAGATCGAAAAGTATGTGATGGACGATATCGCAAAGGATTTGATAGTTTCATATATCCTTGATATCTCAATTCGAAAAGACTTAATCATTCATCGAACTCCGTCAAGGTCACTACAATAAACTCGTCATCGAAATAATGAATCTCTTGCGAGATGAATGTGTAGAAACCAAAATGGATTTGAAACGTCAACTAGTTCAAGCGACCGAAGCTGTTCGACAAAAATTCAATTCCATCAAAAGTGGAAATGTGGAAGAAAAGATTGCCCTTGAAAAACTTTATGATCCTATCACAAAACCACTCAATGCTCTTTCTTCTGCTGCTATTGTGAAACCGTCTACACCTTCTCGATTCATTCGAACCAGCACTCCAATTGGGAAAAAACAATCTTTCAGCAGCGATACATCATTTTCAGGTATTGATAATGAAACCATCAAAGATATGGATGGTGAGAAAATAGCTGCAACTACCCTATTCGAAACACCCACTTCATCAATGACGAGTTCACGAGATTTGGAATCTTCCAGCAATGGTTTGAGACTAAAACAACATTTGCAAAATATTAGAAATGGCAATAGTGCATATGATGTGAATTATGGTGTGAGGGTAGATCCTTCAACACAAACACTAAAAAACCTTTTATGGCAATAGTGCATATGATGTGAATTATGGTGTGAATGTCCAAAAATTCGAAACACATATAAATTTTGGAATTTACGAAATCATTGTACAAAAAGTATGAAGTGAAAAATGGAATAAGATATAAAAAATCAAAGAAATATCAAGAAGTCATAAGGCCACTATTGAAATCGAGAAATAATTCCAATACATTTGTGAATCAAAGCGATGGAAGAATCAAAAAAATAAAGTCGCAGAAAGTGTTTACATCGAAACCGAAGAATTATGTATACTGGAATAAACCTAAAGAGTTAGTGGATCGTTTGCGATTGTTAATTGCTTCGAAAGCATCCGGTCACACAGGACATGGAAATGAGATTATATCAATAATAGAAGAGCTACGTGAAGAAGGTATTATATATTTTATTGAACAATCACTTCATCATTGCGATATCACCAGAGAACAAGAAGAAGAATGGCTAATAATATCAAACTTCATATTGTGGACGAGCTACATAAGCCAGCTCGTCGTAACTTCCAGAAAAGATCAACTGTCGTCAAAGGCAGAGGAGATTTGTGGCAAATAGATCTGGCAGAATTTCAACCTTATGCTAAAATTAATAAAGGTTATCGATACATTTTGGTGGTCATCGACTGTTACTCTAAATATTTGTGGACAAAACCAGTCAGAACAAAAACCGGTGAAGATATAACTGATGCCATGGCGATGGTATTGGAAGATGCCAAATATTCTCCGAAACATGTGCAAAGCGATCAAGGAAAGGAATTTTACGATAGCAATTTTTCATCATTGATGGAGCGAAAAAATATTAAACATTATTCCACTTTCAGTACTACAAAAGCATCTATGGCTGAAAGAGTAATTCGAACAATCAAAACTTGAATCTATAAGGAGTTTTCAATGAATGGAAATCATAAATGGTTGGAAATCCTTCCAATCATAACGCATAGATATAACCATAAGAAACATCGCACAATAGGTATGAAACCCATCGAAGTTAAAACCACTACAAAGTTGAAAATCATCAAAAAGAAAAAAGAAAGAAGATGAAAAAAATCAAGCCAAAATATCGAGTGAATGACATAGTTCGTATAAGCAAGTATAAAAATTTATTCGAAAAGGGCTATGAAGCCAACTTCACCACGGAATTATTCAAAGTCGTCAAAGCCAACAGTACATATCCACCAACATACATTCTCGAAGACATGGATAAGAATCCTATTCAAGGCTGCTTCTATGAAGCTGAATTGCAGAAAACTCAAAATCCTGACGTGTACCTTGTCGAGAAGATATTGAAGAGAAAAGGCCAAAAAGTGTTTGTCAAATGGTTAGGTTTTTCCAATGAACAAATTCATGGATCTCAAAGAATGCCATTTTGTAATATTTCTATATGATATAATGTTTTAAAATAATAAACTAGTTTATGCTTCAAAGTATTTTTTATTTTAATTGTCCACAACCCACACAATTACATTTGCACATTCAAATTCAATATGCTCAATTCAATACATTTATTAAATTAAAACTATTCACTATCACTGTGAAATACATTGTTCAAGTCTTTTATGCACTTCTGATATGTCATCATGACAGCTTCCTTGGTGTTGTGGAATTCATTCAGCTCCTTCTCTGCATTCTTGCGCAAATCATCGTTATTTTCCGCTCCACATCAACTTTGGCTAGCAGAGAATCATATTGATTTTCAACTTTTGCCAAATCCTCTTCATGATTGCAATGCGCTCCTGAAGTATAGCTATGGTTTTCACGTCCTCTTGCAAACTTTAATCTTTTTCGTCGCACTGAGCAAGGACTGCTTTCTTATCAAGGATGCCTCTTTTCACCAACTTTTGAATTCCAACACATTTCTGCAGGGGGGCATACGATGAAAGATCAATGAAATTCAATAGTGACGTTGATATGGAATCTGGGGTAAGAGATGATGATGATGCTGTTCTCCTTGAATTGCCTTTTTTTGACCTTCCTTTAGCCTTGGAAGAAGCGGGCTTTGGAACCACCAGGTCGGTAACATCGACTGTTTTTCTCCTCCTATTTTTCACCCGTCTTACTTTCTCTTCCTCCTTATTGGGCAGCGAAGAACAGATTGGCAATAATTCAGATATTTCAATATCACGCTCCAAATAATCAATTGTTGTTGCTGTTGCTATTGTTGGTTCATCAGTCATCATGATAAACTCGGCCATATCAAAATCCGCAAATCATCTGGTGTTGTAGTGTTGGAATGTTCAGGTTGACCCAATTCTGCAATCACATCATTTGACAAATACTTCTCAGCTCCATCACCCAACAAAGTTGATAAAATGCTGCAACTTTCGGCGGTATTCATTTCAATAACTTTAATGATATTTTCAAACTCAGTGTAAGAATCAAATATTGAAACTTTAATCTGATGTAGTAGGCATGTGTGTCACCTTTTATACACATATTTTCGACACTCTCCCTCCATCTACACTCATGTGTAGGAGGGGGTACTCCCGCTACTTCTAACTGTATTCTCATATTCATTCGATATCTATAAATTGAATGGTTTCTGATTCATTCCTTCACACTAGCATCCAAAATGTCTAAAGTTATATGTGAAGCTGACTCTACCACTGGTCCGTACAACCCCAGGAAGTTACACCAAATCCTTCGGATAGTGCATCTATCCAGGACAATCAAGTCAGTTCAACTTCAATGACTATAGAAGAGTTGATGAGAGAAATGCGAGAAAGGAGACCACAACAACCTACCGTCCGCGCCGTCATATGGGACCATAATTTGGAGCGATGGGTGCCCAATGAAGAAGAAGATCTTCAAGTCAATGCACATGCAAGAGATTCAGTCTACGACTCGGATGAAACGATATGTCTGGAATTGGATGAAGACATTGATTCGGATGATTCCATAGATTTTTTATATCCTTAACATGTATGAATAAAATATAATAAAATATTTCTTTTCTTCATTGTGTCAGATAATCCACAACAAAATATATATATATATATATGTAATATTTAATATAATCACTTCATTTGAATTATGTTGTTTGAATAAGTCACATCACACATACACACACACGTACACCACTATGAAAAGAGTGATGATAAATGAAAATAATAATGAAACCTACTATTTGGTAACTTGGAGTTATGCATATAAAAAATGCAAGAAAGACGTATTGGCAATATGTGGCTGCAGATCGAATGAGATTCCGAAGAAGAATAAATGAAGCTGCTAACATTATTGATCCAACATTGAATGCTGTTCATAGACTGAAAATATTCCATCAAAGATTTTGTGATTGATGAATAAATGTATAGTATTAGCTATATAACATCATGTTTCATTTTCCCAAGTGAGATCGCATATTTGACCCTTATATATATATATATATATATATATATATATATATATATATGTGATTTCACTAGATATAAGTTTTTTGCTTATTTTACTTTATAACATTTGTCTCGGTGCCCAAGTATTATTTAATTTTTTTTTGTCATATATCATTGTGGGCGCATCGATGTTATTCAACTCTCATCATTCTGATGTATAACTATTTTATTATTCTAAAAATTAATTTTGGTGGGTAGAGGGGCCGCCCACCCTGTGGATGATGCCCTAACCATCGCATCATCCTGTGAGTACTACCTTCAAAATTTACCCTCCAATATCTACTCCACCTCTAATCTATTACAATGACATCATCGTCCGAGTCTATCATGATGACATCATCATCATCATCACTAACCACCAACACTTCGTCCTCCACCGGTTGCAGTACGGCCAGCCGTCTGCGTGGTGGTCTGCGTATGCGCATATAGTCCCACCAGGAATCATGGTAGTTTCTTCGCCACTCCGCGTCGCTCACACACCCGCAAGTATCGGTGCAAATGTGGTCATCCAGCATACCTTCCTCGTCACTCACCCACCAGAGGTTGTCCCCATCAGAAGATGACTCGGAGTCAGAAGAAGACTCAGAAGATGACTCTGAATCAGAGTCCGATCCCCAATCCATTGGTGGTCCTGAAGTCGACGCTTCCATAAGGTCACTGCTGGAACCGACCTCTGCTACTTGGATGTGACCAACTGCTGACGGCTCCAACAAACTTGGAGGTGGTGAATCACCACGCACCAACACATATTCACTCGAGTCAGCAGAAGCTTTAGTTACACCTGACATGATGATCAGAAGTGAGGAGATGATCGATGTGCGACTCTATTTATATCATTCAGAGGAGTGGAGGGATGTCAGGAGTGGAATGAAGTGCGTAGTAGGAATGCGCTCGATCATTTCGAGTTTCAAAAATTCTAAGTCTCCCAATTTATAAGAATATTTTATGTGTAGACTAAATGATATATTATTTTTATTTCAACATTGATCTATTCGCTTTAAAGAAGGGAAAATTAATTCGAGCTCAGACATGTTAGAATTATTTGAATGATTCAGAAAAATCTGTTTTTGCATTGAAACCAATTTCACCATATGCAGAAATGTTTATTGTTTGGAAGTAGAAAAATTATAGGACTGTTATTAGGAAAGGTAATTTATTCAAAAAAAGTCAACATCAAAATAAATTTATATTTAAAAAAATATACAATATATATATATATATATAACAATCATTCCTGATCCATTATTTCAAATGAAACTAACTATTGCAATAGCAACATATATCTGCCAATTTCACCTGAAATAATGGAATTTTGCAGCAGGCACAAAATTTCATCTCGATGTCTCTCAACTTCCTCCTCAGGTGTAGATCCAATGCCCGACACCGCTGATGGAAATTGATCATTCCGCTGAATGTGGAGAAACACTCAAAACACAAATTCGCCATCCCATCCCTCGTCATCACCTCTGTTATACTGTAGTTGACACAGTACAGGATATCCTGGTGAGCAATCGATGCGGTATTGATTACCCTGCCTCTGGACAACACCTCATCCAGGTCGTCGAAGACGTCATCTCCTAACCCCTCATCATCGGCAACCAAATGATCATCTTCGTCAACCATTGCTCCTCATCGTTGACGGGGTCCACTGCTGCTGCTGGTTCTACCTCTGCAGCATCTGCTTCACCTGCAGCATCTGCTTCTGCTTCTTCTTCCATGAAGCCTGCTTCCTCTTGAATATTGATTTCTTCCATCATGTTGATGACTTCTTCAACTTCTCGTTCGATGCACATTTTGATTATTCTTAACAAGATACTAGTTTTCGAATGAAGTCCTACCATTGAAGGATTTAATTTATATTATTTTGGTCTCAATCCCACTCCAAGAAACTCACACATATCGAAACTAGAAGATGAGCCGTAGAAATAACTTCAATACCCCCTCCCCAAAACATGCACTCGCCTAAGGCGTGTAAACATCACCCATCCTGCATATTGCCAGCGCATGCGCTTTACATGGACTCCTCCTCCCGAAGAGTGGGGAAAAGGCATAAAACTACGAGTGCTGGATCGAAACAATCATTCCTTCGACTCTGCTCGCTGGTATCGATCTAACATTTTTAGCTTTGTTTCAGATTTTCATCATGAAGAAATCCACCCCATCGCAGGATGCTTCCGCTGCACTGACAATCATGAATATCATGGCTTTGGCTCGCCCTGGAGGAGATGGTGATGAACGTGATAGTCGTGAAGCTAGTGTGGCGGGACCATCCCAAAGAGAAGGTGAAGTGATTCAGGATGATAGATTATCACAATGTTCCGAATGGAATAAGTCATTGCCAACTCTTTTGTCACCTGTACCATCCCTGAACGACGCTGGACCATCGAAGTTGAGCATGAAGCGCAGGTGTTCGGATTCCGATGACGAATTCGCCACGAGACCTCCTTCGGTGAAGCAACTAACCAAAAGCAGGTTCCAATAAAGGCAAAAGTCTCCAAGAGAGGATCTGCCAAGTGTTCGGGACTGCAGAAGTTTAAGGATGGTGTGAGGAAATACAGCCCATACGCCATGCCAACTGCACGGGCCGCCAGTAATAGGCGGCAGCGAAATGTAGTACCCGACACAGCCATCGTGGTGGAATCCCTAGCACCGGTGGCGGCTAAACCGATCGATGGTAATTATCGTAGACCATCTGTTGCTTCAGCTAAACCTATACCAACATCGTCCAAGGTCGGAGGTGGGAAAAGAGTTGGAAAGTCGAATCCATCATCGTCTTCAATTCCAGACATTGCATTGTCCTTTAGTCGACAATTGGAGGAGACAATGGATAAGGCTGGACGGGAGGTCGAACGTTCTCGTTCATCTTATGACGAATTGAGGCAAGTTCAATTAGAATATGATGAACACCTTCGACAGGCTTCCAAATTGAAAGAACGAATGGAAGAATTGGAAAAACTGAATCCCAATCGCGAGGCTCAATATCAGCAAAATTAAGCATTGTTTAAATTTTATGAGGGTGTATATAGGAACATCGTGATAAATATCTCAAATAATATCTAATAATGTTTAGTTGATAATTTTGAATAGTGTTGATTTTCCTAGACTTCATAAAGCTGATTGGAGTGTACATATGAATAATTGGTTATTTGGTTGGTCACACAGGATGGTGCGTGCTGGGGCGCCATCTTCGGCTTTATGAAGTCTTTTTAGTATCATATTTGGGAAAATATATAAATATCACTAATATTTTTTCTTACAGATCATTAGCTACAAATATTGCTGATATTCAGCTGCTAAGATAGTTGACTTGTAATTTATTTTCTATGGCATTTTTCTATCTGGTCTGATGAAATATCGATTAATGTTCTGAAAGTTGTCACTCAAACTTTGAGTATATTCCATCAAATTCTAAATAAAACACACAATTAAGCATCTTTTCCAATTTTATTTCTTTCAAATAACACACAAGAAAACAGATTTTTTTAACTACATCATATATTTTTACATATACTGAGGATCTTCAATCACATGTTGGGTTGGCAACCAGGTGGTGGGAACATGCAATAATGCTTGATCAGATGTCCTTCCATGAGTGGATGCATTTTTCTTTTCCAACGCTTCAATTCTTTTTGATACAATGTCCACTGCTGATTGAACGGATGCTTGTACAGCAGCAAGAGTAACTTCCTTCGTGTCTGTTATTTGATTGTCGAGATATGTGAGGGTTACACAATCGCTCGCATCAATTGGATCACCAACATTCCTCAATCGTTTGCCCTGCATATCATAGTCTCCATCTTGTGTGTGCTTTAAACCAACACCAGTAGGTCTATGTATGATTGAAGTATGATTACATTTCCTTTGCGACCAAATTTGTCTATAACATTGCTCATCTTTCCACTAACATGGATAAATTCACACTGATCATTGTGACAAAGATCTAAAGATATATAAGCCTCTATCCGGACGAATTAACATATATGAAATATCAGACATATATGAAATTCTAATATAAAAGTCATCTCAGATATATAGAAATGAATCTACGTACCCTCAATCTAGCGGTTAAATTAATTCGCGGCCGCGAATTAAATTAATCCGCGGATCAATCCGCGAATCGAAGAAAAATTTAATCCGCGATCTCTGGATTTAATTTTATCTCGATCCGCGAATCGATCCGCGAACTAATTTAATCCGCGGCCACGGATTAATTTAATTCGCGGTTCGAAAAAATTTGCGACCGCGAAGCGGGCGTTTCACCGCGAAGCGGTGTATCCGCGAAGTGGATTTCTTATTGCGAAGCGGACTTTCTACCGCGAAGCGGACTTTTCTACCGCGAAGCAGTATATTTGCCAAGCGGACATCTTATCGTGAAGTGGTCAACGGACTAATTTAATCTGCGGCAACGAATTAATTTAATTCGCTGGTTGATTTTTTCGTATCCGCGAAGCGATAATTGCACAAATTTCTGATTCGCGGACGCAGATTGAAAATTGAATTATTTTGAGGATTCACTACTCCTATTCAAAATAAAACACAATAGTATGCCTCAATACTTTTATTTTCTCATTACTTATGTCAATGCTATGTATATTAATTATTTTACCAACTCAACTATGCATTTTCCAGTTAATTTGAGTATTGCGAATGATATTATTCAGTTATTTCTGCACTCAATAATGCGATTAAATAATCCAATCTACTTTCGGAATTCATGCCATATTCTTGAGAAAAAGATTCAACTATGTTATTACATATACGAATAGTTTCATTGGGATCGCACTGATAGAACTCAATGTCATTGTGACCCCAAGGGAGGGTTTGTGTTGTATTGGGAATTATGAATCTTTTATCATCATCATATGATAGTGCTACTTTATTTTTCAATTCCGTATACATATCATGTGAGATGCTTCTGAAAGAGTTCATCTTCCTGAAAATTTTACCACCATTCTCAACTATTTTCTTGTAATCCTCCAATGTCAATTGATTCTTTATCACAGATCTCTTCACCCCTTTGGCTCTCTTTACTTCTGTTGCTAGAGATTGAACATAGTATGCTTTCGCACCTGTACCATAAAAACTAATTATTGGATCATTGGGAAACTCATCTTTGAAATCACCCAAGACTGAATTTTTTACAGGTATGCCGAATTTATTATGTTCAATGTAATTAGATGTGTCGAATCTATTTATATTGGTGCTGATGAAATCATAAAAATTGTCGGTATTTACTTTCAGAATTAGAGAATCTGTATCGGTGTAGAGCAGAGAAGCATTCTGACCGAATTCTTTCTTTATACATCCATAGTAAAAATCGTACATTACAGTCTTGGATAATTCCAAAACACAGAATCCCAAATACAGTGGTTTGTCGTAATACACTTTCACTTTACCCATTTGAATCGCAACAAAATTTTCATTAAAAATTGTGCAACTTTTGAAGTTTGGTCGTGCAATCAGAGCGCCCGCTCCCATACTTCTGTGAGCATTCTGCCAATGTGTAACAAGCCTCACATCGATCCTATTGTCAACGTTTTCCATCGTTTTGCCATAAACTGCATTGTTCATCAACTTATAGAAATCTTTCTCAGACTTATTATTAGATCTATTACGCATTTGGAGTGTTGAGATCGATGT
The DNA here is from genome assembly GCA_018342105.1 of Gonioctena quinquepunctata. Classification (NCBI taxonomy): domain Eukaryota; kingdom Metazoa; phylum Arthropoda; class Insecta; order Coleoptera; family Chrysomelidae; genus Gonioctena; species Gonioctena quinquepunctata. The sequence goes on along the minus strand of JAFIRS010001866.1, from coordinate 52,390 downwards.
AAGGCTTCATCCAACATGACTGCTTGAATCTTAGGATTCTATGAGTATGCATAACAATCAAACCATTATTGACAGCCTGTTTCAAGTTTTTATAATGAACCACATACTTTCGCTTATCATTCAAATTTGGAATCAATTTTGGAATTTTGCTTTTGGAATTTGGTGGCACTATACTTTCTACCAGAAAAGGAAGGTCGGAATGTTTATCGTGCAATTCTTGAGGATAATGTATGTCAACTTCAAGGACATATCCATATGGATCATTGTCTGCCACAGCCATAATGTCTAAATTTGTGATTTCTTCTCGAGTTAGCCAAGTGAAATCAGATGTAGGTAATGGTTGTGACATACTATGTCCATATAAATTTGTAGCATCCAAATATGAAATGAATGATGATTGCTCATTGGGATCGAAATCAGGCAGAAACTTATTATTTGCTATATGCTTCCTATCGCTACATTGACTAATACCTCCACGGATGCCTTTTTTGAAAAAATTTATCAAATCAATGTCAGTTAGCAGTTCAAGTTCAATATTTGTATATTTCAACATTGCATCCCAAGATAATCCAGGTGCAGTATAATATTGAGCTGGATCCAACTTATATGTATCTAAACAAATCCGTCTAAAATTCTCGAAAATATCACATAGTAGTAGGACATCAGATTTTAAATATAAATCCGAATATTCTCCAAGACTCTTACATTCAAATAGTGCCCAAACACGTTCGGCTCTCATATAATCTTTCTCTGATACATGTTTCTCATTCAAATTGTCATAAAACTGATTTTTTGTCGGTAAATTAGGATGATCCAATTTATTGATGTTGCCCACAAAACTATATGGGAAAACACCTTTCTGCCTCATTAAATTGAATTTTTCTTCATCGGGAAAACATTTCAACATCTCTACACATTGCTTATCACTCAAATTTGCACCCAACTTTTCTAATGAACTTGACATGAACTTGAAGCTATCTATAAATCTCATTTTAAAAAAATTTCTCAATTTTTCCTTCTTTACTTTGATAGCTATGTGTGTAGAGATGTTTTGTAAACGAAATGTATTTTTCCTTAGTTTGGGGAATAACATCAACCTTATTCTTTTCCTCATACAATTCTTTAATGAACATATGGCAATCATAACCACTCATATTATGGCATATAATGGGGATGAAATTTGGTATTTTGAAATTCAAATTACAGGCAGAGTGCGCTGCTGGATATCTTTTTCTCCCCGTGAGATGGCAGTGGTCTCTGACTCAACATCCCTTCTGTGAAAGGTTTTTCACATATACCACAAGTGGTGGCATTATGAAATTCCCTTTCCTCTTCTGGGGTTTGTTTAGTCATTGGTTTGACATACCTCAAATGATTATTATATATATTTCTTAAATCTTCTTCTATTCGCATTGTGAAAACCTTTGCCGCATCAGCACCTCTATATGAAACAAATTTTGTTAATTTATCATCAAAGGAACATTTTATCAGATAAGCAAATGAGTAAGCTTCGTGTTGGAAGGTTCTATTCGTGTACGCGAGTTCTGGATTCGGTTCGGTGGTTTGTATAGGCTTCAGAACCGATTCAAAATCTGCATATACTACAAAAGGTACATTCATTTGTCTTTCGAAATTTTCAAACATTAATGTATTACCGGCAACCATTTTCCCAAATTTATTTATTCTGAAATCAGTTTGCGGCACTGTTGTACATACATGATTACAATCATGCATCTGGTGACGCAATAGTAATCGCTCATTCGAAAAGTACAATAAACATCCATCACAGAAATATTTTTTTGTGTTCATGAGCTGAAATTTGACTTGACACCAATCTTGAAAGATCTTTTATCCAACAATAATGACTATTTCCCACCTCATCTGTGATAAGCAATAAATTGACATGTCTTCTGAGTTTTCTCTGAGAGTATCGCAAGGGCCCAATCACCTCATATTTGACTCTCTTATTCTCAATCTTAGATTCCAAACCATAAACATTGACTGAAATATCATTCAAATACTCAAACATTTTTATATCACGTAATTTTACTGGAAAATTCATACCTGTTACATTCAAGACAGTCTCATAATGTGGATAGGATGACACCTCCGACACTTTATTATTTGTGGGAAATAATGCAGATGTCACGGCCCATGCAAAGCAGCATTGGTCTTCATTTTTTATGTTGACAACACCTTTTCTTCTCTCAATGAATTCGGGCAGTTTCATGTATGATGATCCGCCAAGTGGACTGTATTTGTTTATGTTCACCTCAAGGAACATAATTTTCTCGCAACTCCATCCTGAAAAATCACTTTCATTAAACCTTTCATCATTTGCAACAATTATAACTACAAACCTGAATCACGCTCCTCAAACTCCGTACTTTGGGCAATTATAATGTCACGAAATGCATCGAATAATCCATTCAAATCAGTTGATCGATCTGCTATACGATTGGGAGAATTGAACGATTTGATGTCTGTCAATTCCTGGGTTTGAATGATATAACTTCCAAACACTTCCATGTTGACCTTGATGGAGTTGTGCAATTTGATGTTTTTTTCCAATAGCTCGAGTACTTCATGCTTGATATCATTGAAAAAAGGTGTGTACTCAGTATACATATTCTCACTAGATACTCTGAGCTAGAAATGCGACATTTGAATGCATTTTTAATGAGGTGTACACCACCACCCAAGTGAACACATGAATTCGTCCTATGTGCGAGTGTTCTATTGTGAGAGTTGACTTGACAATATGGGATTATCACATTACAACAATTACATGTATAGAGTGGTGCAGGTGGTGAGTCATCGCCATTGTTGAATTTGACTCGTTTCACTGAAGGACCTCCCTGGCAAGTTTCCCGTTGATGCCGACATAGATTATCACTACGAGTGAAATCTTTACCACAATCACACGAATACATTTTAGCAACTTGTTTTCAATAGATCACTGGAGGAGACACTGATTCAAAATACTCTTCTCCTGGAATATTTCAATGGAATATCCCCACCCTACAACAAGTCCGATGCGATGCGCAATCTGTATGGATTTGAGGGGATTCTCTTGACATTCAGCGCACTCATCAATAATCGCAGTTCATTCTTAGCTCTCTCACAGGACGAACGCCCTCCTCGCTTGGAGGAAGCAAGGATTCATGAAGGTCATGACTACACAGAATATGTATGCCTACACCACAACATTAGTCAAGGTCAAACAAACATCGAGATCAAATCTTTTGGTTGCCGAAACAATCCCAACATCAAAACTCAAGGTCAAATCTCAAAGTCAAAACCTAATGTTATGAATCTCAAGGTCATATTCAAGGTCAAAACTGAAGTCGAATCTCAAAGTCGACCAAACCCAATATCAAAACTCAATGACAAATCTCAAAGTCAAATCTCAAGGTCAAACACACACACACTGCACACCTGCAACCATTCAAGGTCACACGTGACGTCATAGTGGTAGGGGGAGACCCAGAACCGGCTTAAATCTCCTACTTCTAACAGAAAACAACTACTTCCCCAGCTCAAGCCACGCTGGACATTGAACTACATCTGATAGATATTCTGAAAAGGCCCTAACTCAGAAGACATTCACAAAAAATAACTTCATTTCAATCGTGGATCTTTCAATTCACAGAAAAATCTTTCTATCAATGTTCAATTGAGAATGTTTCCCTTTTCATCCTGTTCATATTTTCAACAAATCAGTATAGTTTCCGTTTTTGCAGATTGAGGATGCGAGTTGTGTCAATACACAACATCTTGAAAAACTGTCAGTTTCAAACATCTTGTTTTTTTAATTCCGTCAATACGTTTTTTCACAATATGCATTTGAAATGTCAAGTATAACAAAATTTTAAATGCATAATGTGAAAAAATTGACAAAATGAAAAAAATTTAAATGATTGTAAAAAGAATTGAATTATCTTTTGAACGATGTGCCACTTGACTCCCTATGCTATTTGAAAGTTGATGTGCCTTGCCTCGCTATCTATCGAGAGAGCACAATGTCTTCCGTTTCAAAGAGTTGTATCGGTGATATCATTCAGAATATTTTTGATTCTGTTGTTCTATGTCGAACCGTTCAAAAGTTAACAGGGAGGGGAAGACTATAAAGAGCCACACTCGCAATTGCAATTCCGTAAAACAACCATAGTTGAAAGAAAAATTGAATGACCTTTTCAACAATGTGCAACTGACCTCTATGCCTTCCGGAAGTTTCAAGTTGATGTGCCCCCAGCGCCCACTATCAAGTAATTTTAACGTTTCTTCTCTCAAAAAGTAGGACCGGTGATAAATGTCTCATTGTTCCACAACAAACCGTTCAAAAGTTATCGAGGTAAGGGTACCATGCAGATCCGCTTATACTTGACATTTCAAATGTACATTACGAAAAAATGTTCTAACGAATTTGGAAAAAAAATAGGACGTTTGAACGATGTACACTTGCCCCCTCATGCTATTTGAAATTTTTAAGTTGATGTGCCCTTGCCCCGCGTCATCTATCGAGCAATCACAATGTCTTCGGTTCCAAAAAGTAGTATCGGTGATGTCATTCAAAACGGTTTTCGTCCCATATTGTTCTATGTCGAACCTTTCAAAGGTTAACAGGGGGGACTATAGAAAGCCGCACGGTTTAATCGGTCAAAACCTCTGGAATGTCTCAAAGCTTCAAAAATGGCAGTCCAAAGAAATATTGAAAAAATGCCGCTACTTCTGATTTCGATTTATATTCCTGGGATAAACCAAGAGACTGAATAAAACGAAATTTGAAGCCGTGTATTACTAGAAGGCTTCTACCTCTTTCAATCTTCACGGCTTCCATATTAAACTCACAGATGCAGAGTTACCAGAAACAAATACTAAACAGCATTCAATAGGAATAATAATAGCCTGCATAGTTTTATACGAAACAAAGGAGGTACAATAAACAATCATTATTGGTTAATGCATACAGAAGGGTGGTTGGCCAAGGCAGCAGATATTACATGCAAATTATCGGACCTGATCACCAAGTTCATAGGGACGTAATTAACGTAGACCTAAAAAGCACCAGGGACTAAATTTACCTGAGTACATATAAAGGCAATCGATAGATGCCGGACTCAATTTACGTCGACCCTTGCGATGGCATGCTTACATCATAATTCAGTTAATAAACTACAATAATTAATTGAAACTTATTGTGATACTGATTACATCCTTCCTAAGAAAGATGAAGCAGTTCTTCTATGTTCTCTTCATTCCCATAAAAACATTCATGATCGTTTATCGTAGACTTGAGGAACATTATAAGAACTTGGAAATCAAATTGTGAATAGTTGTCACACTCTGAGAATAACCTACAATTCCTTGGTGCAGTTCATTCACTCATGATGTACTGTATTTCCAGGAATACAAAACAACGGATGGATTGCAGTCAAAACATTAATTACGACTAAAATCAGTAGGAATACATAATAATTAAAGAAAACGTGACATTATTTGTGAAAATCAGTTCACTTCATCTATAACTCGATATCGCTGGTGCCATCTTTTGGCCAATGAAACTACCGTGTTAACAATGGAGTTACTTCACTTGCTGACCAGCAGGGATGAGATCACTTATACCATTGTCTAAAGGAACATAGTCAGTCAACCAAACGGCGGAAAAATTGGATACAAGTGGGGTCCATTCGTTCGTAGATGGCGCCAGTCAAATGATCCCCAAAAATTTAAATATCCGAGTGAGTGTGTCGTAGAGCGACCTGACCTTGAGGGGTTGAATTGGAATAATAACTATATTTTGTGTTTCTGCTTCCTGCCATGCCATTTGCATTCATTTAATTATTTGAATTTGAAATCGTTGATAGTGAAATATTATTATTTTTTGTGGGATTCGGTATTCCATTATTGAATAACCGTCGCTCTGTTGTGTGTGAACTTTTATATGACAAACATTTGTGAAAAAAATTGAAACGGAAAGATCGAAATATAAAGGTAAGAACGAACTTTTCATTTATTTGAGATATCGGGGAATTACTGTACCCTTAGAAAGTTATATTATGACAATTCTTATGAATATCCAATATATTAAGTAGCATTTTATTTTTTGTGGAAAAAACCCAATGGCTCGTTGAGACACGGCCCAGAATGAATGAATTTTCGAATAGTTATGCAATAAATCCGCTGTGTAAGCTACTGAAAAGATCAATGGGCCATTTAAAATTATATTCTGAGAATACAATCTTTATTGATGTCCGCCCAAGAGAAAGAAACTTTCAATAAAGTTCCCTTTCCAGTGGTAATTCCTAGTTTTTCTTGTGGAGTGTTCAGTGTTTATTATCTCACAACTATTTGAAGGTGAATAAGTAATTATTTTTCACATTTATTTTTCAGATATCTGCGCTTAAATTTGCCTGCCAAATTGTGAGCTTTCTATCCGAAATAATCCTTCGTTGAGATTATTCCATTTTCCACTAGAAGATACCGTAAAATATAAACGTTGGATTGTACATTCAGGTATTATTTCTCTCTATTTCAATTATAAGTAGTATTAATTTTGAAAGATAACTAATTTCCTGGATAATACCACGGAGAATGTTGAATGATATCTGCTCGATATCCATGCACATAAATGAATATTAAAATGCAAATGTTTATTTCTCAAAGACATGGTTTAATTTAAATCAGTATTGCCTGACATCTATAAAACGCTTTCGGGCTGTTGGCCCTCATCAGTATAGGGCAGACCCAGCCAAATATCCGAAGATCTCTGGCTGAAGCGAGACTGAATTAAACATCGACACAGCCATGCTTAGTAAAAAACGGATACATGTTACGAGGTGAATTTTAAATTCATCTACGAAACGAATCTGGTGATAAAAAGAAACACCGCAGGAACTCCAACTGCCCGAAACTGGTCTATAGGTGTCAGGCGAGACTAAATTGAACTAAGCGCAATCATGTCTTTTAGAAAAAAAAATTGCAATATAATATTTATTAATATGAATTATTGCATGGATATCGAGCAGATATCATTCAACATTCTGAGTGATTTTAGCCAGGAAAGTAGTTGTTTTCTGCTCTTCATCTACCAACCTTTAGTTTAATTCATATCAAACTATCGTGAAGAAGACTTCGGGAATTGTTATTCTTTATTGCATGGCTCTTCACATTATGCAAAAACAGTGGCTTTCCTCAGTATATAATAAGGTTTTTTTTTGGGGTGTGATTCGTATAAAAAAGAATGATTTCTTTTCAAATAATGATTTATTACATGTCCAACGTTTCAATTGTGACCACAGTCTTCTTGGGGGATTTTTTGGAAGCTAATAGTTATGTTTAAAAACAACGATGTAATGTGTTTGTTCTTGTTCTATTTTTTTTGTAATAATGATTGTTATCGATACTTATTTTATTTTATAATTTTGACAAATGAATACCTATCATAACAGTAATGAAACTCCGGCTATGTTGTTCTTACCCTTCTTCAACACTCTTTTACCTCCTCCCAGCTCAGTCAGGATTCTGTAATGCCAACTTGTAGCGCTGCTTGATGTCAAATATGCTATTGTGTGGGAGGATTAGGGGCTCAATAGATAAACAAAGAATACAGAAAATTCTCGAATAGGTATTGTTTTTATTGAATAAATCCTCAAAATTTACCTACCCTGCGATATCTAACTTATCTAACTCAGACAGTGATGTGAAATCGTTAAAACTTGCTTATGTAGGATAAATAATTGGTGAATGAACGTTTCAATGTTATGAACAGTCTGTGAGCATAGGAAAGACCAACAAAAGTTCAGATGCATGGATACAAATGATCCAAAAACCAATATTAGTGTCTGGTCCTGATATGTTGTACTTTATTCAGTTCTGGTTTTTGAAATACCTGCTATTCTTTCTTTTTGGTGTTCTCCTGACTGTCAGACGTGTTTGTGTCCTCTGGAAAAGTACAGCTATACTGCAGAATGCCCCCTTTTGTTCCTGGCAATGTCACGAACTGGAATTTTGTTATCTTAATAAGGTGAGTGGTTTTTTTCTTGCCATTCGTATCTGAATTCATTTTATAACGTTAAAGGATAGTTTTGTTTGTTTTTCTCTTGTGTTTTATTATAATTTGTTCTTCCAAATTGGGACCTGATTTCGTTTTCTTACATCATTTTTATTATTTTCACAAAGCTTGTTACATGTCTTCTTGGCAACACATATATTTTGTTTATTTTCACAAATTTAAAGTTCATTTCCACTTTCTGTATCACTTCTTGTTATTCAAACTTATTCTAATGATTTTATTCACGTAATAATTCTAGTTCTTGTATTACCTATATGTACAAATTTGGTTAAAATTCATATTTTTCTGTCTCGCTGTTGGGTTTTCTCCTGATATGATTTACCATACAGGATGTTCCTACTTGAATACCATTTCATCTACTTGAGATCCAAAGTTTTCCGATATATATTTATTTATTTCAAATTATTAAAAAAAAACAGGATAACTGGAAGTCCACTTGAAATGTTGATGATTGTAGGTTTTAAATTCAAAATAGTTTATCGCATGGAGCTTTTGATATGCGCATTTGTAATATTATTGAAATTCAATGTATAAAATCACATTAACGATTTTTTAAGAAAAATAGGCAGAGTCAAAGCTTGGGAAACGGCGAAAACCACAATTTTATACCTACATTTCGAATGAATCGCCTTTTTTAAGTCGATTGAAATGGTTTCATTTCTCTTTATTCCATTCCGAATACCTAGATAGTACCCATGATCATTTCAGGTGTATCAAATATGATATATTTGATCCATTTTTTTGTTCGTTCGCGGCTATTATGCACTTTTCTCTGATATTATTTCAATATGAAAACGCAAGATGAAAATGAATTTTTGACTGATATGTCAATTTTTATTGATGTGTTTTTCTACAGAGTCATTCTGGGAGGGTTGCTTAGCTACTACGATACAAATGAAAAAAACAAATTACATTGCCAATTCGGTGCGGAAATGCAAACAGGAAATGAATTGTGAAAAAATAAAATAAATATAATTCGGACACGAACATGCCCCCAGCCTTGGAAAGACAAAAGTCTTTGAAAAATCTTCACTCAAGATCTGTTGATGGGTAACGGATAAATGGAGGATAATGCTCCTCGTAATATGCCTAGGGAAGTCTGGGCAGAAACCACTCTTATTATGCCATCTTCGCCTGGATGCGTATCGATGACTCGTCCTAACTTACCTTTGGTTACTTGGGGTCCCATTTTCTTCCATTTTTGGCGTTTTTGGAGTTTTTCAATGTACTCCTTGGACCATCTAGCCCAAATATCTTGTAGGTATCCCTGCAACCTTCGAAAACGATCTAACCGATTCTCCTTGAGGTCACGTAGATCAGGATCGGGTACGGCTGTCAGGGGTCGACCGATCAAAAAGTGAGAAGGAGTAATGGGATTCAGGTCACAAGGGTCAGAGGAGAGTGGGGAGAGAGGACGAGAGCTTGAAATTGCTTCAGTCTGTAAAAAACCGTTTGAAAATCTTCGTACACAAGATCTGCACCACCAATTACTCTCTTCAAATGAGCCTTCATATATTTCACCACAGCTCTCCATAAACCACCAAAATGTGGCAAATTTGCTGGGCTAAACTTCCAATCAATTCCTTCATTGGCAAGAGAAGAAGCTATGGATTCACTTTTGTTTTTGAGAAAGGTGGTTAGAATTTCAATCCTATTTTTTGCTCCAATGAAATTTGTGCCAATGGCGGAAAACAATTTCCCTGGTTTTTCTCTTCGAGCACTGAAAACGGCGCAATGCAGCTATAAAAGCATCCTTTGTAAGGTCAGTGGCGACTTCTAAATGAACGGCCTTGGTTGTGAAGCAAATGAATAAACACACCCAAGCCTTGTAAGTCTAACCTCCGCGACCTCGACGCTCCTTCAGAACGAAAAAGACCAGCATAATTCACCCCACTTATAGAAAATGGAGGCGAAGGACTCAATCTCTCCTTTAGGATATCACCCATGGGAAAATGAATTATAGTTGCCTTAAATCGACAACATTTCACACCTTGGTGGACAACAACTTTTCGAGCTGCATTTCTACCAGAAATGACCCAAAACCGTTTTCTTACAAAAGCCAATAGTTGCTGGGGTCCAGCATGAGATAGCATTTGATGCTCTTCACGAAATACTGAAGTTGTGAGGGGGTCTTTGGCAGGAAGTAAAATGGGATGTCGCTTATCATAATCAAAATTTGAACGACTAAGCCTACCACCTACTCTAATTATTTTATTCTCATCCAAAAAAGGGTTAAGGTTGAGAATAATGCTATTGACTCTATGGGTTTATTTTGCTTGAATGAGAACAGCTCTGACTTGACTGTACAATTTGTATCAGGAGTTGAAGAGAAAGTTGTATTTCTCTCGATTGCAAAGGGCCGAGCGTTCTAAGTTCCTTTGGACTGGAAAGGTTATGCTTGGATCTCAAACGATATGCTATACATCTTGTCATGCGTATTAAACTCGAAAAATTTGTGATTGGAACATCATTCTAAAGACTAGTGAGAATGCTTGTTTGAGGGCATGATTTGAATTCAGGCAAATTGGAATTTGAAGGTTATTCTGAAATTGGCCATTCGGAAGAATCTCTTGAAAGCCAATGTGGTCTGTGCCACCAAAGGTCATGCGAAATCAGACGTCCAGGATCAACTCCCCAAGAAAGTGAATCGGCGGGATTGTCCTCCCCACGAATATGTGTCCAGGTGCAGTTATCAGTTTTGGACTGAATTTCAACAACCGATTAGCCACGGAGGTTTCAAGCATGATTGGAGACGTATTCAAACATCCTAGCACCACAGTTGTGTCAGACCAGCAACAAATTTGATCAATTTGCAAGGTTAGGGATTTGACAACATTATCTTATAAACGTGTCAATGTCAATGCACCGCAAAACTCAAGTTTTGAAGTGGGCAACAATTTTAGGGGTGCTACCTTAGCCTTTGCATATAACAAGTTGACAGAGATTTCTCCATTGAAAATGATACTGCGAATAAATATAGATGAACCGTAGGCATCGTTTGAGGCATCACAGAATGCATGCATTTCAATGCGAATTGGGTCGATGCATTTGACATGCCTGGAAATTTAAATTTTGTTCATCTTTGAACTTCAACCACTGAGTATGTATACACAAAAGTACTGACATCCCAAGATAGTTTTTCCTGCCATAACTCCTGTAGAATTATTTTCGCGACAATTGTACATGCGCTCAAAATGCCCAAGGGATCATATAATTGTGCAATACTTGATAATATTTCTCGCTTGGTGATATTCTTTATTGATTTAATTTCAGGAGTGTGAAATAAAAGAAAATAATTTTTTGATGACCATAACAAACCCAAAGTTTTCATGCTCTCATGTGAGCCGAGTTGTAGCACGTGAAAAGAGGATGTCGAATTTTCAACATGCTGGAGAACGAGAGGGTCGTTTGAAACCCACTTTCGTGAATCAAAACAGCCAAGAGATAAAATATCAAAGAAATGTTTTACTATGACAGCAAGTTGATCTAATGAGTCATATGACGTCAAAAGATCATCTACATACATATCTCTTAAAATGACCTCAGAAGCTTCTGAAAAAGAATGCTTGTTCTGATGTGCCAATTCTTGAAAGCACCGAATCGCTAAGAAATTAGCTGATGATGTCCCATAACTCACAGTATTGAGTTGAAATACATCAAGTGGTTCGGTAGGAGAACTCCTCCACAATATTTGCTGAAGCGACCGCTGACTAGATTCAACCATAATTTGTCTATACATTTTGCAGATGTCGTCGAAAGCTACATACCAACATTGTCTGAACCGGAGTAGTATTGACGGCAAATCATTTTGAATTCGAGGACCGACCATTTGTATATCATTAAATGATCAACCTGAGGTAGTAGGACATGAGCCGTCAAATACAACTTTAAGCTTTGTAGTCAAACTATCCTCCTTGAGGACTCCATGATGCGGAAGAAAATATTCTATTTCCAGAGGATTTGAAAAATCCTTTTTTGTCATATGACCTAAATGCTCATACTCATTTAAAAATGGAACATACATTTCCTGAAGTTTCTCATTTGATTGCAATTTGCGCTCTAAATTGTAAAAACGTTTTGATGCTTGTGATTTTGAATCACCTAGTTCGTTTACCGATTTCTTTAACGGTATGGATACAATAAAACGTCCTTCAGGATTCCTTTTCTGAGTGGAGGTAAAATGTTTTTCACAATCTAATTGTTCGCTAGAAAGGATTCTATCAACAGGACATTTTTCAATTTCCCAAAATCGTGATAATTGTCTTTGAACATCAATGTTCTTGGCGAGATAACAGTGGAACTGATTATTATAATTGAGAGTGAGTGGTCCAGCCACAATCCACCCCAATTTGTTTTTTTGCAAAATAGCTTGTGAATTGAGTTTGATGCGCCCAACAGCTAATACATGCCAGAACAGATCAGCTCCTATTAGTAAATCAAGCTCCTATTAGTAAATCAATCTGAAATTTGGGTCGACTTAATGAATATTTTGAGGAATTCTCAAAGATGGAATATCCATGTAATGGTTGGGAATTTTGTCACAGATGCTATCGACAATTAGGCATGACAATGTAGCTGAAAACCCATTGTTGGTTGACTGAATTTAAATGTCACATTTTTCTTTTATATTTGAAGATGCTTGTGTAATACATATGATGGTATGTTGAGTTATTTTTTTCTTTTGAACGCCTATCAATCGTTGAAAACCACTTGTAATGAAATTTATTGAGATGCGAAATCTAATAGAGCAGTGCAACTTTGAATGTTTCCCGTCCTTGTTTCAACATTAACACGAATGGTAGACAAAAGAACTTGTGATGAAACCGGCATTATACTAGTGCACGACAATTGAGAGTGAGCCTGGGATACGTGGGCATCTGAAGAAGTCTCTCTGTCTATGTGCAAAAGAGAATTGTGCTTGCCTGAACATTCGTTGCAATTTGAGTAAATGCACGGTTCGACCTAATGTCCTGCATTTAGACAGTTGTTGCACAACTTCAAATTCTTCACCTTTTCTATACGAGCATTGACAGAAAGCTTTAAAAATTTCGAACATGAATATATTTTATGGCAACCATGACACATGTGACATGAACGAGTTCGGGCATGCAAGATTTTTTGGGAATCATTTTTGGTATCTGTAGATTTGAAATTTTTGCTAGAATAAGACTGCCGTGCTTCTGATTTCTCAAAAGTTCCAGCCTTGTCACGAAGAAAACTGAAAAATTCCTTTAATGTTGGAACCTCATCATTGCCTTTGAATGTTTCCCAATCACGTAGAGTTGTGGAATCTAGCTTACTTGTGAGCATAAATATAAGGAGTGTATCCCAGTGTTCTGTAGGCTGACCCAACATTTTTAAATATCATAAATATTTTGATACATGATCACATAAGTTTCTGAGATGCTCCGCTGATTCCTTGGAAAATTCCTTTATATCCAAAAGAGCATTTGTATGATTTTGAATCAATAGAGACTTATTATTGAACCTTTCACAAAGTGAATTCCGAACTACCTTGTAATTGGATGAAGAAATTTCTAGAGAGGAAATGAGTTTGGCAGCTTCTTTTTCTAATGCAGCTCTTAATAATGGAAGCGTTGTAATCATTGATACTTGAATTCTCATTTATTAAGGAATCAAAAGTGTCATGAAACTCCAACCACCCTTCATAATCTCCTGAAAATGTTGGAAGCTTAATGATGGAAAGCTTTACATTGAGTGATGAGCTATCATTTGACGTTAGACCAACCTGTATCGGTGAAGGTGGTGATGGAAAACTAGGGTTCCACCTTTTTCGACAAATTCTGTGGCTTCTGAAATAGCAACAAAAAATAAATTTTCGAACTTCTCAGACTCCTATAACTCCGATTTAGGATAATCTGATAAGTAGTTGATGGCACACTGAACCTCATGAAATTCGTTAAGAAGGTATTCTGTGCGTGACATTCGACTTTTCAATTCTGAAATATTTATTTTGGAAGTGTCAGTTTCCGTTTTGTAATTTTGAAGAAATTTATTGAAAGATGAAAGTCGTGAATCAATGTTCATGCATCTGAAATGTAACCTTTTCAATTCTTCTTTCTTTCTAAGTTCTTCAAGCTTTTTGTACTCTTCAGCCATTGTAAAACTAAACTCAGAATGCAAGGTATTTAATGAATAGATTCAAATGACTGCAAATATGTGTAGTGTGCAAACCTGTACGAATAATGAGATCGAATTCTGAACGTGAATTCTGACCACAATACAAAGAAATATTCTAATGAACTCGCGTGCAATTTCAAACCAAATAAGGAAAGGTAAAACTGGAATAGACTCACAGAATCTCGGCGATAGACCCCTTCCTTCTGCTTTGGACCTCTCTTACAACTGGCGAACTGGAGCGATGTTGTCACTGATATTCCATGAGCGATTACTGGTGATTAACACTTTATGCGACTAGAAGGACCAATGTTTGAGCGTTTGCTGCTATTATGCACTCTTCTCTGATATTATTTCAATATAAAAACGCAAGATGAAAATGAATTTTTGACTGATATGTTAATTTTTATCGATGTGTTTTTTTACAGTGTCATTCTGGGAGGGTTGCTTAGCTACTACGATACAAATGAAAAAAACAAATTACATGGCCAATTTGGTGCGAAATGCAAACAGGAAATGAATTGTGAAAAAATAAAATAAATATAATTCTGGCGCGAACATCATTCTTTTCCAAGAAGAAATGGCAGAAATAGTTTATGTAAATTATAGTTTTTGTTGAATAATCAGAAAACGAATTCTTTCTTTTTTACCAATAGTGCAATATATCTAAGACTTTTTTTCAACATTAAACATTCATTTATTTTCATATCTGAGATCACAATGAAATATATCAACTAATATGCATATTTTTTCTTTCTTATAGATTTTTTTCACCATATTTGGAAGATTTGCATTTAATGATTGTTCCATTATCCCATGTATCGAGTTATATCATGAGAATGTATTTCGATCAGTATGCATACCAGAAAAAAACGCAAGAGATTTTTCCTTTCCATTGGCATCATCTCCTCGATCTACCCCACCACTGAGCCATAAAAATTGTGCGAGGAAGAGGCAACACCTACCGCTACTGAAGTCGGACCTCAAAAAATCTGTTCAAATCCAAAGTGCAGCAAGAAAATAAATTTTTATGTATAACCATATCTTCTGTAGCACAGAACAAGAACTGTTTTTATAAATTGCATGAAAAAGTTGATACAGACAAAAATTGAATAAAGTATAAAATAATTGTAACCACCATACATGAAAAAAATATCAAATTCGTCTTTTGTTTGAGTTGCGATATGGTGATATTTTCCTGTTATCATTTCATCACTTCTACAACCTAAAATGTAAAATATATAGTGTGGTTTTCATTACAATCTTAAAAAATTCAATATATTATATATTTTTCATAAAAATATAGCATATCTCTTTTCTTTGGGTCTGTGACAGGACCATGCAAATAATTCTATTCAAAGTGATTAATTTTCTAAAAAATGGCAGACATACATACATGTGAGTTAGATGTTATTATTTCATACACAACAGTGACAATTATTTGTCTGGGAAATACATCATAACATGAAATATTATTAGGTCTAATTTGAAAGATTAACACACATTTAAAAAAAAAATGTTTTAAAGTGGGCAATTTGTCTTTACTCACTTATCAATACAACAGACACAAAAATAAAATAAAATTTGAAATTTTCTACAAGTTAGAAAATATTGCTTGATATCATAGGGCTCCATATTACATAATTCTTCCACAGACTTCAGGAATCTGATAGAAACCTCAATATTTCTTATATTTTGCGGAAGATTATTAAAAAATTCTATCTTACTTACCATTCATATAGGGAATTCTTATGAATGAGATTTTAAAAAATTATATAGTTTCATGAATATGAGTTTGACGGTGTATTTCAAAATAATCTGGATGATTCATGAGAAATTAATTCAAAAATATAGATTGCTGGTATGGCCAGTACTTTGTTGGACTTGACTCTGCAGGAATATTTTATGCATTTTTTCTAAAAGTATTCTGATAACTTTTTTTGCGATAGAAAAATTCTGTTCATTTCAGCCTTAAATGACTACTCTCCTAATAGAAGGAAAATTTCATAATATCCAGTTATCGGTACTTCAGGATCAACACTTTTTGGGAACTCTTATGGTATATGTTACTCTAGCTAGTTTTTTGCAAAGCTTGTTTGTCTATATGATATTATATATGTAATATTCTCATTTATATTATTGATAAATATAATGAACGAAATTGGGCTAAGAATACTACCCTGTGAGACTCCTATAGACGTACTCAAGGCAACGGATCTTACTATCGTTTCTTTTCAAGTTCTCCTCATTATTTCCTTTTTCAAATATGTCTCAAACCAGTCATAAGAATTTTCACAAATTCCATATTAAGTTTCCCTAATAAAATATGATCCTTACAGTCGAAGGCCTCAGACGAATTCATGATAATCCCATAGGATAGATCTCCATTTTCTATGTTGGAATGAATAAACTTATTATTCAAATAATCATACTAAAGATTGGAAAACATTCAGTTACCAAAAGGGATACTAACTCGTTAGTCTCTGCTATTTTAAAAATGTTTGACAAACACTACACTGATTGGTTCAAAATTCATATGTCTAACTCATTGCTTTTTTCATGAAGAAGTCCACCTAGAAAAATTATCTCGTTAAAAGACCCTGCTCAAACGTTATGGGAAAGTGGTCTATGTGGTAATTGCCTGAATTTTTGATATTGTTTAGAAGAATTTGTCCTGATTAAAAGTAACCATTGTGCGAAAGTCCAATAACCAATAGTTTCGAAGATATTGCAGTCGTATTCCATCCATATTATGGTACTTGGGATATGCGCAATATGAATCTGAAATTCGGTATCCTCCGTCTAACCTTCTTCATAGCTGCCAATCGGCCAGCGCAATAGTACCACCACACAGGTCTCCAATAGGTTAAATTGTAACAAGAGTGTATGTATTCAATTACTCATTTCATTGTGTATTTTATATTGCTTAAAAGTTACGAAATAAATTACCTACTAAATGATTAATATTTTCAGAAATACGTATATTGAAAAATTACTCAGACAGGGGTTATTGTTTACATAGACCAACTTGTTTAGCACAATAGCAAAGGTCCCGTGAACAAACAAAAATGCAACACTTTCCACCCAAAACCAATTAAATTTTTATTTTCCAGTATCATTGGCCAATATCTTCGGAACTATTGGTTATTGGACTTCAGCGTAATAGTACCTTTTAATCAGAAAGATTTCCTCTTAACAATAGGCAATTCCCACATGGATCTCTTTTCCGTAAGGTTTGAGCAGGCCCTTCCACTGACATGTGCACAATTTTTCAATATGTGGTTGGGTCAGTACTTCGATTCTTGTGTGCTGAGGCTATTGATTTTCAAAACTAATAGAAATTGATAAATATATCAACTAAAAGGCACATTTTTATAAATTATATATATATATATATTTTTCATTCGTCAGAAGATTTGCATCTCTTAGTAATTGTTCCATTTTTCCATGAATTCGAATTTATCATTAGGATTTATTTATTATCCGACAAATACACGTCACATGTCACATATGAGATACTGGAGAACGCAACTTTCCATAATTTCAAGATTATCAGCCAGAGCTATATTTTGTTACTGATTGTTTTTTCTAAAATGAAACAGAAGTTCAGTTTTGTTTGCCATCCGGTAGTGCCGCCACGTCACGGGATACAATTTGAATAGTTTCCCTTAAAGTGTAATAGAGGGCGTTCGCAAATTGTGTCCAATACTTTTTCCATAGAGATTGACTGACTATATATCTAAAGACAATGCTTATACTCTCAAAAAAACTTGAAAGTCATTCAGTTTGAATGTGTGACAGCACTTGCAGCGATTGTCATTATTGATCATACATCACACTAGTGAAAAAACTTTTAAAAAATCAAACCGACGAAAAAGGAAACTGAGAAGCGAAAAATAAAATACACTTTGTTAGTTTTAATAACAGAGATACTAAACTAATGTCAGTAACCAATTTTGAGTCGACACCAAACAGACAAACGAGCAAATTAATTACGTAAAGCGTAAAATCATTGCAGCTAGATGCGCGGCGCGGGGCGTTTTGATTATTTCTTTGAAGTAAATCAATAGTTTTCGTTGATTGTTTGGCGCCGACTCAAAATTAGTTACATCAGTTTAGGAGTTTAGTTATCAAGACTAAACAATTTTATTTTATTTTTCGCTTTTCAGTTTTTTTTTCGTCGGTTTGTTTTTTTGTTCAATAGCTTTTAATTTTAAAATTTGTTGCAAAAATCCTCCAATTACTAACAACTTGATTAACTCCAGGTCTACATTATGTTGTAGTGTCATCAGAACTACATATGTGTGACAAGTATCAACAGAATCGGTTCACAGGGGAAAAATCAATCATCCCCTATTTGTCTACCCTTAGGTGTGGATTTCAAATTTAGATTGGACTAACTTCGAGAAATACCTCATTCAATAAAATAAAAAAAAATAAAAAAAAAATATCAAAAACTTTTATCCCAGTACAAAGTTATGCGTGGTTGAATCGGTTAACATGTAATGAAATTCAGTGGGTGAACAACCAATCCCCAATTTTCCTACCCTTGGGGTGAACTTTTTTCTTCAAAGTCAAATTGGACCGACTCCAAAGTACACCTCATCCGATCCGAAAAGAATTATCAGAATCGTACCACTCATCAAAAAGTTATGCGTGGTCATACATTAAAAAAAATATATACGCGTCGACTAGAGAATCTCCTCCTTTCTACACGCTTTATATTAGCTTCACTTGTATGTTCGTTTGTTTGTTTGTTTGTTTGTTTGTTTGTTTGTTTGTAACCGACTCCTTTGGGCGCGATTTTGACCCACTTCCAGACGTCCGAATGATTTGAAATTTGGCAGATGTACATAATTCTGGTGACAATTCATTAAGAAATTTTTGTGTGGAGAAAAAACAAAATGGCGGCTCCAATATGGCGTACGAGTTTTGTGATTATGGTCCGATTTGCTTTAAAATTGGTATCCAAAGGTTTTTGTGGTCGGAAATTATGATTCTTTTGTCAAAATTGAAAAATTCAAGATGGCGGCTCCAAAATGGTGGATGAGTTTTGTGATTATGGTCTGATTTCATTCAAAATTGGTATGTCGAGGTTTTTGAGGTCGGAAATTATGATTCTTTTGTAAAAATTGGAAAATTCAATATGGCGGCTTCAAAATGGCAGCCGAGTTTTGTGATTGTGGTCCGATTCGCTTCAAAATTTGGTATCGAGGTTTTTGAGGTCGAAAATTATGATTCTTTTGTCAAATTTGAAAAATTCAAGATGGCGGTCCAGAATGGTGGACGAGTTTTGTATTATGGTCTGATTCATTCAAAATTGGTATGTGGGGGTTTTTGGGTCGAATATTATGATTCTTTTGTAAAACTTGAAAAATTCAAGATGGCGGCTTCAAAATGGCGGCCAAGTTTTGTGGTTATGGTCTGATTCTATTCAAAATTGGTATGTGGGGGTTTTTGGGGTCGGAGATTAAGATTACCTAATTTAATGAGATTATTCCATTTTTCAATTTGCAAAAAAATAATAGTTTTCATAAATAAACCACACTAAGAAGTAGGAAATAAATAATAGTTTGAAAAAACTAAAAAACACGCTTTTATAGAAAACCAGACTAAAAAAATTGAAAATAAGAAAAAAATGTATTTTATTTTAAAAAAAGCGTGGGGTGCATGGTATCAATAATTATATGGTACATTACACACCGAGGCGATACCATGCACCCCACGCTTTTTTTTAAATAAAATAAATGCTTTTCTTATTTTCTTTTTTTTTAGTCTGGTTATCTATAAAAGCGTGTTTTTTAGTTTTTTTCAAACTATTATTTATTTCGTCGTTAAAACAATAAAGTAACAGAATAAATGGGTGGGTAGTTGAATGTTTAATTGATATGAAACTGATTTTGTGAACACACCCTCAAAGAAGAATGTGAAATACCGGAATTTAATTTTTCCAGCAGGTCCATCGTACCGTCAATGCGATTAACAGAGCATTGATGAGGAAGATCCTCATGCCACTGATGAAGCAGGTAGTGAACATAGTCCTTCTTCAGAGGATTTTGAAAGTGGAGAGAAACATATTGTCAATGTTGTTTGACCTAATGTTCACGTTTTCTCCAAACTAACAAGAAGAAGGGTGAGCCATTCTAGTGAGTGGAAGAAAAATAAGAACAAAAAGCTGATATCGAAGGGGATAGGATATTCTACAATGGAAGGAAAAATCATGGGTAATCGAACACTTGAGTAATATGAAAGTAATTGTCTGAATGAATGCCTTTAAATCACAAATCAAGAACAAGAAAATTCTTTCAGAAAATTCTATAACAAAGACTTACAGACAAACTTTATTGCCCCTTGCATCTTGAACACTAGGCACTTCTATTAATGAAAAGCTCGCAATTACCAAGCACTTTCAGAATGTAATTGGGCTCAACGAGCACTAAGCACTTTTCAAAGTTTCCTTTCGAATATGCATTATATAAGGACGCGGACGCGATCGGTAGTTCTTGGGGGAGCCGCCGCGCCAGCCGCGTTTTTATGTTTCGACAACATCTACAGTTTCATGAGTGACGAAGGCTTAGTGCTTGGGAATACCAAAAATTGCTCCGGAGTAACGCATCACTTTTCGGGATCACTAAGCACTAAGCCATTCCGTAAAATGCTCGGAACACTGAGCAATAGTTCAGAAAAGTGCTCGAGAACACAGTGCTTGCGAGCACAAAAGTACTTCGAGTGCTTTCACGAGCACTAAGCGCAGTGCTTTGGCACAGCTCTGATATATACTCACCAATCACGCTTTGAAAGATATATGAGTTGATATATGATGTCGTCTACGCGAACCGCATATCAGACGAATACAAGAATTCTGCATCAGCTGAATAAGTCGACTATTGGTGCTTTCAATTGCGGGTCCATAAATAAAATCAGCGTAATTCGATTTGGAATTTCGAACAAGAGATTTGCATAATATAGTTTTTTTTTGTTGAGTTAGTGTAGATCAACATTACTACTAAATGCATTTTTAGTGAGATACATGTTTATTAAATCTCATGTGAAACAACGCCAGGATTTTCCTTACATTTTCATTAATTCGTAGTGAATTTTCGTCAAAAATTCCAGTGCGTTATGCCTCTTTCTCAAATGACATAGCTTTAGATTCTACAGGATTGATACTCAGATTGTATTTATAGGAAATTTTGTACAAGCTCTGAATATTCCCATTTATCATCGTGCAAGCATATTGTGGATCACCTTCTTCCAATGTGGCATATAATTGGGTATCGTCAGTGTGGAAATGGCTCAAACAGAAAGAAAAGCATTTGAGTAACTGTGAAGTGTACACCGTGAATATAAGAAATTCCAATATCGAGCTCTGAGGAACGCCTACATCAACCAGGAGAGATGACAATATTTCATTGCCTATGATAGCTGCTTATGTACGATGTGACAGATTATTTGCTATTAGATGAATAGCGCTATTGCAGACTTCGATATGAAGAAGTAGGGATAGTGATAGTTTGTCGCTGTTTCTATCAAAAGCCTTCGAGTAGTCAAGTAGTATCAAAGTGCAGAGCTGATCTTCATCAATGGGACGAAATATGTCATATGTCACTCTGAGCATGGCAGCTATACCTTCGTCTGAAATTTGACTGGTTTTTGGGAGGTATGCTGTAATCAGTTAGGTAAACCCGTAGTTGTTCATTGAGAACTTTCTTAATGCATTTTGAGAGAGCACATAAGATGCTGATTGGCTTTAGATCACTGGAATGCCCTGGTTCAGCACATTTGGGTGGAGGTATTATGTTAGAACATTTCCAGTTCAAAAATCAATGCATTAATTCAATATATGATAAATAAACGGTAAGATTCCAGGACAGCAGTGCAGTAGCATTTTGATGCTGATTCCAACTCTGGTGACATTCGATTTGATGGATAATAACTTTCAATTTACATTTGTGTCATCGACATTTTGAACGTTTCCATCTGAAATCCGAAAACCTGTTCATCTAGATCGTGTGTGGTTGCGTGCCAAACAAAAAAATGTTTATTTCACTAGAAATTTGTAGGCGAGTGGGGTTATCATTGGACTTTTTTCCATATACACCCATGGTTTTCGATTTTTCCCACATCTTTTTGCTAGTAATAATCTCGTGCTGCACATAGCTTTTTTTTTCTCTTTTTATACCATGATTTCGCAGATATTTATAGTCGTTCCAGGCACATATATTTTTCGTTTGTTTGTATTTGGCAGAGCTCTGTCCCGTTATTTCATCATTTCATTTGAGTTTTCGGTTAGTCATGGTTCTTCCTTTCTAGGAAGATTTCAATATAAATACTACCTATTGGTACCGTCAGCACAGAAGACTGCTAATAAATTTTAATACTTCTCCACCTATCATGGTCCCCAGAACACACAGATACTATTAGTTAAAAAGTTCATATTTCTATATATCTGTGGCGTGGTGCTAAAAGGGCCAATGTCGTATTTTTTTTGCTCTCTTTCACATACTGAAACGGCCAATGTCATATTAAACCAATGGCAGATCCATGGATGGCCGATGTCACTATAAACCCATTCACATTAATGGAAACTCAAAACTGCAATTGCAATTCTCTCAATTATTAAAGTTTTGACATTGGCCCCTTTTTTTAGCACCAGGCTACATATAGGTATATATATTTTTTTGTTTTTATTTCTTGAATCCTTGGTATATTGTGACTGGGAGTTTTATTGGGCTTTGGATTCTTGGTAAAAAAGAAAGACGTTTAACAGAAGTACGTTTCGTCCTCAGCTGGGGACTTTTTCAATTCATTCTGTAAATAATGGAGGCCATTTTTGATTTGTTTTTTCGTAAACAATACATAAATTATGGATATAACCAATTTGGTACGTACCTTAACAGCATAAATGGGGAAGTGAAATGTTGTGGTTCGCGCATTATGTGAATGGTTGTTTGGTTTTAATTTTTTCATTTTTATTGTTGGAAATGTTGAAATACAAAGTTTTGATATTCTGTCGTTCTCGTATGGGAGATAGCGCATGTGAAAACATCCCGGAAGTTACTGATGGACAGTGTGATGTGTCAGGTTCTATTATGTTGGGTCTGGGACTTTGCTGTTGTGGGGGGAATGTGTGCAAATTGTTTTCGGGATATACTTGGATTTTTGTTGACTGGCAATTATAAAATTGTGTGGTAGATTCGACTTAGGTAATTTATGTCTGTTCCGTCATTCATCGCATTTTTGTTTTTTTTATGTGTATCATTTCATTGATGGTTGTTCTTTCAAGGTTATTTTCATAGTCCAATATTTTGGTATTTTCGAAATTTGCGTTATGATTTTCGTTTATTATTTGTTTATTGAGAGCAGTGGAGGATTTGGTCATGTATTTGTGCCCTTTGAGTCTGTTGCTGAGGAGTTGTGAGGTCATCCCGATGTATTCACTTTTTCATTTTTGGCGTTTTTGGAATTTTTAAGTATTTTTGTGTTTTCAGCCAGCCCTTGAATGTAGGGTATTATGACTGTTTAACTTAAGTCGATGTTTTTTTGAGTGGTATGAATGATTGAATGTAATGTTCATGAGTTCTTTGTTAGATGATGCTGTTTATAAATTTGAGGGGGTGGTTGTTATTAATAAGTGTGTTTCATACCTTTTCTAAACATTATTTTCTTAGGTTTGGGGTTGTTAATGATATTGCGCTGTCAGTTATGCCAGCTACTACGCTTTTTTGTGTGTTAGGGGGTGAATATATATATATATATATATATATATATATATATATTTATATATTGTTATAGAATGATGAATTGAATAATAATAGTTGTTGTTATAATATGAAAATAGCTAATAATTTTCGCTCTTCGTTGTGAGCCAAATTGTTATGATATAGATAATTATTTGTGCCCTGTATAATATATTTTGCAATGTAATAATAATTGCTAGCTACGTCACTGTTCTCTCGTCACGTTGCTGCCAATCGTTATCATTTTCCTCACCACAGTTGGTACGCCTCTTGTCTCAGATAGCCGGTTCAGGCAATTGAGCCACTAGCCACTGCTTGATATGTCAAAATTTCAATTTATTCAATGGTCCTAAGTATGATAGTTGATCATTGTAGAAAACAAACGACAAAGTATCAAAAAGCAATTATTTCCTTTATTCAGGAAAACTTAATTTTACCTGGCCTACGAAAGATAACTTACTCTAATGGTGAATCTACAAATATTCATGGATAATCATGAGAAAAGTTCATTGGTAAAATATACACAACTTCACTTTTACCTTGAAAGTGAAAATTTCTTTGATAGTTCGAAATCAATTGAAATAAAGTTCTTCCGATGGAATATGCGTTATTAGTTAAATTGTTCAGTTCGGAATGTGCACTATGGAAGGTTTATACCTGTCTGGAACTGTCGCTGTTCACTACACCCCAGGATTTGGATTCCCTTTCACTCCAATGCTATCAGGAACTCCAATACCAAATAGAAGGAACCATACAAATTCAGCAATCAGCTTTGGATACTTGTATATGGTGTACAAATAAGGTAATGTTGGTTTTCCGCTTATAATGTGGAATTATTCAATTTTTCTTTCTCCCAAAATATAACGTGGCATTCGTTTCAAATTCATTTTCGATCTCCTTCTGGCTTTGTTTTCTGTCACCAGGATACCAATTTTGTTCCTTCCCTCCGATTCGAATTTTTGAATTCGCGCACTAACTTATCACATTTTCACTGTTCATGGTTATGTGTCATAACTTTTACATATAACTATTTTTCCATTCTTATTAACTATGTACAAATTTCAATAATAATTGCCTCTGACACTTTCCCGCTCTTATTCTCTTACAATTTCAAATTCTACATGTGACCATCTGTTCCCTGATTGGCTATTGTTATCAAGAAGTTTGCTGTTCTACCATTGGCTACTTTTAGTTAGCTACAATTTCATATACAGTATGTTTCAAATTTATACATTTGTAGATCACATTTTATTCAGGAAAATTTTGTAAATCTAGACTTTTTGTTGTCTTTTGAAGAATTATGGGTTGTATTTTTTGGTTAAGGAAAAGAACCTCTAAAATTATGTAAAAACAATCTCTTGAAACTAATAGCTATTTATTAATTATTCTTTTTATGGGTTTTTTCTTCTTAAAATATCTAACTGGTTTTTCATAACATAACAAAATATATATATATATATATATATATATATATATATATATATATAACGAAATTTGTCAACCAGGTTGGAGGCCACAGTTCTCAACCGAATGAAAAGAAATTGAGGAAAAAAATATGCTCTATCAATGCCACGGATGAGTTCAAAGATGGGCCAATTCGGTCCAGTACTTTCGAAATTGCGGGTGTTGAAAGATGTGAAAAAAATATCCATGTTTATCTGCAGATCTGATAGCCCGCCATAATTTCATTGAAAATGAAAAATGTCTTATTCCTCAAGACAGCTGACTAAAAAAACCTGTACAATAGGTGTATGTTGGTCGCATATCTATCGAAAAACAACTACTCCCCTGGCTAATGCCTCGACGGACGTTGAATGACATCCGATGGATAGACGTGCAAAGTCCTACAAGGTACTTTGCAAATGTGTGTTGCAGTAACCACGATAGTAGTTTTTTTTTTATAGATATGCGACCAACATACACCTATTGTATAGGTTTTTGTAGTCAGCTGTCTTGGGGAATAAGACATTTTTAAATTTCAATGACGCTATGTTCTGTTTTTATACCAGTTTTGGCAAACTATAGGTCTCTTGATAGAGCTCCAAAAGCTCTCCAACTTTCATCCTTTTTTATTTTTATCTAAGATGTATACAGAAATCAAATAATAAAAAATCGCGTTAAATTACTATTAATGGAAACTCATAATTTTTTATCACCCTGTACGTCCCTTTCATTTGAAGTTTATTCGTGTCAATAGAATATTATTTGGGTTCTTCTTCCGCCGACAAACAGAACATCATTGTATTTCGAAATTTCTGGATTTTAATGTTAAATATTAGATATTATTTTTCTAAGTGATATTAGGATTTAAATTCCAGTGAGTACTGCCTATATTATTATTTGCTGGATATACTTCTCTCTTTTGATTTGAGTCAGATTACATAGAAATATTAGGGAGAATTTGAGGAGATGTGGATCCTTCACCAACTTTTGATTAAACAGTTTGAGGTTTATACAAAACTATTTTTTTTATTTGAGCCAGATTACATAAAAATATCAAAAGCGTCCAGAGATATTTGAACTCTACTCCAATTTTCGATTCTAGAGTTCGAGGTTAAGAGAAATGTTTGTATTTTTCAGTGAATAAATGTCGTATTTTCATGACAGATAATTCTTTAGCTTGATTGATGGCTTTTTCAGAATGAATGATAACATTCTCAAATTTAACTCGTGCCATCGATTTTTTTTCAACCAGCATTTTTTATATTTTTAGTATAACCGCTACATTTTGGTCCTCCTGAGCCAAGAATCCCCTGGATTATTGGTTTTCCTTTTCTTTCATTTATTCATATACAAAATGAGAATTTCGTCGACCATATTTTCAAAAATAAATTGAAGGTCACCGGTATTCTGCTGATGAAAATTGTAATCGCACCTTTTTTTGCGGTAGAAAAGTTACCAGGTCCGTTCTTGTAGATATTCGAAATTCTAACAGTTTTTATATGTGCATAAAAATTGAATGAGTCTATGATGGTGTTATTCAGGTAATTCAATTTTTGATCAACATTTTTTGTCAATAAGATTGGGGATAGATAAATTCATGAAAAATTTTGTCAAAAAGTACCTCATTAAAATGGCGAAATTCCCTAAGTGAATGGCAAAAATTTCGTAGTAATACCACCCAATTTGTAAAACTCTTTGCAATTGTCTGAAATTAGCGAACAGTCTTCTACTTTGACTTTTGAAATATTCAGGTTTTCACTACATATTATTTTGCGCGATGCACCGGCATATCTTGTGGGTTGATTTATGATTTGCTTCAGCCCGTACGATTTAACTATATCGTATAATTTTTTTTTACCAGGTATCTATTTATATTTGAGAAACCCAAATTGGAGTCTCCAGTGCATATCACATGGTCAAATTCAGGTGCTACAATACTGAGTGACTGTTCACATTCAATAGCTGTATCCGGAGATCGATAAACTCTTTTGTTCTCAAGAGAAAAATGTAACCATACTCATTCGGTTTGCGATATCTCCAAGTTTTTTATTCGACAGGTATTCCCTGATGTTTTCATAGATACAGCTGATCCACTAACTCTCCATTATCAATATAAGTCGATCACATCGATGGAGTGAGTACCCAGGGAACACCATCTGTAATGTTTCTATTAAGCCATGTTCCTGACACTGTGATGATATTTTTTTGTTATAGAATAAATCTTTGAAACTAGCAAAATTGGACATAAAATTTGTCGCGAAATGATATGACATATTTTCAAACCCATAATTGTTTTACAGAGCAGTAACCAGTTTAATTATACAAAAACAGGAACAATTATGTTCACTAAGGATTGTATCATCCTCTACGCGGTATTTTTCTACGCAGTTCTACATGAAACACTCAGCATATTTCAAGGTCATGCCATGCTCCGTCATGCACCGTCAGCGACGCCATGCACCGTCAGCGACGCCATGCACCGTCAGCACTCCATAGTCTATAGATGACTCCTGGAGAGCATTCGATACACGGTCTTCGACTCATTCGATATAATTTTTTTAAATTTATTGAAAACATTATTGGGTGAACTAGACATTATGCTACTTCCATAAATATGTAATGCTACAGTCACCTGGGCCAATTGTCAAAAATTTCGAAGAGGTCTTGTTGTTTAACTACTTACCACCTCACGAAATCAATGACGCAGACTATATTGCCTAAGGGGTATACATCATTTTAAAAGTGTCAGACCATCCTATTGGTCTTCAAAATCCCAATATTATTGTGGATGATCTATCATTCCTATTAATTTTGTCTTGGGTCAGACATTATCGAACGTTTGAAAGAAGAGTGGCTGTCTCCGAGATGAACAAGTATGAAATATTATCATAACCATAGTTCGAATAACTGAAGGGTACCCAAATTTTTCATTATACTCTTTGTATTTCTAACCTTAAAGTGAGGAAAAATATCCTGAAGAACTTGTCAGTACCATGTCGTATTCTCAAAGTTTTCAAGAAAATAAGGAAAATGAATAGTTCTTCCAGATTGCTCACGTTTCAGAGGTTTGGTTTCCGTTTTCAAAACTTCATTACTGTGGTGAACCATCAGGATCAATTTAAATTCTCCAGAAACGACCGGCCAACGAATCACAATGTCAAAATTATCGGGGATAATACCATAAGTGCTTTGAAAATTACCGATAATTCTGAAAAATACGCGTTTTTCAAAAACTGCACTAGTAATTTTTTTTTGTTATTTTAGAACATAAATTGCCCGACTGCGGACTCCAAAGGAGGAGAGGAATTTTTTGAAACAGTTGCAGTTGAATTGTCACCTAGCGCACTGAATTACAGCTATAATCCACATAGTAGGTGGATTACCGCTGTAATTCAGCGATAATTCTACACCTCTTATGGACATTTTAACACATGAGTGAAATTTTCGTTCTAATATACAATTACGGTGACCAACTAGGATGGTCATATCAATATCCAAAAATTTGATGACACAAAGAGATGAAAATTGGCGGCTATCAAGACAACCCTTCAGAAAGATAAAGACTGAGCTATTAACGCGAACTCTTTTTCAAAATTTTGAGTGGAAATCTTTCGAAAAATATACAATAGTACTATCACATTCAAAAAAGTTTATTTATATTTTTTTTTTCAAATAGTTCACAGAAAATTATATACCTTGAGAAAAATGTAGGATCATTTCAAAAAGTTATGGTATCAAATTGAATTCCCTATTATAATTTTTTTTGGAAAACATTGAGGAACCTTACATCCCACAATGTATATATTTTTTTGTGTAACATCAATATCCAACATTATTCATACATTCTTTACATTTTATCTAAATTATATTTTCGAATGTTAAACCTGGGTCGATATGGATATTAGGAGAATAGCAACTAAATTATCACAAACAAACCTGAACCTACAAGGGAAGTGGAAAGAAAAAAATATCAGCGGAATTTCGAATCTACAGTACATAGTTTATATCGAGAGAACTCTTTCTTTTGTCTTCCCGCTCCCTTCTTTGTTTAGAATGGCGAAACCATTCCTTGGTGAAACATTCGAAGTCTTTTTGTGTTATATGGTATTCTTTATGCACTGTATCTGAAAAAAAAAAATTGGTAGAACTATTAAAGAGGGTATATTTTTTCTGAAAAAATAAAACAGGAAAATATAGAAAAAGAGTACCAAGAGAATGATGATCTATTTTGATAAAAGGAATGATATGTATTACTTCAGATAAACTTCCATGCCATTTTCATAGGGAAAATTGGAATCATTTCACCTTTAAATGATCGGCAGGCAGAAATCAAGAGAAAAAAATGTTGAAGTCATGAACACTTGCTCTCAATTTCATCTTAAAGGATTCGGTTCAGTTCAACTATTTTGTCATATAGATTGGATGAAACAGATGTCTGTGAAGTGAATTTTTTTCATAGTGTCGAACTTACCAGATATTAACTCCGTCAATTTCAGTTTATTCACTGCGAAATTAGATTTCTGTCCTGTCCAGGAGCAAATTTCACCAAGTCGGTTGGAGAAAATAGTTTTCAGGCACCTACGTGTGTGATCTCTTCCGTCTGTACCTCCAATTTTTTTAATGAATTCAACCTTAAACGTATATTCTGAGATTAGTTTACTTCTCCACATGAAAAATTGTAAATATAATCGAAACACTTTTAGATGTGGAAATCTCAAACAAAAATTGCTTTCATATGCAAAAGAAACTTTATATTTTGTTTTTATTAATTATTCGAAAATATTTTAAATTTTTTATGTTTTCTGCAAGAAAAATATCTTTCTCTGTAAAATCATGAGAAACTTCATGAAACACTACATCCATAAAGAGAGCCGGATGAAACGGCGATGTTCTTGCACGTTACATCTCTCCCAATTCAATTCACATGCCAGGCAGAAAAAATTAGATACACAGGGCTTTTCACGATGAGCGTTAATTAGACATTTCTGGCAAACCAGACCTGAAAATTTAATAGTATGCAAAAATTAATATGATCTAAGCGCCTCAAATTTGAAATTTTAGACGATGCGGCGTTGCCGCTTCTACTATAAAGTAGCGGCTACTTTGATTTTTCAAATGGAACACCCCGTGTATAATATCATATTATGATTTTCAACAACTTCATGTATTATTTCCCTATACCTATCTGTTACCGTTTAGAATATATAAATTCATTTCGATTTTTGTTTACCAATCATATACTTTTATAAACGCTGATAATCTTGAACTCTTTGGTACTAAGATGATAAAATTCGAAATGGAGTGGAGTGATACTATGAGGATCTTCTCTTCGAGTCATATTTTCATTTGCCTCATACAGGGTCTTTAAAAAATGCAGAAACTTTGTTCACATGAAAAAATGAGCTCCACATCCAATTTTAGATGAACTTTGTTCAGGTAATCCTATTTCTATTTCGAACCGTTTTCGAGATAAACTGTTTTAAACAGAAACTGACGTGGTTTCCTTGTATTCATCACTTAATTTTGAAATTTAACAGATTCCGTTCGATGTTCCTTCATCAGTCACAGATAATACAATGAATAAATAATTATTAAAATACTCTTCAACCATCAAATGACACTCCTCTTCGAACAATAGTTTCATTAACGCTGACACACGATCTGAAAATAATTTCATGAATAAGTAAGTTAATTCAATTGTCAGTGTATTTCAGAATATGTTCGAACACATCTCCACCTCTACTTAAACAAACATGTAATCTCTTCAAAATATTTTCATGTGTAGCGCTTCTGATTGAGTCTGGAGTTAAACTATTGAAAGCAGTTCTAACTCTCGATTTCATATCTTCCATTGTTGTTACTGGGTTGGAGTAAACCATATTTTTAATAAACCCCTCAAAAAATAATCTAATGGATTGTCATCTGGTGTTCTAGGAGGTCAACGAAAAGGTCCATTATTACCAATCCATCTGTATTCGAAGATTTCAGTTGAAGCTTCGCTTACTCAATGAGAATTATGGGGTGGAGCACCCTCCATTTGGTACCATACACGTTCTCTTCCTGGCCTATTATTTAAAATTATTTGAATTCCATTTCTTAGTAAATTTTCATATTTTGTTGAATTCAAATTATCATCATAAAACTCGATATGAAAAATTGACCCATTCTTTATGGCACAAAATACATTAAATTTCCATCTTTCTTGAAAACCCCTTTGGTGAACGACATGGGGATTTTCTGGCGCCCAATAATGACTGTTGTGTCTATTGAAAACTCCATTTTTTGTAAACTTGGCTTCATCTGTCCATATGATATTGTCAAGGAAATATTCATCCTCTTGAGTCTTGACAAGTAACCATTCAAAGAATTCCACTCTACGGGGCCAATCAGTCTCTTTCAGATGTTGGACACAGTAGAATTTATAGGGATGCCATTTGTGCTTATTAAGAATGCGATAAATTGTCACGTAGGGTATACCTATCTCCCTTTCAACCTCGTGTAGAGAAGCATTTGGAAATACATGAAAAAATCCCAAAACTGTTATGCCATTGTCATCATCATCCACTTCAGGCTTTCTACGGATGATTTTTGGACGAAAGGTTCCATTCAACTTAAATTTTTTTAGTAGTCGATTTATCACATTATTATTCAGCTTCGGCAGTTGTGGATATCTATCATGAAATACTCGGCATGTTCTACTTGCAATTCTATTGCACTCACCATAAATTCAAGAAATCTTCATTACTGTAACCTAATCTTGACATTTTTCTATTATAATTGGTATCACAATCAGTCAAAACCACCAACAAAAGTTTGAAGTTTCAAAATTGTATCATTTATTTTTCCAAAGCAAACTATTAAAAAATAATAATTTGCAATGTTGTACGGTAGAGACACTCAATACCTCAATGCATACAAATTGTAACTTTTTCTAAGGTACATATCAAATTTCGAATTGACTGATCTAAGACTGTTGAGAAACTGAATCGAAAAGAAATATTACGTAGTATAAAATAGATGTTAAGTTTCAAAAATCAGTGATGAATACAAGGAAACCACGTCATTCTCTGTTTGGAACAGTTTATCTCGAAAACGGTTCGAAATCGAAATAGGATTATCTGAACAAAATCAATCTGAAATTGGATGTAGAGCTCAAGAATGTGGAAATATACAGGGTGTTACATTTGAAAAAATTGACTTCCACTCATTTTTTCATGTGAACAAAGTATCAGCATTTTATAAAGACCCTGTAAAAGGCAAATGGAAATATGACTCGAAGTGAAGATCCTCATGGTATCACTCCGCTCCATTTCGAATTTGATCGTCTTAGTACCAGAGAGTTCAAGATTATCAGCGTTTATAAAAGTACATGTTTGGTAAAACAAAAATCGAAATTAATTTTCATCTTCTAAACGGTAACAGATAGGTATAGGGAAATAGTACATGGAGTTGTGGACAAAGTGATGAGAAATCATAATATGAAATTATATACAGGGTGTTCCATTTGAAAAATCAAAGTAGCTGCTACTTTATGATAGAAGCGGCAACGCCGCATCGTCTGAAGTAGACCTGTAGATCATATTAATTGAAGCATACTGTAAAATTTTCAGGTTGATCCGTTGTCTGGTTTGCCAGAAACGTCTAATTACCGCTCATCGTGAAAAGCCCTGTATATGTGCCAAAAGGTGGGTGCACGACAATTTTATTGCAGGTTGTATGCCTATCAGGGATTGTCTTCAAATATTGCTATGAATCCACAGTTTGACCTTTTATTTTTTGGGTCTGACTCACAAATAACCAATTTTCAGTAAACGTTGAGCTTATTCATCGTGTAAACTTCATCAGGTTCCAAAAAAACAAACAGTTGTAAAAATATAGGAGACGTTTATCAACATTTTCAACCGTTTAATTTGTAAGTTACTTAGTAAAACATCAGTTGGAAAAAATTTAAAACTCAAATATTAACAATGTACATCCCACAACTAGAATCGCCTGTAAGTACATATATATCTATGTGAGAAACGTATAAATCAAAACACATTGTTTCCAAAATGCTACCTCCTTATTTGGAAACCATATCCTCCTTACGTAGATGTATGTTGGTATTGTATTGATTCTAGTTGAGTTACGTACATGTTTATTCTTTGAGTTTAATTTTTTCCAGCATGTTTGGCCAATTAACTTGTTTTCAACGGTTTTTTATTTTGTATAAAAAATCCTATCTATTATATTTGAACAACCAGTTATCCTTCCAGGCACTGATAAAGTTCATATGATAAATGGACGTAACGATAGCCAAAAATTATATAGTTAATTATTTGTCCTCATTCCATAATCATATCAGCCAAAATTTCATTTGAAATGCATGTATATATAATAAATCTGTGCTCAAGAAATTATCTCATCACAAAGAGTTTGGTGCATACAACAGGAACAATTTGTGTTCATTTAGGTGCTACGGAAAATGATAAAACAGAGTAAATAAAAGAAGAAACTATTCATTGATTTTAAATACACTTGAATTGAGAATATTGATAGGAGCGGTTACAAGTTTTCTGAGAGTTGAGATATTTCCGCTGTTGAATAAGAGAATCAAATCATCTAGTGAATCGATTTGGGACAGCACTGAGCCTTTCCTGATACCTTTGTATAAGGGACAGTCAAATAACAAATGTTGAAGTGACTCATTCACAAGCTTATCACATATTGAGCAAATTTCTGTTGAGCTTATTTTATAGACCGATCCACCGAATGATAACATGAGAAACTCACTGCTACAGGTTCTAATCTGTTCTATTATTCGAGTGGAGTTTATTGGCGCAGAGATACCCAAATAACTTTTCTTGGTGCAAGAGACTGTGAGATGGCCATATATGAGTGGGTCAGTAGAATTTATCAGTCGAGAACTATCAGTTTCTAGCATTTTTTGTTTGTTTTTTTTCCATTATTCTGGCTTTTTGGTGGTTGTAAATATATATTCAAGAAAATTGTGGCCTGAGTCTTTACATTCCGCAGAAATGAAATACTCTTTAACTTGAAGTAACCAGTTGAAACGAATCTCGAAGTTGGACAGCGAGACCAACCTACGGTAACACAATTTGGATAATTTAAATCCGTCCATAGATTTGAGGGTGCCCAACCATGTTAAAGCCGCCTTGGATATCAAATAGGACAGTTTTTTTGATAGATGTTTCTAAACGTACGATATAATCAGGAGTATTTTTTGGGAATGAAAGAAGTCGTTTGAAGAATCCTACTTGTATTCTCTCAATACCTCGAACGCCATATGGAAATGCCAAAGGACATAGAGGATAGTAAAATAAATTCATAAAGTTACATTCTTGTATTCATTTTGAGTTTCTCATAATGTCCATTACCGATCCTATCGCTCGACTAGGTTTAGGCACTGTTTGCTCAACCATGCCTAGAAAACAGATGATGGGACAATTCTACTCCCAGGTTAGTGAAACTTTCAACTACTTCAACTTCTTGGTTATCGTAGCGAAATACTTGATTGTTATTACCACCATAGCTCCGCAAAATATCATTATTTTTGTCTTTTCAGTGTTGACTAGAGGCTTGTTTCCTCTGGAATGTATTTCAAGCGTTTTGAGTTTACGTGTTAGGTCAATGCTAGGATCGCTAGGGATAACAATATTATTTGCATACGCTAACATTACGATATCGTTCCTTCCATCAATGTTGAGTCCCCCAAGGCCTTTTGCTTGAAAATATCGTTCAATATCCGCTATAAATAGAGATTTGTTTTCATTATGTACATGATTTTGCCTAATAGAAACGTTTGCCCCACCACAAATATTTTTCACGATCCAAATGTTCTTAGTACTAACTCCTACTTCAAGTAGCTAGATCCAGAGTTTATGATCCATGCGCAAGTGAATTCGTAGGATGGAGTTCAAAACAAAAATTATATCAATACATCCCCTTCTTCCTGAAGCCAAATTGCGATTCAGGCAGGATAGACATATCCTTGGACCAGGATGTTAGTTTATTGAGTAAAATGAAAGTGAATACTTTCGCTGTGCAGTACATTGATGCAATGCCGCGGTAACTATTCGCGTCATTCAAGGGACCTTTTTTTGTGCAATAGCAAGAGTACGACCTCCTACCAAGCACTGAGAACTCTTTCATGTTCTGATATTTGATTAAATTGTTGACATAAATATAACCGCCAGCTCTGCAGTAAGTTTTATAAAAACTCATTGCTAACCCCGTCCTTGCCAAGAGCTTTACAGTTTTTGCATTGCACCAGTGCAGTTTTCACTTCTTCGAGTGACACCAACTGTAGAAAAAGGCTTTCCATTTCTCCATAGAAATAGGACAATGGCCTCCGAATAGTTTCAGGATTTTCCAAAAGGAGGATTGATCTTCCGTTTGGCTCAGTTTCAAAACGATTTGATTCTCATATTCCGTTTTTTTGATAATGTATGATTTTTAAAATTCCTTCTTTCAGAGAGATGTCCCGTTTTATGCGGTTCCTGAAAGTCGGTATCCAACCAGATGCCAGATCATTTTACTGAAATTGAACCAATATTTCTGGAAGCGTGATATATCGGCGCATAATTCTTTTTGGTACGTACAAAGAAAAATGTAATAGAGTTAATTCAAATGATTCATACTATAACTATAGAAGGGCTGACTTGATTAAACATTACCAAAACATAGCAAACGCAGATTGGAGCTTTCTCAATGATATTTCTGATGTTGATTCAGCATTTAAGCAATTCTATGCAGAATTTTATTCTATCAGTGGAACACATATCCCACAAGGAAAAGTGAACAGTAGATCATACCCCCTTTGGTACACTGGCGATATAATGAAATGTATCAGGCTCAAACACACTACATGTAAACATTTAAAAAATACCGATGACCCACTCTCGTACGAGAAATTCTTATCTCTCAGGAGGCGCTTGAAACATGACATTGAAAATAGTCACAAAAAATACTGTCATGAAACTGAAAGAACATTAACACTGACCCAAAACTTTTTTGTTGATACATGAAGAACAGAAAGACGTGCTTCACTACCTAATGTATTCAACTATAAGAACAATTTGATGATCCCGGAAGCATTGCAAACGCGTTCGCCGATTTCTTCCATGATTCATATTCTTCTGTAAATGCTAACAATTTCTCACCACCACATGATCTAGGCTATGACTGCTTCGGAATTAATGATTTTTCAGCGAAAAAAGTTGCCTCCGCCCTAAAAAAACACAATGGGACCTGAAAAATCCCTGCATTTCTCCTGCGCTACAGTTCTCGCGAAACCACTAACGGTGCTTCTCAACCTCTCACTGTCCAATAAGACTTTCTCATTAAAACAATCAAAACTCGTTCCAATATATAAAAAAGGGGATAAATGTGACATTTCAAATCACAGGCCAATAACAATAATAAATAATTTCTCAAAAGCTTTCGAAATAGCGATTTACCAGCCCATTTTCTGTCATGTGAAGAACCAAATCATAGAATCCCAATATGGTTTCATGAGAGGGAGATCTACCACAACAAACCTATTCTGTACACACAATATGTATGTACTGCATTTGAGGAGGGAGCTCAGGTATATGTGACCTACACGGACTTCTTTAAGGCGTTCGACAAACTTGATCACGTACTCCTGCTCAATAAATTACACGACCTTCAATTCTCACTTGATCCGCTTGATTTTTCTTATTTCCATCTAACAGAACGATCACAGTTTGTCTACTGCAATTGACATAACTCCGGGAGTTCTCACCTACTTCCGGAGTCTCCCAGGGATCCGTGTTGGGACCTCTATTTTTCAACATATTCATCAATGATAGAATATCTGATATTAACCATGACTGCCTAATATTCGCTGATGATTCGACTATATTAGTTCAAATTACGGAACATAATGACTGCCTCTTCCTTCAAGGAGACCTCACAAAAATTAACGACTGGTGCTCATCTAACGGCCTTCTACTGAATGCTAGTAAATGCAATGTGGTGTAATTTTCCCTGAAACGCGCCATTTTATATCTTGACTTCATCATTGACGATACCAAATTGCCGAGAACGTCAACCATACGCGACCTTGGCGTCACATTTGACCAAAAACTGTCTTTTA
This sequence comes from Gonioctena quinquepunctata, assembly GCA_018342105.1. Classification (NCBI taxonomy): domain Eukaryota; kingdom Metazoa; phylum Arthropoda; class Insecta; order Coleoptera; family Chrysomelidae; genus Gonioctena; species Gonioctena quinquepunctata. The sequence continues at coordinate 14,874 of JAFIRS010001866.1, read as the reverse complement.
TAGATCATGTCCAAGGAATCACAAACGAATCATTCAAAGCCCTTGGTTTTGTTATCCGGAATTCCTCCTCGTTCAAAGACATCAGCGAATATGAACTCCTTTTTAAACTTCTTTTTTTCTCCTATGTCAGGTCTAAGCTGGAATATGCATCTGTGGTTTGGGCCCAGCATCACTGTACCTACATGAAAACTCTGGAGCGAGTGCAAAGGCGATTTCTAAAATCTATTGCTTCCAATGAAGATGGGGTATATCCCGACATTAGATATCCCCATACCAAGCTCACTCGGAGGTTTAATATCAGCACACTTGAAAATCGCAGGCTGATTGCAAAACAAGTATTCCTATGGAAAACAATCCATGGGCACATTGATTCTATAGACATTCTCTATATGATTGAATTCCACGTGCTTAGTATCACAAGCAGACAAAATATCATATTCCACCTATCCACTCCCCGCTTAAATATAATGGAATTATCACCACTACATACCATGTGCGAGATACATAGCGTACACGTATCGCATCGAATAGACATATTCTCCACCGATGGGCATCCATAAAAAAGCTGACCTATTCTACTGATAAAATCACCTAACACAAAAATCACAAGATTATTATAAGTTTCTGTTATCCTAAGGAGGAATATTTGAAACACGTCCAAAACTTCCACTACATCATAGGATGGAGTGAAGTATGTAACACATATTATGAATTCACAACAACCAAGCTCGAAGAGGTTTATGACCCACCAGGAGATGAATCGAGATTTTCCCTTGGTGGCCGGTGAATGGACGATGTTGAATTGCAAAGCGATATGAGGCGTCAAATCAATGTTTGGGTAGCGATCCATGTTTCACAAAAGCAAATCAAATCGTATTGAGGAAGTACCTTGAAAAAAATAACTACTATTTTTGTAGACATGCATGTTCCAGAATAGGATTTTGTGTTGAGCATCCGGTTCCACTAGTTTTTTGAACCCTCCATATTATAATTCTCTGTTCGGTTGATTTTCGTTTGGTTTCGCAAGGCAAGTTTTCCCCATTCGATTTCTTCCGTTCATCCGAAATTGTAACAATTTTTGGAATGTTATTGATGTATTTGATTGCGTAGTTATATTTCCCTTCGGCAGTCTTTTTTTTTTCGTCCAGTTCCTTGTGCAGAGCCTTCAATTCCTGTATCTGAAGTGGTGTTTTGTCACTGCTGATTTTAATATTTGGGAATAAGTGCTTGGGGACTTTTGATTTGTTTCTCAACACCGCGACAACATCTTGACTATTCAATAACTCCACTTCAACTGGGCGCTCGCGATATTCTGCTGGCTTTCCAAGGCGGGTAGTATTGATAATCTTCACAGTGTTTGGTGCAGTGACATCCTTCACGATTGAGTCAATCTCAAGAGTTTCTTCAATACCAAATATTATTACATTTTTCTCACGTTCCATACGCATTCTCATCTCATTGAACAGTTGAAATTGATGTATTTCTCTCTTCCAGATTACTTACTTTATTTTTCAGAAGTTCATTTTCTCCACTCAGGGTGTCGAATCTGTCTACACAGGTCACAATTTTATCGTTTTGTGCCATGAGTAGGCTTCGAATATCCGACATGCTCTGATTTATAATGATTTATAAGAGGTCCTTGCTGGAATAACTCCGTTCGTATAAAATGGGCATGAAATGTCCTAATCTCACTGGACTGCAGACAGCTGGGCGATAGTTGGGTTCGAATAGGAGTACGTGTTTTTCCTTAGCCGGAACCTTTGCACTTTGTCGCAATTTATTGGGTCGTTTGAACACAAATAGTCCAACAGAAAAAACTTGTTTAACCAACTTTCCTTTTGAAAAGGGAAACATTCTCAATTGAATATTGAATGGAAAGATTTTTCTGTGAATTGAAAAATCCACGATAAAAATGAAGTTATTTTTTGTAAATGTCTAACAGAAAACAACTACTTTCCCGGCTAAAGCTTTTATTTAGTTTCACATATTAGTTCATTCGTTAGTTAGTTTGGGTCAAATCTTGCAAGTGAATTTTGACCGACTTCTAGTAGTCCGATCGATTTGAAATAATTCCGGTGAGAATGCATTATGGAATTTTTATTGGAGATAAAAACAAAATGGTGGCTCCAAGATGTCGGACGAGATTTGTAATTATGATTTGACTCAAAATTGGTATGTGGAACTTTTCGGGGTCGGAGATTATGAATTTTTTGTCAAAATTTATGAATTCACGATGGCGCCCGCAATATGGAAGACGAGTTTTGTGATTATGCAAATCGATTCAAAATTGGTACGCGGAGGTTTTCGGGGTCAAAATCAAGAATTTTTGTCGAAATTCATAAATCCAAGATGGCGGCTCCAAGATGGCGGACGAGTTTTGTGATTATGGTCCGATTCAATTCAAAATTGGTATGTGGAGGGTTTTGAGGTTAGATATTATACAATTTTTGTCGGAATTCATGAATTCAAGATGGCGGACCCAAGATGGGGGACGAGAATTGTAATTATGGTCCAATTCGAATCAGAATTGGTATGCAGGGGTATTTGCGGCCAAGATTTTGATTTTTTTGTGGAAATTCATAAATTTAAGATGGCGGCCCCAAAATGGAAAACGAGTTTTGTGATTATGGTTCGATTCGATTCAAAATTGGTATGGTTTTCGTGGTCGGAAATTTTGAATTTTTCGTCAAAATTAATAAATTCAAGAGGTCCGCCCCAAGATGGAGGACGAGTTTTTTTATTATGGTCATATTTCACTTAAAATTGATAAGTGGGGGTTTTCAGATTCGGAGATTATGAATTTTCTGTCAAAATCTATAAATTCAAGATGGTGACTTCATGATGACGTACAAGTTTCGTGATTATGGTCAGATTCTATTCAAAAATGGTGTGTGTGAGTTTTTGGGGTAGGAGATCACGATTTCTTTCAGCTCAAAAGTTATAACGAGGCTATATTAGAAATGAACAGATTGAGGCAAAGAGCAAAAAATAAAATAACTAATAAAAAAACTTTTGAAAGACAAGCTTCAATTTCATATGCGTACCAAAACGTATGAAATAAGTTTGAGTCATCGCTGACAATGATTTTATGATTTCTTGTCGAATTATTTGGTTTCAAAAAGCTTGTAGCGCGAATGGTAATGACATTAATACTTTGACAAGTTGTTACTTACCCACCAATCATTGTCCAATGAAATCAATTGGTATCTCCTTTTATGAACACTTCGAGCGACAAGGTTCTTGAAACCAAATAATTCAACAAAAAATAATTGAATCATTTTCAGAGATGACTTCAACTTATTTTATACGTTTCAGTACACGACTTTAATGAAAGTTTGTCTTTAAAAAGGTTTTTCATCGGTTTTTTTTCTCAATCCCTGGTTGAAAGAGGAGTTTTTAGCAACAGGCACATATGAGATTCAAGACACAATGTTTGGCAGTTCCGTTGGTTTTTAACGATTTTGCAAGAGCAAAGCAAAACGTGTGAACAGTAAGTAGTCGCGATACACACACACACACATATATATATATATATATATATATATATATATATATATATATATATATATATATATATATATATATATATATATATATATATATATATATATATATATATCGCGACTACTTACTGTTCACACGTTTTCTTTGCTCTTGCAAAATATTGATATATATATATATATATATATATATATATATATATATATATATATATATATATATATATACAATATAACCCACGTTGTCAGACCATTACAATTATCAGACCACCACAGACCCACTAGAAATATTCATGATTTCAACAAATATTTTGGTGTATTTATTACAATCCCCAAAAAATAACTGGAACTGAGAGGGGTGAAAAAGTGAAAAAAAATATAATTGTATAGTTTATGTCACGTTCACAAGCCCATTATATTTTACCGCGTTCTCAAGCCATTACATACAATTTCTGACATTTAATCCACGTTCACAGACCCGGCAGTGTTGCCGCTCTTTTCGCAATATATTATGATCAAATTGCGCAGAGAATGTTTTATTTTCACAACACAAACACGCGAGGAAAATTAACTAGCCAAAAATTTTCATTTAATTTTGTTCACTTGACTTCTGTCTAATTCAGTCGCCAGAAAAATAATTTTTATTTTAGGATATTTAATGATTTTTACAAGCTTTTATTCAGTTTCATTTGTTAGTTAGTTCGTTCGTTTGTTAGTTTGGTTCAAATCATGTAGGTGAATTTTGACCGACCTAGCAGATGTTCATAATTCCGGGGACAATGCATTATGGAATTTTTGTTAGAGAAAAAAACAAAATGGCGACTTCAAGATAGCGGACGAGATTTGTAATTATGGTCCTATTTGATTCAAAATTGGGATGTGGGTGTATTCGGGGTCGGAGATTATAAAATGTTGTCAAAATTCATGAGATGACGGCTCCCATATGGCGGACGAGTTTTGTGATTATGGTCCGATTCGATTCAAAATTGGTATGTGGGTGTATCTCGGAGTCGGAGTTAGTGAAAAAAATTCAAAATGGCGGACTTCAAGATAGCGGACGAGATTTGTAATTATGGTCCTATTTGAATCAAAATTGGTATGTGGGAGTTTTCAGGTTCGGAGATTATGAATTTTTTGTCGAAATCCATTAATTCAAGATAGCAACTTCAGAATGATGAAAGAGATTCGTGATTATGGTCAGATTCTATTCAAAATTGATGTGTGGGAGTTTTTGTTGTCAGAGATCATGATTTCTTCCAGCTCAAAACTCACAGGGAAGAGACCTTGTAATAATGATGTTCTATTAGAAATGTACAGATCAAGGCGAACTAACTAAGAAGCAAAAAATTAAATATTCAATAAAAAACCTTTTTATAGCCAAGATTTCGTTTAAGCCGTGTGATAAAACGTATAAAATAAGTTTAAGTCATCGCTGACAATAATACGATTATTTTCGTTGAATTATTTAGTTTCAAAAAGCTTGTCGCGTGAATTGTAATGAAATTAATACTTCAACGAATTGTTACTTACCAAACAATGAAATTGAAATTAATTGGTACCTACTTTTATGAATATCTGTAGGAGTTATATACTTTGATAAGTTCTTACTTACCAACCAATCACTGCCCAATCAAATTATTTGGTACCTATTTTCCTGACTAGCTTTTTATAACTAAATAATTCAAAGAAAAATAATCAAATCATTGTCAGCGATGACTCAAACTTATTTTATAAGTACACGGCCTAAATAAAAGCTTGTCTTCAAAAAGGTTTTTCATCAGTTATTATCAACTTAGTTCCTCTGTATGTCAGTTTAATTGTGAATGGCATTCGATAGTACATCATCCAACTCTGGTAACGAAACATGGAAATATTGGTGTATATGGCAATGTATTGAGGCTTCTCAACTCTTATATTTCTAACAGATACCAAATATCGCCTTGAATAACTCTCAATCGCATAAAACAGTAATTACCTCAGGTGTACCACATGGATCACACCTAGGTCCCTTACTACTCAGTATTTTTCTAAGTATCATAGAAAAATGTTTAATTGCATCTGAAATATTATCATACGTGAATGATTGAAAAATTCACAAAGGAATCAAAGACAACGTGGACTACTTAGACCTTCAGAATGATTTGAATCGTTTTTCAAAATACTTCACAACCAATAGGCTCTTAATATACAGAAATGTTCCCGAATTATCTTATCGAAGTGTTCACAACTCCTTTGACAACGAATCTTTATATAAATAACAGATACTATAATCCGAAGATCAAGGAAAGGACCTATGGGTCATCCTGGATAAAAAAAAATCCGTTAGAAAGCCATGTTGAGGTTATCGTTACGTAGGCATTGAAAGCTGTCGGATTCAGCCTGAGAAATACCAAATAATTCAAAAGTCATCTCTATGTTATAACAATTTTTAACTCTATGGTAATACCTATATTGGAATTCAATTGAATTATACCCTATGTATGACAAATACATCTTACGTATCGATTATGTCCAGAAAAAAATTGTCAAAAATCTAAACCACATTTTTGCCATCGGCATTTCGAATGTTATGATGAGAACCTCAGATTTAATAAACTTGCACGATTATTCATCCGGAGGAAATTTTCCAAAATACTTTTTGTTTACGCTAACCAATCTCTGAGTATTCAATTAATTGAAGTCCCTACATAACAAGCGATAGACTAATTTTCCACATGAAAACTTCTAATAGCAATTACTACAATAACTCTCTTTTAATTTTTTAATTTCAACCCTTTTTTCCACCAATATATTTCAAAAGCATCTTAAAACTGTTCTGCGTTCAATTTAATTTTCTATTAGAATAGATCACGAAATTGTTATCGATATGTATTATGGTAAAACACTTTCTTTCTTTCTTCACTCCTTTTTTTACGTATAAGTTTTAGTTACAGAATTTTTCTGTTTTAGTTTATGGGATTCATTTTTAACCGACGAAAAACAAGGAGGAGGTACTCTAGTCGACGCGTATATATTTTTTTATGTATGACCACTTATAACTTTTTGCACAATGGTCCGATTTTGATGATTTTTATTTTGATGGACATGGTATGATTCGAAGTTGGTTCCAGGTGGATTTGAAAAAACAATCCACTTCTTAGGGTAGGAAAATTAAAAATGATTGTTGGTTCACCCACTGAATTTTCACTTCCTAACCGATTCTACCACGCATAACTTTGTACTGGGATATCCGATTCAGATGATTCTTTCTATAGTAAAGGGTATGCTTATGAGTTGATCCCATATCAATTTGAAATCACACTTCTAAGGGTAGAAAAATAGGGGATGATTTATTGAGTCTACACCTGTGAACCGATTCTGTTGAAACTTAGCACATATTATGTTGTTCTGATGACACTACAACAAAATAGAGTACCGGAATTAATCTGATGGTGGAGATGAAAGACCTTCCAGGGATCTCTTCAACGGTTCACAGCAGCTACCTCGTGTTTGGGGTAATATGTACATATATAATTACATGTCCTGACTAACTGACTCACTGATTAACTGTTATACGATCAACGCCTAGATCAAACCACTGGACATAGGTGCTGAAATTTTGACAGCATTTTTTCTTTCATATTTCATCCCTAGAGGGGTGAAATGGTGGGTGAGGAGGGGGGTGAAAGTGAAAGTAAAGTTGGTTTTGAAATTAGAGTCATGGAAATTAGTATTTGGGCTCTTCTTCACAAATTAAGATAAATGTGTTTCAAAATTCTTGAAAATTCAACCCTAAAGTCTGTATAGTTAGTTTCAACCCTAAAGTCTGTATAGTAAGTCTGTATAGTTAGTCTGTATAGTTAGTGAGGATCATGAAATTTGTTATTTGGGTGTGAAAAGGAAGGTTAAATTGGTATTGGAAGTTTGTATGCGAATTCCGTTAATTTTCTAGTTGGGGTCATAAAAAATTATATTTGAAGTCTTTGTGACGAATAGAAGAAATATATATTTCAGTGTTTTTAGAAATTCAACCCCTGAAAGGGTGGAATGGAAGGTAAAAATTTGCATAATGGTTCTGTTAGTTTTCAAATTAGGGTCATAAAAATTGGTATTTGAGGACTTCGTGAGGGATAAATAAATACATGTGTCACTGTTTTTATAAATGCATTTCCTGCAAGGGAGAAGTCAAGATGAAATTAAGGACAGTCAAGAAGAAATAGAGACAATGGGAGAAACAGGCAAAAAAATTAATAAACCTGAAAATACTAGAAAAAAAGTATGTGGACGGGTAAAATGGGAGCTCCGTCAGAAAAAAATAGGTTTAGAGAAATTCAAAAAATATATAGGGAAGATGATCGCTCAAAACCAAATGAATGCCTCGAATTCATCAATCATAATCCTAATGATTTTCAGGAGGAAAATTGGATCAGGATTAAAACCCTAGTATTCAATACCTACCGTAACAAATGAATTTGAAAATGTAGGTTATAGTTTTCTTTACTGATTCAAGGGACTTTTTTACTTTCAACAATTTTATACGAGTGCAAATATTTGGTTTTTAATAAAAACATGTTTTAATAATTTGTGAATTACTTGTGTAGTACCCTTACAAATATTTTAGATTTTCCGAGTGATGTTAGTGGAAACTTTTCCAAAACAATTCGGAAAATTTTCCTCGGATTATTTTTCCCATTTTTTTTTTTCGATTATTGAATTTACCGCCATTTTTGATCTCATGCGTCATTCAACATGAAACATGATTTTACTCTCCTTTGATTTCATATGCATGAAGAATGTAAATGAGAAAATAACCACCATCATCCAAATCATCATGAAAATGAAACAAAATATACGAGCTTTCATTCAAATGCATAAAAAAATTATAATTTCCTTTATTCAAAACCTAACCGCACAATTCTCAAATTGAAATCTAAAGAATCAGCCTTGCAGTACAAGCTTTTGAATCTGTTATTCACAGAATAAATATGTGACACTTTGAAAAAAAATATTTGCATGGTAGTTCAACATATTTTTTTTCCGCACAATTCTCAAATCTTTTAAACCCCTAGATGCCAATTTTGAAATGAAATGGACCATTAATCACACATTTTTGGGCCATAAATCACACCACCATTTTGAAGGCGCCATCTTGATAATTTTGCATACAAATTGTCATAATACATGGTCACTCAAATGGAGAGCACCTGGGAATTCAGAGTCGATTTGAAATGGGAAAAATTCCAATTGCAACATTTGAACCTGATAGACAGCAAATACAGAGTGCAACTATATATTCTGGTTGGATTCGTGTCTTTCCTTCATGTAATAATAATAATAATGAGACTTTCAGCCCAATGAAATTTGTTCCAAAATCAAGTGATTAAAAAAAATTTATTCGAATGCACCAAAAAGGAAAAAATAAGTTTCCCAAATGTGTGACGTGGGTTAATCTGTGTGAAACAGTTCGAAAAGCTTGTCGCGCAGGAACACCAATTTTTTATTATCTATCTGAAAACATTGCGCGGCGAGCTTTTTGATCAGTTATTTTTCTTTTTCAGTGCATTAGAATAAAAGCTTGTCATTGAAAAATATTTTCAACAATATTTATTCAATTCTTTTTAGTCATTAAATCCGTCATCTTGAATTATCGAATTTTAACGAAAAATTATATTATCCGACCTTAACAATTTCTAGATACCATTTATAGATAAAATGTCCTATCAAAATCCGTCATCTTGAATTATGAATTTTAACAAAAATTATAATCCGACCTTAACAATTTCTAGATACCATTTATAGATAAAACGTCAATAAAAAACTCGTCCGCCATCTTGAATTTATGAATTTTGACAAAAAAATTATAATCACCGACCACAAAAACACTCACACCAATTTTGAATGAAATCGGACCTCAACAACAAAACTCGTTCGCAATGTTTTAAATTCTGACCCCAAAACCTCACACCAATTTGAATAGAATCGGACCATAATCACAAAACTCTTCCGTCACCTCCAATCCAAGGAACCCACATACCAATTATCAAAAGAATCGGACCATAATCACAAAACTCGTACGCCATCTTGGAGCCGTCATATTGAATTTATGAACTTTGTCAAATAACATGATCTCCGATCCCAAAACTCCCACATTCCAATTTATTAGAATCAGACCATCATCACATAATTTGCCCAACATTTTGGAGCCGCATTGTGTTTTTCCGCCAACAAAATTTAATAATGCATTGTCACCGGAATTATGAAAAACTACCAAATTTCAAGTTAATCAAACGACTAGAAGTGGGTCAAAATTCACTAACAAGTTTTGAACAGGTATATGAACAAAGCAAGTTAAATAAAAGCTTTTCAAAAGCTGAACTTTGAAAATATCTATTTCAAATAATTGTTTGTTGCTCAATGTTTATTTGTAGGAAAATCTTCAGGAATATAGTGAACAGAGGTGTCAACAAATTAGTCTTTCAAATATAATTTTCCGTGAAATAAAGGTATCCTCAAATGATCAAAAATTACAATATATCGACAATAGGGTTCAAACTTGCTGCTGAAACTTCGTCAACACATAAACGGCGCTGCTGCCAAATTTCGGGTTGGTATTCGTCGGTAAAATGCATGGCATTATATACCATATGCTTCCCCAGCAAAAGCGCCGCCTACACGCTCAGTGATGGAACTAAATCAGTATAAAAAACTTCATTTCACCGCTTTTCCGAACCCGGCCATTATTTCGTCCTGTGTGCGTCCCAACCCTCCTAGACAGTTTTACATAGCAGAACCTTGTCAAGCCCGAAGCCGGGTCTGAGTTCGTAGGATTTGGTCTGGGTTCGTGAGCAGTATGTACCGAAACGGGCCTGTATAAACGCAAATATAAATATATATATATATATATATATATATATATATATATATATATATATATATATATATATATATATATATATATATATATATATATATATATATATATATATATATATATATATATATATGGCTTATCGTTAAAATTCCAACGGGAAGATGTGATTATTTTTTGATGGACTATCAACTATTGGTGGCTGTGCAAGAGGTTAGTTACACCGTGTATATATATATATATATATATATATTATATATATATATATATATATATATATGTATATATATATATACGGTGTAACTAACCTCTTCACAGCCACTGATAGTTGATAGTCCATCAAAAAATAATCACATCTTCCCGTTGGAATTTTAACGATAAGCCAGAAGAAAAAGATTAACCACTGTGATTCGTTATGAATTGGCACTCGTCGTTCACGGGTGTGCAAGAGGTAAGATTACACCTATATATATATTTTTTTTTGTTTTTTTATTTTTTATGTTCTGGTTCCCACGAAAAGGGATATCCTGTAATGTTCAGAGAACATTGTGGGAACCAAGGGAAAGAAGGTAGGAGTTGGTGTTCTTCTTAAATTTCTGGAGGTTGTATGCCTCGGGGAACACCTCCCTAGGCAATGGGTTCCAAAGCCTCGCTGTTCGTTGGATGAACGAGTCTTTAGAAAGTGATGTTCTGCAGGTCTCCAAAGTGACCACGAAGGGGTGTGATGACTGAACTTGACGGGTTAGTCTCGAAGAGACTGCCAAAGCAGGAACGATTGTTGATATTTCAGAAGAGCATCGCCCATGAAAATATCTATGGAATAGAGACAAATCGCCAACTTTTCTACGGTGTTCCAGACAAGTGAGCGAGTTTGTAAGCGAGGCATCACCGACGAGACGAATTGCCCTTTTTTGGACAGAATCCAATAGCCTCAGGATATGTTTAGGTGCCGCGCTCCAAATATGGGAACAGTATTCCAGGACAGGTCGGATCTGTGCCTTATAGATCATAAGCAGCTGAGTGGGGGTGAAATAGCTCTTGGCACGAAACAAAAAACCAAGTTTTGGGATGCACTTTTGGCAATGGACCTCACGTGATTTTCCCAGGAAAGGTTATTGCTGATAGTAATACCAAGCATCGATATGGATGACTTCAGTGGTAAGGTTACTCCTGACAAAGTTATGTTAGGCACAGTGAGATCGGCTTTTCTAGAGAAAAGACATGCTTGTGTTTTGTTTGCATTGAATTCTACCAAGTTATTAGATCCCCACTCGAGAATTGTTGCTGAGTCCATATTTATATTATTAACATTTCTTCCCCGTTCATTTATATATATATATATATATATATATATATATATATAGTGTAGTAGTAGTATATATATAGTGGAAAGATAGTCGTTGCTGACTAGTTAGGTGTAAAAAATTGATTATTGGGGTATGCAGCAAAAGAAAAAGTGTACTCTTTAAAGTTTGAAAGAAATACAGGTTAGGGGTAGAACTAATTCATATCAAGATTTGCACCAACCACTCTGTAATAAAAAATTTGAAAAATTCTCCATTGACACTAAAAAAGTCAATTATTTCACTCACAAATGAGACAACTTTTCAGGTTTTTTATAGTAAACAACAAATACATACAATAAGCTTTTTCACAAAGTAAAAATAAAAAATATCAACAAAATCAAAAACTTGAAAGATTTCCAAACATATACTGTCATAAAATCAAATCCCAAGTGGATAAAAAATATTTCGATCACACCAATTCCAGAAGACGTTTCAAAATTTCTATCTTTAGGTCCAAAATTCAGTATTGAACCACAGATATGCAAGGAAATTTCCATAAAAAATATTTTATCAGATGTAGACCATATCACTTCGTTTATTATAAACTCTAGCCTTGAAAAATATCACTATAGCTCGAGCTACGAACATCATTACAAATCAGGTACAAAACTCAAATCACACCACATCAATTTTCCATGAACTTTTAAAAAAATCAAAAAACTTTCTGAAAGATAATCCTAACCTGATTCTCACACAGTCAGACAAAGGCAATGTCACGGTAGCCATGGAGAAACGACATTATTTGGAGTTATCAAATTACATACTGTTAAATAACAACTCATATATAGAAATGAGAAAAGATCCTACTACATCCATTCAAACTAAAAGTAATAAACTTATTGAGTTCCTCCATAGCACGAACCAAATCAACATCGTTACCAAAAAAAAGGTCACCAACTATAGTCGAATTTCTCCAAAATTTTACTCTCTTCCTAAAGTACATAAATCAACCTTATCAGTCAGACCGCTAGTATCATCGATTGGTTCTCCTAAAGAACCAATCGCTTCTTTTTTAACTGATATTCTCACGAAAGCATACAATTTTGACAATGTGTACTATATGAAAGACTCCTTCGAAGTAACTAATCAATTCAACAATGCAATATTACCAGTTAACTATGTACTAGCCAGTCTGGATGTGGTATCCCTTTTCAGTAATGTCTATCTTGAAACTTGCCAGAGAGCAGTACATAAGAATTGGGATAGTATTAGTAATCATTGCGATATTAACGAGGAAACATTTATGAAACTGCTAATATTTTTTTTATAATACATATTTTTCTTCCAATGACAAAATCTATAGAAAAACCTTTGGTACCCCAATGGGAGCTTCAATTTCACCTATCCTTGCGGCATACGTAATGGATGACCTGTTGGACACTGTACTACCAGTTTTATCTTTCAAACCTTTTTTCATAAAAAAATATGTCGATGACATTATATTGGCAATGCCAAAGGATAGTATAGATGAGAATTCTTCTTTACCTTAATAACTAGTGACCTACATATCCAGTTTACTATAGAAACCGGAAACGTCGAACAATCCGTACCATTTCTCGACACCAGATTCGTACGTTCCAATGAGAACAAAATACTGATAGATTGGTATCGGAAAGATTGCAGTTCTGGAAGATATTCAAATTATCTGTCCTATCACAAACATTCGGTAAAAGTAAATCTGGTAAAGCAAATGAAGAACAGGGTTCTGATAATTTCAGATGTAGGTTTCCAAAATGAAAATCTTAAAATCCTCTTAAATCTCTTTTTAGACAATTCTTATTCTCCAAGTTTATTAAAAAGTATATTGTTCAACACATCACCTATTACTGAGCCACAACATAGTCATATAAATCTTAATATATCGAATAATAACACAGTGACTACTATCAGTATTGTCCCCAGTATTTTTACCTCTTTACCGTACCTAAGAGATATTTCACCCAAACTTGCTAGACTTTTCAAAACCATGGATAATATCAAAATAGCGAACAAAACAGTCCTTACAATTAAGTCTATTCATTCCAAAGTGAAAGACAAAGTTCCAATGTTAGACAGCAGAAATGTAATATATAGTATACCTTGCCAGGGTTGTGACAAAGTGTATATTGGTCAAACTGCAAGATTATTTAAACAGAGATTAATATCCCATGAAAGTGATCGCAGGCACCATCCAGAAAGATGTGCTCTAGCAGATCACGTGAACAAATTCGACCATCATATGAACTATGATGAAGTTAAAATATTAACTAATGAACGGCACACTGCTGAGAGAACTTTTCTGGAAATGGCTTTCATATCACAGGAAAAAAATCATATGAATAAAAAAACGGATGTCAATCACCTAAGTGAAATGTATTCCTTCTTATTAGCGATGGAAAATACAGAATTTTCCTCAAATCAATCTGAGCTTATTACTAGTTATTAATATATCTTCAAGTTGGCCCACCCTTCAGTTGGTACTAACAAGAAAAGTACTAAAATACTTTGGCCTATAATGGCAAACCATTTCATATTAGTTGGTACCCTCAGTTGGTACCAGTGACTATCAAAGCATATGACAAATGAATAATTAATTTTCCCACAATTTATAACCTATTGTACTTCTTCGAAACACACATGCTTCAGTCTTTATTATTTTCAATATTTCAATTAGTAACGTTTCAATGAATTTTAAATGTGTATAATTAGTTGACGATTTAAAACATGTGGTGCCAACTTCAAATTCAGAACTTATTTTACTTTACATGAATAACATTCATAAACAACTAGACACTATTTCACCGTACTAAAATTTAAAGATACACCTTAAGGTCCGAATGACACACTGATTTTTTCAATTCTTCATGTAGTATCCCTAAAGATGAAAATAAAACATTCCGAAAGCTTGAACAAACTTTAAAGAGTACACTTTTTCTTTTGCTGCATACCCCAATAATCAATTTGTTATATATATATATATTGGTGAAAAGTAACTTGCTACACTACTGCTAACTGTTGATGGTCCATCAGAAAATGAAAAGATAAAATTTGAAAACCTTGCCTCTTTTGTTACTGCTGAAGAAGTTTGATTTCCTTCATCATAATTGTGTCAATGTCGGGACTGCTCGGTGGCTCGATGTTTTTCTCAATTCATCTGAACAGTCTTAGTTAATGCTGAATTGTGATTGTTATTTTTTTATTT
>JAFIRS010001865.1:0-282424 GCA_018342105.1 Gonioctena quinquepunctata | reverse complement strand
TCAAATTTTTCCTTCAAATTTTTGGAGAAAACAAATTAAACTTAATTTTTTTTTCGTACTTTCGACCCCCTTATTTCAGAGGGATCATTTTAGGACATACCTTGATAGCAACTTTTCACCTCGAAATGGGTGAAAATTATAGTCGGAGTTTTCGGTCTTATTCTGACTCACCCTGTATATATAGAAAGTTGAACTGGCGTCAAGGGCCTTAAATCACATATTGTACTGGCCTTTAATTATGTATTTCCACTGAAATCGACTATAAAAAGTGGTATAACTTTTATTTCCGCAACATATTTCATTGATTGAACCCTAAAAGGTCAAAATTTTGGATGAAAACCAAAAAAAAATTTTTTTGGGAAAATTTCGCATGAATATAGACGAACTATACTACTATGTTGCCTAGGTCAGTCAACATTTAAGGTTGCTTTTGTTTCTTTGGGAATATCTTGAATTCACCGTTTCCGGGAAAAAAAGAAGGGAACATTTGGATATCAGCAATATCTTAAAAGTTTTTTTTTTAAAAAAAAACTGCGAAAAAGTGTACTTAAAAAAAAAGAAAAAAAACAAGATGACCAGAAAATTTTGCGAAAAATTTTGTTTTAGAGGTTAACTATTAAACTTAATACTGTAAACAATTCAGGCAGTGGGGGATCACCTTTAAAACAAAATGAAGATATATTATTGCCTCCGACTCGTGAAATTGTTTACAAATTTAAATTTAATATTAACCCCCAAAACATTTTTTTCGGTTTATTTTTATCTTTTTTTTAAAATGTTTTACGCAGTCGGGTTTTTTATTTTTAAATTAACTTTTTTTTTTTACACTTTTTTAGTTGAGATTATAAGACGATGATAATCTAAAGTCATTATTTATTTTTATTTTTTGTACACTTTTTAGTTAGGATTATAAGACGGTAATTTTTTTGTGGGTGATTGGCTATTATAACTAAGACGAATTCGATCTCTAACGTGTTGCAAACGTTTTTGTCGCGATGCCGGAGACTGAGTTTCGCGACGTGCAATTTCTTGTCAGGATTTTTTGGTTTTACGAGAAATATTTGCACACGACCGACGACGTTTTCGACCTCGTAACATTGTGAGTTATATAATACTCCGGTATACAATAAATAGATACAAACTCTCACAATGTGTACTGAATCATACAGTAGCAAATTATATGAACGATTTCACTAAAACAAATGAATATACCACAACATCAAAGTAGATGGATAATTTCAGTCACTAACAAGATATATTCAAACTCGGTTATAACGAACTTCCGACGAAAGATTGTTCAATCAAGTGCCGATCATTTGCGAAATTTAACGACCGCCGTCGACCGGTGGGATTCCCCTATTTCTCTGTTAGGGATTTGTTAGATACATGGCGTAGTGTAAGTACGTGGTCTACTGCATTGTACCAATATCCCTACTACAAAAGCATGCAGGAAGGCTATTACATTGTCGGATAAGCTGGAAATAATTAGAAAATTTGACAGTGGGTGCGCAAATGCACAAATTTGTGAGATTATGGTCTCAAAAAATTAACGAACGATTTCTAGTCATCGAGCCGTTCGTTATAGCCGATTTTGACTGTACTTAATTATGTTTCTATTAAAATTTCAAAGTGATATTGTATTAAAAATGTAACCAAAACGAAATAGTAACTGAATCCGAAATAATCCAACCAACGAGCAAATTAACTAATTACTGATGTACCAAGCTGTACGCTGTTATAACTTTTTCACAATATGGCGTCTGGTTATCGCCATATTGAATTTTGATGTTTTCATTCACAATATGGCTCTGGTTGTCGCCAAATTGAATTTTGTCACAATATGGCGTCGGGTTGTCGCCATATTGAATTCTGATTATTACTGTCATGTCTTTATTCACAATATGGCGTCTGGTTGTCGCTATATTGACGTAAGAATCATCAAAATCGGCCAACGCGTTTGTCTCTAGAGCGTCACAAAGGAACGTACATACAACATCATAAACACATTACGCTCCTTTGCTCGCGCAGTCGAGTGGAAAGAACTTTCATTTTTTGAAAAATTAGTATCTCCAAAAATGAAACCAGAAATCTAAACATGACGAAACATTATCATATGCCACTGAAATTATACACCTTTTCCGAAAATAGATAATGAAATTGATTCCCAACGCTGAATTACATGAAAATAGGTTGTTCCTGCTTAAATAACCTATAATTTTCCTTTTATTCAACAATATAACCTGTCATGGGATTTTAATGTAAAATAACATTTTTCCATCTTTACAAAGTGAGATTGCTTCTAGAAAAGGTGTTTCTCAATTCTTCCGGTCTTCCTGATGATTGTGCAAGCATGAAATAGATTTTCGTCGACAAAAATGTATTGAAGACCTAGTGGATGCGATGCCAGTCTTGCATCGATGTTACAAATAATTTCTGGCGAGTGCTCCTCCTGGGAAAACATTTTTCCTTATCTCATTCATCTGTATGAGTTCTTAATTAAGAGTAAAATAAAAAATAAGATGTTTACTTCCAGATTCTTCTCTTAAGCTAGGGACCTTTTAAAATATCTATCAGATGTAGTTCAATGTCCAGGGTGGCTTTAGCCGAGAAAGTAGTTTTTTTCTGTTAGATATAACTTCATTTTCATCGTGGATTTTTCAATTCACAGAGAAATCTTTCTATTCAATATTCAATTGAGAATCTTTCCCTTTTCGCTATTACATTTCTTTGACACACACAACTCATCAGTCTTACTTTTTCTTAAATTGGATGTTATAAAACAGCTAATCTAGGAAAATCGAACAATCTACATGTCAGGTCGAAACGTCATCCAATTGTCTTTAATAGTTTTTACCAAACGTGCCATCCCATTTTCACATTTATCAAATTCAAAATTGTACTTTATACGTATTATTTTTCGAAGTAAATTAATATAGAAATGGAAACCCAAGTAAGTAGTGTATTCATCCAAGTGTGCTTTTGTTTAATAAAATTGTATATCTGAATTCTTCACTTTTTTATATCTTTATAGATTCTCATAGTTGAATCAAACCTGTTTTGATTCGAGTTAGATTAGATAGAAATATTAGGTAGGTTTAGGTAGATTTCAAACCTACAACTTCTGATCGTAGACTATAAGGTTTACACAGAAATAAAAATACTGTTGAGTTTTCTAATTAAAGTTGATTGATAAATCACGAAATCTACCTTTCTGACTGGCCGCACCATTGTTTTATTTTTAATTTCATTGAAAATTTTCTCGATGTGATCTCTTTACATCACTGAAAAATATGTCTAAAAATATAGTTTTCCCCAAAATTGCACAAGTTAACCTACTGATGATGATAACTTAGTTTTCGAAATGCGCATATACCTAGGTGTGAAGTGAACAAGTGTGGTGAAGGGGTTACTTGTGCAATTTTGTGATTGTGTGACACCACAGCGTCTAGCCAGTATTCGTAGTGTATCCCCAAAAATAACTTTCAATCAATGTTGTCTTCTTTTTCACCAATTCGTTAACTGATTGTGCGAAGGTTTCCCTATATGGTCCCCACTGTCTCGTCGTCGTCGATAGTAAAACAAATCGATCGATCTAATATAAACTCGCCGTGGGAGCGTGAAAGCCTTTTTGCTTTCGCTAATTGCTTCGGTGTTTTCAAAGATATCATGTTGATAATATAATTGATCACGTTCTAATTCTCATGTATTTTCTGCTTGTAACATTTATTTACGCGTCTATATTTGTACTGACCCCTTCGCACAAAATAAATAAGGACACAAAATGAAAATGTCATATGAAGGTTACTTATATTGCTGTGCTCTATACTTGTTGAAGAGCATTCATTTAAATGATAAGACCTTTTACCTATTGGGGACGTCACCGTTTATATAGTTTATAGACTCCGTATGCCGATTCCTTACTTCATTTTGAGGAAAAAGTTCCTATCGACGTATACAGGGTGTCTAAAGTACGTAAAAAATTAGGATTCCAATATTTTTCTTCAAAACTACCGTAGGAAAGACTATAACTATTCCATGTTAATCAATGTGATGACAGCAGCGTAGGTCGTATGTGGCCATATTTTCCTCCATATTTCTTTAGGTAGATGATATCAATTAGGCTCGTCGATATTCAACCCAAAAGTCATAACATTCCATATACCTAAATGTAGAGGTTTATGAGATATTTTCGAAAAACGAAAGATATGTCCTGAGTAGTATTGAGTAGAGATATCATTTCCTCTGTGCTATGATCGCATAATGCTTATTTCTTAGATCATGTAGTAATATTTTTCGACTTCCCGAACGTTTCGGAATGTTGAAAAAATTAAAAACATTTTACGAGTCTTATTCTGACTCACGCGTATAATGTTTTCAGTTCTCGCAACATTCAAAAATATTCAGGAGGTTGGAAAATATAAATAAAACAAGTATACATCACCCACCATCTGACTGTAGGTGCCGTGCTGTCATTCACCACTCATTGCTATCATTGATCCACATGTCGTTAGATCCTTTTATATCGTCTAATGGCTTTAGCCTCCCTATAGATAAAAATGGGAAATAATAATTTTTTAATGGCAAACCTTTTCTTTGTCATTTATTTTGAATATGGAATTCGTGACATATAATCAATGTTTTTACCATCATTGTTTCTTCTCCTTGTAAGTAACACATATTGTACCCCACTACCTATGGTTTTACCTCCTTTCTCTTCTTTTATTGTAGAATTTTACATTAAGCTGATGATGAACCTATAGAGGTTCGAAATATGTACTAATCGATGGTTTTTTACCTATCCACCATCACATAACTAATCGATTGCGATATTAAATTGTGGAGATGATTAAATTGTGGAGATAATTAAATTGTGTAGATGAGTTTTTCTACTTCGTAAAATCATACCACTCCACTTTGAGATACAATGGACTTCTACCACAGGTTAATGCCTACTCATGTTACGACACTTGGTCAGAGTTTCCGGTCCTTCGGGTGAAATGTATTCTAGCTGACATTCGAATGGAAGCGTCCAGACATTAGATGAGCCTCTCTGGGGCTGAGTACAGCATTGAAACAGTTCCGCAGGCTGGTCGACAAGTAGTACAGTGGCCCCAACCCATTGGCAACGCTCTGGGGGGCTGCCACATCTATTGGTGTATAATCCCGATGCTCCTGTTCTGCCAGTTCGTGACTGGAGGAGATCCGAGCTCATGTATTCGGGGTGCAAAAATTTCTCTTGAAGCTAGTCCATCCATCTACTACTTCCTTTTTTCTTCTTTTTCCATTTCTTCTTCCTTTTCCAACCAACATTTTCAAATCATGAGAAGTCCAATGAAAATGAATGCCTCAACTGCGGTTGCTAATAATTCCCCCGAAAGCAACTTCAGAATAGATTTTTGCAATATCGAGGACTCAACTCCAACATCAATTCAATACACTACCACCTGCAAACTAACAGGCCTCATTTGCTGGCTCTAACAGAGATACAACCCAGATAACACATGGACATCCAATGGATATCCATTGGACATCCTTCATGAATTTTATGGATGTACTATGGACATCCAATTTATATCCAAAAGATATATTATGGACATCCGATGGATGTCCAAAGCGGAACAACCAGTACATCCATAGAATATCCTTCAAGGATATCCATAAGATATCCTCCAGAGATGATCTTGAGATATCTTTCAAAGATATCCATAAGATATACTTCAAAGATATCTTTCAGAAATATCCATGAGATATCCTTCAGGGATATTCAAAAGCTATCTAAAAGATTCTTCAGAGTTATTCTAAAGATATCCTAAATTGAAAAAAAAAAATTTTAAAACTTGGTATCAAAAAAAATTCTCATAAACTTCGGGGTTATCAACAAATAAAATGTATATGTTAACTCTGAAATACAGAATATCAAATACAGAATAATCAAAAAAATAAAGTTAAAGAAAAAATAGAATGCTATTTTCTCCGTCCATCAGGTGTTTCCTTTATTCTAGAAGATGACAGATTCCTTTCTTTGGCCCTTCTCAGCCAAGTTTAGATGGCTTCTTTAGTAGCTTTTTTATTTTCCGTCGAATCACTGGTTCATCCGCTTCTGAAATGATATGTATATATTCACGGGTATAATTTATATTGAAATCTACAACAAAATACTGAGAAATATTATGCTTTCTTTTGAATTCGAATACTGATGATGATAATATATACCATAGTTTTTCTCTCTCTTTATTGGTAGCATTTTTGACATGAACTTTTCTTGGAAATTTTGCATTCTCACTGAACTAGCAGTCAGTTATTAGGAAATACAAATTATTATCAAATAAATTGAACAACTGAATGGGCTTTTCACCTAGTGATAATTCAGCCAGTTTTAGTTGTCCAGTTTATTGTTTTTGCTCCATACCAGCTATATTTGGCGGCAAATATATTAGTGAGCATGGAAGAAAGGCATCGTTCCACAGAGTCATATTTTTGAGATTTCATTTAGGTACCTAAAAAAAGAGTTCTAGAAAAAGGAATAGAAAAACATACAACTTACCTACAGCAGCTTTGAATTTCGATCCAGTTCCCAAATATTCCTCCGAAAGATTCATTTTTTCAGTGCAATCGATAGAAAAATGTTCGAATCTACTGATGAATCATCTTCATCACATGTCCACTGATGTAGGCATTCACACCATTTTTAATCTGGGCACTGTGACATTTGAAAAACTCGTGTATTGTGGCAAATGTAACAACGTGCTTTTCAGCATTTCTGAAAATATCGAAACTCAAATAGCATGCATTGGAAATAATGGATGTTTATAGGTTATGTCCTTTTCAATTGATATTTACCTGCATTCGGCCAATATATAATTCCCTTTGGAAACAATCAATTGCTACAGATGAAAACCATTATGTCCAGACCAACAGGGTATCAAAAACGAAGGAAAAAAACACGACTCAAAAATAACGCCATAGACGATCTTTTTGTTTGGATTCACAAACAAAACATTCCCCAACAAAATAAAATGACAGACGTCGCCAGTAATTATAGTGTGGCCAGGC
Organism: Gonioctena quinquepunctata; assembly: GCA_018342105.1. NCBI lineage: Eukaryota > Metazoa > Arthropoda > Insecta > Coleoptera > Chrysomelidae > Gonioctena > Gonioctena quinquepunctata. The sequence continues at coordinate 275,371 of JAFIRS010001865.1, read as the reverse complement.
TGTCGCAGACACATGTATATCTGTTTTGTGGTTGCAGAGGATCCCCGCGACAACGTATTTTTGAAAAGGTACAATTTGTGTATCTATGAGAATGTTTAAATTCATTTATGATTGCTTTGGATATCTCATGGCCATCCCTAGGATATCTATTTCAAATCCGTCGATGGATATCCATTTCAAATCAAGTAGAAAAACGAAACATGAGATTTTTCCAAAAAAATTAATCCATATGTACGAGCATGAAAAAAACTCAGAAATTGACACAATAAAAATCAATCTTGCAATTTAAACTTATCCATATTTGCTCCGGATATCATATGGCCATCCATATGATATCTTCTGAAGGATATCCATTTCAAATCCGTCGACGGATATCTCATGGATGTCCTTTTCAAATCCAGGGATATCCCGACATGAAATGGATATCCATAGGATTTCCTGTGTTATCTGGGAATTTAGGGATAATTCACAGCCATGCATGAGTATTTTTAATTTTTATTTGTTTGGTTGTGGAAGAATATGTCATTAGACCTCAACTCCACCTTTTTTGCCACTGTAATTCCCATAAAAGAATATTTCATTTCATGGCAGACAATAAAGTATTTACTATTATTATTATTATTATCCTTCCATCGAATGCAGGATTGTTCATCCCTCTCAGAAATAAAATTGCTGAACCTGTTTGTTCTTATGACTACAGCTGTAACAAATACCTCTTCGGAAGCATTTCTTTCAAATCCACAACAATGCCATAAATGAGATAATTGTCTTATAATTCCTAACACGCATCACAATCTAGTGGGGAATACCTGTACCAAGTATATTCTCGTGCGGCGCCCCCATTTTAGCTACTCTCTATTGGACGCAGAAAGTTGTTCGGAAAAATAATATTTGATTTCTAGACACCTGAATGGTCTGTTGTTCACATCTGCATGTTGAAAACCTCTGTTCTTTTCATATTTTTATATTTTTCTTGTAGGCTAGAATCTCGAATGAAACGAGAAGTAGACTTGAGCCCCGAAGAAATCCTCGCTCTGATGTCCCTCTACGAAAACAACCACCAGCGGCAGCCACCATCGAGCGAAAACTACCGCTACCCTTGGAACAGATTCGAGCCTAACCTCGAAACGGACTTCAACCAGGACGATATACAGGATCAGGACGAAGAGAATTGGTTGGATAACCCCGTTTACCCACACGCTTCCACTTACGAAAAGGATATGGGGCCCAAGTACGCCTTCGAAACGAGCGAGCCGCGGATGTTCGAGAACAAGGAGAGATGGAGGGGGTTTGTAGGAGACAACAAGAATAAATTCATGGTGAATATAATGCACACTGGTACTATATTGTCGTATATTTCCAAAATCATGCCACTCGGCCACTTTTGATACCCCTCATACTGAAGTCGTTCAGAGGACTAACGTATGTGTGTGTTTGTGTGTGTGTGAGTAAGAAAGAAGAGTTGGCATATCACATAAATATATTAATGAGGGCTCAAGTTTTTTCCACAAACAGACGTTCACAAGTTGAAATGAACCTATGATCTACTCGAATTAATTACGTTTAATCATTCCTCAAGACAGCTCACTACAAAAACCTATACCTTCAGATGTATGTCTGTCGCATATCCATAAAAATACAAATACTTCCCTGGCTAATGCTTCGACGGACGTTGAATGACATCCAATGGATAAACAAACATTTGCAAAGTACCTTGTAGGACTTTGCACGTTTATATACTCAAACAAACATTTGCAAAGTACCTCGTAGGACTTTGCACGTTTATCCATCGGATGTCATTCAACGTCCGTCGAGACATTAGCCAGGGAAGTAGTTGTTTTTTTATGGATATACGACCTATCGTATAGGTTTTTGTAGTCAGCTGTCTTGAGAGATAAGACTTTTTTCATTTTTGATGACATTATGGCTGGCTACCAAGAATGTTACAGATTTCTGTCTCTTATTGCAAATTTTTAAAGAAAGACAGGCAGTTTCGTCACTGACTCACTCTCTTTACTAAAAGTTCCAATCTATCAACTGACTTTCAAAAAAATAAAAATAAACACTTTTTTACAAAAAACTAACCAATTTCTATACAAATTCAAAATAATTTCAATATTTCAAAGTTATTTGAAATTATTGGAATTTGTATTGGAAAAACGAGCATCTATATGGCTAACTTCGTCATCAACAACCAAAAACTTTCATTTTTCAAATTTCAGATCTCCTCTTCCGAGAGAACAAGTAACGCTCAGCTGGTATTTTTACAGTATCTGTTTCACCCTACTTGTCTTATGCTTTTTACCATTCCCCTCTATCTGAAATAGTATACTATTCGTGAAACCAATTGAAAAGTAGGTTTCCTATAACTTTTTCATAATTCAAGAAAAACCAAATATGTATTGAATCGCAAGCAGTAGAAACGGGACATTATGTTTGACATAAAGCTGTGTATATACTGTTACAAAATGTAAAATACGCCGTATGCGAGACCGTTGACCTACATTCTCCAAACAATTGTTTGGGAATTATGACGTCATGGTCCCGATGTTTCGAGAGCTGCTCGAATGGTCGAGAAGGTAAAAACGAGGATATATAAGTCGTACAAATCACGGAAGCGGCAGTTTTTTATTATTGTTGTGCAGAGAAACAAAGTAATTAATATTTTTCGTAACAGTTGGTGTCCGAAGTGAAGATTTTTAGTGACTATTCGGGGACAATTAATGGTGAATACGGAAAATACACTCTACGACGAGATAAAGGCCATAATGAAAAAGATCAAACAACAATTTGCCGAGCAAAAAGACGACTGATGAGAATTGAGGAGGAACGTCTCACGGTGGGGTATTTGAATGATCTGGGCGGCCAAAATTATTTTTGTAGTTTAATCGGTATACTATACAACGAATTTATAGCAATTTCAGTGATAGGTACTATTTTAACATTGAATAATATGCATTTTTTTCAATTTTCACTACATTTGATTACATGACATAAGAAAAATATAAACGTTCAAAATAGATTATTCAGAAAATGAGATTTCTTGTTCAGAGGACAATTCAGATTCACCCCCATTTTCCCCATCATCAGACTCTTTGGTATCTTGTGCTACATGGAGCATATCTTTGGTTCATTTTGAAAAATATTGTGTTTTCTTCCTTGGCAAGGTTCTCATGCCAGTTAGTAATGGATCCTAGCTTAACAGTAATATGTGAAGCACATCTTGATTACAAGAAACCCTTGAAAAATTTCTGGCTATGTTTCAATAAAATTTCTTGCCAGCCCTTCTTATGAGTTTGTATTGGCCTCTGGAAAGACCAGCTTTGACAAACATCGAAAGTGCTTATAATGTTGACATTTGAGTGTTTGATTTGTCCTTCTGATGATACATAGCAAATGCTTAGTTATACTTTATAGCCCGATGTGGTGAAGTACTAGTTTTTTTTAAATATTTGGGCAGTGTCTCTCTCTCCAGAAGTTACCAACTTCACCTGAGCAGCATAAACAAGTACTTCTTCATCTGTAGAGCTCATTAATTCTTTCATTTCTCTTCTTTTTGATCTCTTACTTGATTCACCAAATGTTTTTATTGGCCGCCCTAGTCGATTCACTAATTTGGGTATCGTAAATGTCAATCTGTATTATCCTTGATGAATGCTTTTCCCTTATTGTGTGCCGCAGTTCATCGACATTTCATTTCGGCCTGAAACGGAAAAAATTCGACTTGATTTCCTTAATTCATCTTCTATATAGTCATAATAATTTAGTAGGTAACTGTCCATTAATTCCAGTTCAATTTTGCCGCCGCATCATGTTAAACAACTCCTTGCGACTCATTATTTTCACATTTGCTGACTCTGAAACAAAATATAAAACGAAAAGTTACACATAGTAAATAAATGCTGTTAGGACCTATGACGTTCCATCACCCTAATTTCCTAAAACCAAGTTATTCCGAGCCTAGTTTTTACAAAATCGTATAGTAGAAAGATCAACTAATAATCTTCGATTAGGTAAAAACGGGACATAATAATGATTATTATCGAATTATTTTTCTACAGTAGTCATAGTATTGGTTATTTCAATGAAAATATCTGAAAAATATACACACTTACCTGCTCTGTTAACATCCATAACACTTCACTGTTATCAAAAACCCAAGCTTAAAAAAATATTGTTTTGCCTAGAACGCCGCCGAGAAATACACGAACACTCAAAACAACAATCAAGTTTCGACTGGCCCGTGCGGGACTGTTGTTACGCGGTCAACGAAACGAATGTTAGTGCATTGTTCCCTTATGAGTCATATTTGCTGCCTTGCTCCTTCTTTTTACTTGCGTTAATTTTTACAAATTAGATTTTTGACCGTCCAGATCATTCAAATACCCTACCGTGCGTCGACAGAGCGAAAACAAGAGGGTGAGAAACAGAGGAGGAGGAACGGCGGCGGATAGAAAAAAACAAAAGGAAGTGGAACGTCGAGAAGGAGGAAAAACGTGACAGAAGGAGGAAGAATGTTGCTTGTGGGAGAAGCAAGAAAAGGTGGAACTATGAAAAAGATAAAAATTAGAAGAGAACAACAGAAGGCATTTTTCGAACAAACGTTTCATAAAACCGAAGGAAAAATCGCGGAACTAAAGGAAGAAGTTGACGTAGTTCGAGAAGAGGCAAAGTGTGGGTGGCACATGAGAGAACAATGCAGCAGTTGAAAGAACTAGAGAATAAATTTGCTTCACTGATGATCCAAGACCATCGTGACAGGGTTGCCACATCGCAAGATTCCGTAAAACCATCGACTTTTGATGGACAGTCACCATGGTCCATATCGAAAGCAGTTTGAAGGTGCGGGGACGACAAATGGAATGACGAAGAAAAGGCACTTATAGTAGCTTTGAGGGGACCTGCTTTGGCAATATTACAGACCATCCCACAAGACCAACATCGCAAGTTTGGAGACCTTATTGCTGCTTTGGAATTGAGATACGGCGACCAACATTGAGAACAGCTGTATCGGACACAGCTGAACATATAGAAATCTCGTGAAAGTCTGCAGGAGTTCAAATCAGACATCCAGAGACTCACCCAGCTTGCCCACCCCCCAGAAGCCCCGAAGGATTTTAAAAAACAGTTGTTAGTGCAGGTATTTATCGATGGATTGAGGAATATTGAAATACAAAGTACCCTGAGCTTGGAACACTTCAAGCAATGCAGCTCTAGTTCGTTCTTTGGAAGCGGCTTTCAATATCTCAATGCCGAAATTAAGAACTATATTGATTGAATAACCACTTCAGGAAGAGAAGCAATGCGACAGCATAGAACAGATGCTCAGCAGAATACTGGATGAACTGGAACCTACGAATAACAGCGCAAACAATCTGTCAAGAGGAAACTGCTTTAGGTGTGGTAGGGGCGGACATTTCCAGAAAGATTGCAGAGTGAGGTTACCACTACGTTTGTCATCACCTTGGAGGACACCACCACGTCCCTGTCGAAGAAACGATTGCCAGAAGAATCAAGAAGAAACTGCTTCAGATGTGGTAGGAGTGGACATTTTCATAGAAATTGCAGGGGGAGGTCATCATCCTGGAGGACACCACGTTCCTACTCAGCTACGGGGTCAGGATCACCAGAAGAATCAAGATGAAACTGTTTCAGATGTAGTGGGAGTGGACATTTCCAGAGAGATTGTAAGGTGGGGTTTCCACCACGTTCGTCATGACCTTGCAGGACACCCGCACAGAGGGGCAATTATGACAATATTGACAGCGTAATCAAAATATGTGAAGGTGATAGTACCCCTTCCTAAGTCGAAGGAATTCCTTCCTATGGACAGCCTTTGGTGGTGCTGATTTGAATGCGTTTGTCGCTCACCTTCGTACCAGCAATGTTTGTGACTAGAAGTTGGCTCATCCATTTGGATATCATTATGTCCACTGCTTTTTGCAATTATGCTCTTTTCACTGCCTCGTGTGAAGTATTGCTTAATTCCCCCCTTCGTGTCTTTGAAGACATCGATGGTAAATTCTCGGACATTGCGCTTAGCTCGAACCGTGCGGTTTATGTTGATCTGATCTTTTTAAATAACACACTACTGATGCTGAAATTGTAAAAAAACAGAGTTACCGGAAGTTTACGAAAACTATGATAAGAATGATATAATTCTAAGTTTTTGAGAAATTCTTATTGGAATAGTTCACAGAACGAAACCCTCGGTGCGTGTAATTCGCTATTCGAATTGTTTTTCAATCTATCTTTTGTTTAGATAGTGAATTAACAAAATCACTAACAGATGTAATATATTTCATGGGTTAACTACAAAATTTAATTTTTGTAGTTCAACCGGAACGTATTTATTTATACAAATCAAATTCTGGGGCCACGTTTTTCAATAAATGTTTGCTTATATTTCTGCTTGTATGTATCGTATTATAACCAATAAAATACATGAATTTTGCAATGAAATCAACAATAAGTACATCCAGATAGAAATCCAATAGCATTTTGCATAACCTCGAAAGAAAATCGAAATAAAAAATGTTATGCAGTTTCAATTAATTATTTTTAGTGTCGGATATAGTGATCTGATCCTCTTGACACTTTCAATAATGAACATAAAATTGTTTATGTTCCAACTGAACTTTTTCTGGGAATAGGGAACACGGATGTGCCCCTTATTTTCTAGAATATTTTCATTTGCACATAAAAATTACCACCTAAAAAACCCAGCAACAAACTTAGAAATTGAAAAAATGTTCAATGTTTTTAATAATTCGAAATTAAAAAACGCTAATTTTTTCATGACAACCAAAAACGTACTCCTAGCGCCCCTGATGGACGTATGCATCGTTACTTCACAAAGTTCAAACTTTCACCGCTAGTTGCTTCGAACTGTCAATTATAATTTCATCTGTCTTCGTTTATATGTTGCAATAATATTTTTAATTATCATGATATCTTCCATTGTTCCTAGAAAATCACATTAAAAGTGAGGTTGAATTTATGTTTTGGTTGTAAGAAATACTTTGTCTATCAACATTCCTGAAACAACCACAGTTGGCGCTAGTGTTTGGGGAAAGTTATTCAAGTGAAGGTAAAATCAAGTTTGAATTGAGGAGCATCTTTAAATTTGAAAATTTCGATAAAATATTAGTATTTGAGAAATTATTTTCACAAAATGTAATTTTTGAGGACCGAACTGGGTCAAATTGAAATAAAATCATGCGTGTTTTCCTATTCTTTGTCATGGCCATGGAAATATGCAAGGCTTACAAATCCGGAAATGCAGTTAAATGATTAAAAACAACTTTTTTTTTTATCAATGTGAAGTGCGATCATATTGTATGCATAGAGATTGTTAGATCATTTAATTGTCTATGCACATTTTTTGTTTTGTTAAAATATGTCTCTTATGAGCAAATAACAGAGTTCTGAAATTTTATTTGCTTGGATAAATATGTTTTGGTGCTCATGAGTTCAGCCAAACTTTTACAGCGTATTTTTCTCATGTTCATATTTCTGCATTCAAACAAGAAATTAGTCTTACTGGATATTTTGAATTTCCTAAATTCTCTCCACATATCATCCCAACTATTATTGTCTTACGTCACTATATATCCAATGAAAAACAATTCCCGCATTATTTTTCATTTGAATTCTCACCATTGTTTGCAGGTACCTAAGAAAAGAAACGTTGACCCAACCCATGAATTGAGATATATCAACGGGCCGAACAAAAATGACTTCTATACTCTTTCTCAACTCCTGAGCAAGCAGAGAGAACCCAACCTTCCAGTTTATCATCGGCTAATTTTGTAAGGGAAATCATATCAGTGTACTTGATCCATTTGGTACCCTTCCTAAAATGTTATTGTTCCAAGATTAAATATGTATTTAGCTATAAGTTCTCATATGGGTGTATATTTTCTGAGATAATTTAATTGAAATCAGTCAGTATAATATATGCAATATATTCAATTAATGTACTATGTATGTTGTACTAATAAATCATGCAAAATCTCCATATCCCTTTTTATGACAGAGTTAGAGAATATATATTGTTACGGATATCCTACGCTTCTTACTTTTCGTCATCACAAAATGTAACAAACAAACATGCATAAAATGTAACAAACAGTGTGAATATAAAACTTAAAAATAAAGCATTTTTGTTGACTGTCAACTTTCTCATTTTGTTAATCCTAAGATTAACAAAGAACTGATGAATTTTGGAACACAAGAACATAAAAAGAAGAAGATAAGAAGTGTCTATATTTTATGGGAAGCCCTTATTCTTTCTTGCCACGAGTAAGTGACACTTTGACAATTATTCATTTAAATAACTCACAAATAACAATATTCTATCATTCGCTCAGTTTGCAGTCAGGCAAGCACTGAAGATGACATCATAGATCGAAAGCGCTCTGCGATAATGAAAATAAAAATTGCATGAAATACAAAACTTAAGACTATTTGGTTCTGACCCGTGCACACAGCCCTATCACTCCCATTTTCTAGAAATATGAAACATCCTGAATAATTCGAGATACGGCCGCCATCAACGTACTCGAAACCATCTCACGACTATAGCGACGTGTGGCTTGTAAAGTCGGCCAGAACGAAGTCAGCAAGTCAACCCATAGAGTTCAGAGCGAACAATGGAGTAAGCAGTTAATTCAAATTGTGTTATAGAATTGTCGGAATGCATTGCTGTTTATTAGTATTGTGAATTTAAAAAATAATCCAGTGTTTTTCAAAATACAGCTTTTTTCGTGCCTTGATATGAAGACCTAATGAAGTAATTGTACTATTAAGTGATAGTGGTAAAAACAATATTTCAACTATTTTCCTGGAGGAGATATTTGTAAATATACATTGTCGTGTCTAAATGCTACCTACCATAAGAACAATATCCAACACAACTTATTTCAGTGGGCAGTCCATAGAAATAATATTTTTTTTTAATGATCTTGATAAGTTTCGAATTTGACACCTTGAGATGTTCCCCTCAGTAGTTATTTTCAGTCTCTACGTTCGTCAGTCCCGCGCTGCAAGTTATTGAACTTGGTGCATTTCAGTATTGTATTTGGATAAATATAAAATTACAAATTATATTGGTAAAGCACAAAAAGATGTTATTAAAATATACTGTTACAATTGACTATAAGCTGATATTGAGAGCTATTACTGAAAATACAGGGATTTATTATTGCCTTGATTTTATAAAACATTTGAATTGATATGATATTGATTATTCCTATGGTTTATTGACATTATTATACCCATATTTTTTGGTGAAATTATATGAAATGGATTTATAAGGATTATGAGTTATGGATTTGTGTAATTTTTTCAAGAATTGAACTTAATTATATTTTTTTAAACTACAACCTATTATAATTTTTTTTTTATAACTTGAGATATGACCGCGTACATAGGTTAGAACAAATCTCGATCATATACTGAGTGATTTAATTGAATAGACCGCTCTTTAATTAAATCTAGTTGTATAGCTTTTTGTTTTACAACACTCCGTATAGAACCTCTAGAGACTCTTTAAGACACGCTTTTGTACTGTCAAATGGTGTGAAAAAGATTTAGTATTGATTAGAGTGAACCAAGATGAGATAAGTAAATTTCAGCATAGTTAGACATCATTAAGCTATATCCTTATTATTTGAGTTTTCTAAAGTGTTCTCTTATATAAGTATATATGAGGTTTGACTAATAATATCCTAGTCAGGTGTGTGGTTTTTAAATAAATAACACCCTGTATAGTTCATAATAACTGGTTGGTCAGTTGTGGGGTCTTTAATTCTCCAACTGTCTGCAGGTTGTAATAATAGCATCAGGTGTGGAAGTGGGATAATTTTATTATATTCCTAAAGCCGGGTCGTAATAATACGAGAAATACATCCGACGACCATATGGAGGCTATTATGGAAATATCAAGCAGCAGTTTGCCGAGCAAGAGAGACGATTGTTGATAGAAAAACAAAAGAAGAAGGAACGTTGCAGAGAGAAAAATAAGAGGAACGCCGACAGAAGGAAGAAAAAAGGAACGTCGACCGAAGGAAAAGGAACGACGACAAAGAGAAAAACATATAGCGGAGGATCGTCAACAGAGAGAAGGACAAGAAGAGGAAGATCGTCGACAGACAGAAAAACAAGAGGAAGATGAACATCGACGAAAGGAAGAATAATGACGAAAAAGAGATGAACAAGAGGAGAAGGAACAACAAGAACAACAGAAAGCATTGTGGATGTTCCAGAAAACTGAAGGGCAAATCGCAGGACTGAAAGAAGAAGCGAGAAAAGAAGTCAGGGTGCTCTGGGAATAACCAAAGAAAGAAGTGTGGGTGGTGCAAGAAGAGCTAGAAAAAAAAGTTGCTTCACTGGAGTTCCAAGATCACCGCGTCAAGGTTGCCACATCGAACAATTCCGTGAAACTACCGACTTTTGACAGCCATCATGATCCGTAGATTGGAAACAATTTGAAGCTGCGGTAACGACCAGTGGATGGGACCAAGGAGAAAAGGCTTCTGTATTTGTAGTGGCCTTGAGAGGATCCGCCTTGTGAATGTTACAAACCATCCCGGAAGATGAGCAGCGCGAGTATAGTGACCTTATTGAGGTTCAGGAATTGAGCTACGGTACAGTTGAAAACACTTGTTCTTATCCTCCTTTTTCAATACAATTCTAGACCCTGAGTCCCCACCCAATAGTGGATCTGAAGTCATTTTGAAAATGATCCACAAAAGGCTCCACCAGCGATCCGTATAATTATCGAGGCATCGTTAACTGCATCCCAAAGTTTTCATGCCCATAATATAATAATAATAATAATAATAATAATAAATGGTCTTTATTCATCGAAGTTTCACATTGTTACAGAGGTATATTCAGGAATACGAATTTACTTTGATGAAAGGGCGAAGTTCAGCTCAAGCTGCTTTTCAACTTAACCCAAAGAAAGTAAAGAAACCAAGTACACTCACACAGTGAGCAGCAGGAAAAAAATATAAATAAATAAATTCCATAATCGAAAGGTACATTGTACCTAAAAAAGTTTACCTATTTCTAAGCCTATAAATAGATAGATTCCAAAATCGGAAAATACATTGTACCTACAAAATCGTTTGCCTATTTCTATGCCTGAATCATGACATCATATTTCATGTTGTGATAAGGAGATTAGTTTTCAATCGTTTTTTAAAGTTCATTATCGTGTAGGATCTAATTTCCTCAGATAGCCGGTTATATTCTGTGCATGCCTTGTACGAAAATGACCTTTCAAATAGTGCCGTCTTATGTTTTGGGATAACAAGATTTGATCTGTTTCGTGTGGATGAATCGTGTATGGAAGAAAGTTATCAGTTTATTGTGAAGATACTCTGGTTGCTGGAGTTTTACAACTTTGTGGACGAGAGTCAATAAATGTAGTAAGTAGGATTTTTCGAAGCTTAACCAGCCTGTTTCTTTCATTTTATGAGATATGTGATCGAATTTTCGTATTCCATATGAAAAACGTAGACAACTATTTTGAATTTTATGCAAACGTGTGGAGTCAGATTGGAGAAGTGCAGGTCCATATATGGTGTCGCAGTAAAGATTTTGGAAAAAATTAGCGACTCGCAAATTGCAACTTGAGTTTAGTAGACATCAAGTCGCGATTCGGATATAATTGCCTTAGAACATTGTAGGAAGATTTAGTTAAGGAATTCACATGTTTGGTGAAACGAAGTTCGGAATCTAGCCAGAGTCCTAAATTTTTGGTGTTGTTTGTAAATTCTAAATCTGTGTCGCCTATTTTGATTTCAAGCTGATTTGCGAGGGTTAGCCTCACTTTATTTGGTCCAAATAACATCGCAGTCGACTTGCCGGCATTTAGTTTGAGGTTGTGAGCCGAGGAAATATCAAAGAGAGATTCAAGATCTTCATTGATTAGTTTTTCAAAGGGAGTCTAAAGAACTGATGTCGGAAGAAAGGTACAACTGCGTATCGTCGGCATAATGGTGGATAGTACAATATTTTACGAAGTTATAAAAATCAGATATATATAGAGAAAAAAAGTGGCCCTAAAATGGAACCTGGGGTACTCCTTGGGTTACAAGCAGTTCGTCCGACGCCTGGTCTTCCAAGATAACTCTATGGCTGCGATTGCTAAGGTAGTTTGAGATCAATGAAACTGCGTGTCGGGAGAATCCAAAGTAGTTTAGTTTTTACAGAGAGTATCGAAATCTAAGGTGTCGAACGCTTTGCTATAATCCAAGAGCGTAAGGCACGTTATTTTCCCTGAGTCCGTGGCCTTGAAAATATCATCAGTGATTGCTAGCAAGGCGGTTGTTGTACTGTGAAGACTGCGAAACCCTGACTGACACGAAGTTATGATGTTGTGTTTATAGACGTAGTCACTTAATTGTGCTTTGAGGTTTAATTCGAATGCCTTAGAAAGAGTGGGGAGGATACTTATTGGTCGGAGATCCGAGAGAGTTCTCGGCTGATCACATTTAGGGAGGGGATAACTATAGCATTTTCCAGGCTGCTGGATATTGAGCAGATGATATTATTTTGTTGAAGATGAAAGTTAAATGGTTGATCAGCTGATTTTCGATCAAGAGAAGCATTTTTAGTGATATATTGTCACTTCCCAAACCCCGTTGCTCTTTATCATATGAATGGATTTTCTAACAGATTCTTCGTCAATGATGTTGAACTGGAACTCTCTATCGGCAGAGTTATGTACATCGTATCGATCTAGCAGTGCTAACTGATTTACAGACTTTTGGGCAGTAGGGTAGAATTGAAATGACGAATGATTTCATTGACTTTTTGAGTTGGGGAATTTCAGTTTTAGTTTTTTCCTCAGAACATCTAACGACCTAAGCGTATTCCAAATATTTTTTGAGTTTTTTGTCTCAGAACAGAAATCAAGATAAGCCTTTTCTCTCTACAATTGCGCCTGTTACATAGTTTCTCAATTCTGTGTAGCCATCCCAACTCGCGGCAGTTCTATATTTTTTGTATTTGTCAAAGGCTTTGTTCCTAAGTGAAATCATTTTTTTAATATTATAGGTCAACCAAGGTGCAGGTGGTTTACTTACTTTTTTCTTTACCATAGGGGCATGTGTGGAGAAAAGTAGCAATAGAGTCTCATTCAGGTATGAGATCATGTCATCAATATTATTTAGTGAATATATGTGATCCCAGTTGATATAAGTCAAATCGTGAGTAAAGTTATCTAGGTGAAATTTTGAGAAATCACGATATGTAACGAATTTAACTTTATTTTCTGAAACCAAGGGCTTTATAGTGCAAGAGACTGCTAAGTGATATGATAGTCCGCGACCCTTTACATCTAACACATCCACACCAGACACTAAGTTGATATCAGATACGCAAATTATGTCTATCAGGGGTTTTACTCCGGGGGGTGAAATGGGTGGGTTCGTTTACGACTTGGTATAAACTAAAGGAGTTCAACAAGCCCACGCATAACTCAAGGCCTCTATTAGGTGTCAAAAAATCTATATTAATGTCTCCTGACATGATGAGAAAATCACTGGTAGGTAACAGTTCGCCGATAGAGTCTTCCAGTTCATTAATACAATTGGGGATGGAAGAAGAAGGGGGCCGATATATAACTCCGAAAATGTAAGTTTTTCCTTCCGATTTTGTCGATATCCAGAGCTGTTCGAGATCTGGAGAGGACCGTGAGAGGATATGTCTATGTTCAATATGACGGCTTATGTAGAAGGCGACACCACCTCCCCTGCCATCTCTATCGGCTCTAATTAAATTATGAGAATCGATACTGATAGTACTGGAGTCGATAAATGGGTTTAACCAAGTCTCGCTCACACCTAAAATATCAACTTGCCTATTAGTTAAGTACTGGGCTACACTGTTATACGAGGGAATAATAGATCCTACGTTCAAATGAGAAAAAGTTACATTTCGCTGTGTGTTCATTTTACAAGCAGCAATAACAATATTTTGAGCTGAGAAGAAATACGATAATAATGAAGTATAAGACTATAAACTATGCATCAGTGGAATTCAATTCAGTTTGGCGGCTCTCGTGATTCTCTTGGTGTGCTGTGGGCCATATATAGTAGAGGGATTTTTAGCTTTCCTCACTTCTCCAATCAAAGACTGCAACAAATCAGGTTGAGCGGTGAGGTCCTCGACAGTGAATTTCCTATCATCGACAATTAGACAGTTATTCCTTATGGAGGATTTCTTTCCGTGAGATTTCAGGGAGTTCAGAAACCCTCTTAAAGTCCTATGAATTTGCTGGTCTTCCGGGCTGAGGTCATTGTAGTGACGAAGATGTTTGTGTTTTCAACTTGTGGAGCTTTCTCAAGATTTCAGCTTTTGTAAAATATGAAATGAATTCTATTTTAGAATATTCTTGTCTTTGTTTGGAAGGAAGTAAGAATTGTTTAAATCCTGGGAGTCAAACTGAATATCAAGTGCGGCTGCTAATTTCTGCAGGGCTTCAGACTGGTCGTCGGTTTCAGACCAAAAACTATAATGTTGTTTTTTCGCATCTGATGGTCTAAGGATCTGATTTGTTTTTTCAGTTTGACGTTTTCGCCTTCTAGTTGGGCTACTTTGTTAGTCAGACCTGATACTTCCGATTTGATATCAAGCAAGGTCTCTTGTTGCTTGTCAATTTTAGTGTTTAAAGAGACGAGGAGATGATGGAGATCACCTAGGGTTAAATTGTTCTGATTTTCAGTTCCCATATCTAGCTTCCAAATATATAGTATATGGCCACCAGACTAATGGATCTTAATTGTACCAGCGCCGTTAATAAGAAAGAGAATAGGTTTTGCACTTGCCTGTTTACTGTTTTGTCTCTACGATTTCAATGCCAGAAAAAAGGGGTCGCAGCAAAAGCTGTGTAAGCTTGGTCTTCGATGGGTAAATTCCTCTGAGTTAGTGCATCCAGGCTGGGTATTTATGCAATTTCCAGATCAAGCGTGTGGTTTATTAATAAGGTTTTGCACCACTTTCTCCACTGCCGAAGGCTGGTCAGGTTATTATCATTTTCACTTTTATCAGCCTATTGAAGCCACGTATTTTCACGGGATATTCACGAGTGATTTTAAACGTGTATTTGGCGGCCGAGTTTTAACTACTACTCCCGTCTAATGAGCTGGACTGAAACAATTAGCATATTACCAGAATGTCAATCTGGCTTTAGACAGAAAAGAGGTTGTAGTGACAATGTGTATACACTGTCCTCGGTAATTCACGTCTCCCTTCGTTTCGAAAAATGTAAAATATTCGCCATTTTTGTTGATTTTAAAAGGTCTTTCGACAGCGTAAATCACCAATTCCTCTGGTCAAAGCTTTTTATCTCGGTGTTAGCTCCCATATGATCAGATCACTCAGACCATTTTACTCAAATGCAAACCATGCGTGTCAAATCAAATGCCGAGTTTTCTCGAACATTCACCATTTCTGAAGGAGTTTCACAAGGGGAAGTTCTAAGCCCCTTTTTTAGCGGATATTGAAGAATATTTTAAGAACAATGGTGCTCCGTGGTATTAACATAGATAACTCAAATGAACTCCATATGCTTTTGTATGCCGATGACATCGTTATTCTGAGCCAATCCGAAATTGACGTAACTAAAAAACTCAAGCTCCTGGAGAATTACACTCACTCAAATCGTCTACCAGTTAATACTGCGAAAACAAAAATTGTTGTTTTATCCAGAGGTCCCTATAAAACAGACTTCCGCTTTTCGTTTGATGGACATTCAATAGAAACTACCAACTCATATAAATATCTGGGCGTTTTATTCAAATCGTCTTCTGTTTTTCGTGATATGGCTGATGGTTCCAAAGCCAAAGCTAAGCAAGCTACTACTGCAGTACTACCACTTCTCGCTAAGACCAAGGTTGAATCAATGCAAATCAGGCTGCGTCTCTTTGACTCTCTTGTCCAACTGCATTCCTGTCTGGGGTCTACGCTATGTCGACATCGTCGAACAAGTACACACTCAATTTTTAAAAGGGTTTCTTCACTCCCATTCTATACACCAGACCATGGTCAGAAAAGAATGTGGTCGTGTCAAACTTTCGTACAACATTTTCAAATGGACACTGAACTGGCTGTTGAAATCTTCGAAATGAATGACTCCCGTTTACCAAAAATTATTCTCAAAGGTCAACTTCAGCTTACTAACTCTGACCCTAAATATAACTGGATACTGCAGGTCAAATCATTTTTTACGGTGATACACGCCGATGATATCTTGGACAACCTTTCCCTGGAATATATGAAATCCAAGAAATCCTATTGAAATTCAGCGAAAACGTGTATGAGGCTGATCTATTTCCATACATACATAACTTCCCTCAGAAATATATTTCTTTGACCATGCCCATCAAGTACACAAGAACTCATGCACAGCTAAGACTATGTAATTCCATTTCTGCCAAATTCGCATACTCATACCATTAATCCAAACGAGCTGTGCACAGTTTGTAACCAAGCTCAGATGGAGACACTCGATCACATTTTCTTTAATTGCCCTATATATTGTGTAATGAAACCTCGTTTCCCAGAACTTCTTAACAAATATGACTGCTTTGGCCCATACTCTTGACACTCTTTCAGTTGATAAAGCCAAAAATTGCTACAAAGTTCTAAAACTACGATCTTTCCTTAAGAATGAATGAAAGTTATTCTGTGCTCACCAGTACTTCTACTACTTCTTCTCTATTTTTGTTTCATTTCCTACTTGTTTTTATGATTATACTTCGCCAATATTTTTCTTGCTTTGTAATATTTTTCTTGCTTTGTAATACATATGTATGTTTATTTATGTATGCATCAATTACCAGTTTACTGTAATATCAGGTTAACATTATCATTATTAACTATTAGGTTTAACACCATCCACTTATTCATCCTGTTTAATGAAAACTCGCACCCTTGCCATAGAATATATTTTTTGAGACGCAATAATTATTATTATTGACATTATTATACCCATATTTTCTGGTGAAATTATATGAAATGGATTTATAAGGATTATGAGTTATGGATTTGTGTAATTTTTCTCAAGAATTGAACTTAATTATATTTTTTTAAACTACAACCTATTATTATTAATTTTTTTTATAACTTGAGAGTACATAGGTTAGAACAAATCTCAATCATATACTGAGTGATTCAATTGAATGAACCGCTCTTTAATTAAATAGCCTTTGTTTTACAACACTCCGTATAGAACCTCTAAAGACTTTTTAAGACACGCTTTTATTCTGTCAAATGGTGTGAAAAAGATTTGGTATAGATTAGGGTGAACCAAAATAAGTAAATTTCAGCATAGTTAAACATCATTAAGCTGTACTTATTATTTGAGTTTTCTAAAGTGTTCTTTTACAAAAGTATATATGAGGTTTGACTGACAATGGCTAGTCATGTGTGTGGTTTTTAAATGAATAACACCCTGTACAGGTCATAATACTGGTTGGTCAGTTGTGGGGTCTTTCATTCTCCAACTATCCCCAGATTGTAATAATAGCATCGGGTGTGGAAGTGGGATAATTTTATTATATTCCTAAAGCCGGGTCGTAATAATACGAGAAATACATCCGACGACCATATGGAGGCTATTATGGAAATATCAAGCAGCAGTTTGCCGAGCAAGAGAGACGATTGTTGATAGAAAAACAAAAGGAGAAGGAAGAAGAGGAACGTCGACAGAAGGAAGACAAAAGGAACGTCGACAGAAGGAAGACAAAAGGAACGTCGACAGAAGGAAGGGGAACGACTAGAAAGAGAAAAACAAATAGCGGAGGATCGTCAACAGAGAGAAGAACAAGAAGAGGAGGAACGTAGACAGAGAGAAAAACAAGAGGAAGATGAACATCGACGAAAGTAAGAAGAATGAAGAAAAAGAGATAAACAAGAGGAGAAAGAACAACAGATAGCATTGTGTATGTTCCAGAAAACTGAAGGGCAAATCGCAGGACTGAAAGGAGAAGTTGATGCGGTACGAGAAGAAGCGAAGAAAGAAGTCAGGGCGCTCTGGGAAGAACCAAAGAAAACCAAAGAAAGAAGTGTGGGTGGTGCGAGAAGAGGTAGAAAAAAAGTTGCTTCACTGGAGTTCCAAGATCACCGCGTCAGGGTTGCCACATCGAACAATTCCGTGAAACTACCGACTTTTGACAGTCCCATGATCCGTAGATCGGAAGCGGTAACGCATGGAGAAAAGGCTTCTGCATTTGTAGTGGCCTTGAGAGGATCTGCCTTATGAATGTTACAAACCATCCCGGAAGATCAGCTGCGCGAGTATAGAGACCTTATTGAGGTTCAGGAATTGAGCACAGTTTAAAACACTAGTCCAGCAATCTGGTGAAAGTCTGCAGGAGTCCGCAACGCCAAGGACGACTACATAGTAATGCGAATAACTTATCTAAGACCATGTCCAGGAGCCTATGAGCATTATTAGCGTATTTAATTTCATGAAGGAGTCGCCGATATTAGACGAACCGAACAGAAATGGACCACCGCACACACGAGACAGGATCAAGAAACCGATTCTACATTGGAAAGAGTACGGAACTAGCAGCCCCTCCTGGAGAGATATCACGGACTGATCCTATTTTCAAGGCAATGTGGACACAATGGGGTATTCTGGTTGTGGAAAATGGACTACTAAAGCGGGTATGGTCCAGAGTGCGCAGATCCAAAGACAAGGTCCTGGGGTGAAATGATGAAATAGAATGTAGGTTGTACATTTGAACAGATCGCCATTGATGTAGCTGGACCATTTCACTGTGACGGATGATGACAATAAATATATCCTTGTGACCATGTACTATTTCAGCAAATGGGTGGAAGCCTATGCCATCCCAGACCAGGAGGCCTCCACAATAGCGCGGTCATTAGATTCGGAGTACCGATGGAGTTGCATTCCGACCAAGGAAGGAATTTTGAGTCAGAGTTATCCAAGAAAGTTTGTGAGCTGATGGGTATCAACAAGACAAGAACCACGACGCTTCAACTCTAGTCGGATGGCATGGTGGAAAAATTCAACAGAACCATGGAAGAACATCTTTCCAATGTTGTGGAAAAACTTCAAAGTGACTGGGCCAGACACCTTCAACTATTTCTGATGGCATACAAAGCAACTGTTCATGATTCAACCAAGCTAACCCCGGCTAGCATCATCTTTGGAAGAGAACTTCGATGGCCCTGACTTGATATTCCAATCAACCAAGAGGTCAATATGCAGGACTTCGCAGGCAAACTGAGGAACAGCACGGAACAGCTCAGGATGAAAGCTCGTTATGATTTAAAAGAAGAAGAAATAAAAAAGAGGTGACCAGGTTTGGCTGTACAACCTACGTAGGAAGTAATGTGTATCTCCCAAACTGACATCTTTTTGGAAAGAATCTACGATGTGGTTTACAGAATCCAGCGCAGCCCTATAATAGGGGAGCCCAAGCGATGATTCCGGGATTTACCAAAGCGCGGCAGATTAATATACAGGGGGATACCTTGTACCCGGTTAAGTACCCCCACCAAATATGAGCCCCATATATAAGGCCGCCCGTCAAGGATAAAGGATTAGATTAGTAAAAAAAATTGATCATCAGAAATTCTCGAGCGCGTCAGATTAAGGTAGGGTGAATTAATTACATGCTAAAAAGTGTATAATCCACTATTCTGACAATTTGAGAGTGATGTAAAGAAAGGGGAGGGCTACAAAGTTGTAAAAAAAACGTCATCTCGACATTCTCGAGCGTGGCTAAATTTTTTTTTATTTTGAAGGAAATAATTCAAGGATAACGGAAAATATATAATCTGACGATTTCCACAAGCCAAAGTAATAAAAATTCGTCGATAAAGTTTAATGCGTGCAGCTGCGTGATGCCTATATTCCCCTCTCCGCGTTTCTATTCCTCTCTCATTCTTTCTCTATCTATTACTCTCCCACTCCGTCCCCACTCTGGTTTCTGATACCGATATAGTGGTCATCATGTTAGCGAATATGGAACACCTGCAAGCAAGAGTAGAAGTTTGGATGGATCTTGGAGTTGGCAATGCACGCCGATACATCGACGTATCCGCTCTCTACAAAAAATTAGGCCCAAAAATTTCGAAGGCGCTTCCAGCTTTGCATGCGTTCACTGGTTGCGATTTCAACCCAGCATTGTACCGACGAGGGAAAAAGAAACCTTTGCAATTTCTGATGAATTCAGAAATTTTCCAAGAAGCATTTCTGGATTTGGGATCAAAGGAGCATAATGTGCAGGATTCTTTTAACATCATACAGTCTTTTACTTGCACTTGTATGGGTTGAAAAAGTTAGACGATGTCAATCAAGCCAGGATTGTCATCTTCAATAAGACGTACAAAGTAAAAGACAAATCACAACCCTTCTCCTTGAGTGCCGGAATTACGATGCATGCCACTTGCCAGCCTGTCAATCGGAGTTACTCCAGCAAGTGTTACGCACAAGATTCATTGCATGCTTGTGGAGTAATGCCCATAATGCAAAAATTATTGATCTTTTACCAACGGACTATGGATGGAAAGTTGTCGACGGGAAGTTCAAAATGATCTGGTTTTTAGTTGATCAATTGACGAAAGCGTATGAAGATGTAGTCAGAACACCTGATATCCTTGAGGATACTCCAGAATCAGGTATATCTTTTCTTCAATAATTAAAAAACACGTTATTCAAAAAAAAAAATATTGTTAAATATTTTAATGATTTTTTGTTACAGATACGCAATCTGAAGATGAAATCGAGCCAGAAGAGGAAGATGATTCTACTGATGAAGATGATGATTAATTAATCAATTAATTAAAAAAATTAAATTTTTTTGAACATTTTTCTTTATTTATTTTCTTATAAATACAATATTCTACTTAGAAACATACACTTTTTTATTTGCATGATATTTCCTGAAAATGAAAATTTATTTTTTTAATTAGGCGAATCCCTCTAGATAATCGTCAGATTATGAGACAGCACGTCTGGGACATAAAGACGAACCATATATATGTCAATCTGACGCGCTTGAGTATTTCAAAATGGCGAATTTTTTTGGCACACCATAATAATGGCTGCGAGTTTGCGTCACATCGAAATCGTCAGATTATTGAATGAGAGCTTTTTTTTAGGTTCACTCAACACTCCCTTAGAAAATCTGACGCGCTCAATTAATTTTTTTTTTTTTCATTTTTAACCCTTATGTACGACCACCCGCAAAAAATAAGTTCGATTTCGGAAAATGACTTTTTAAAAACAATTTTATTTCAGAAGGAACTTTAAGTACATGAAATACAAGTTAACTGTTCAAAATCTAGTAGCAAAAAGCTCGAGAAAATGCCTTCCTCTTGGTTTTATTGAAGTCGGTGAGGTGTCTAATTCCTGCTGACTCCTGCTGGAATCGTGGGATCCTGTATAACGGCTCTTCCCATAACTCCTCCGCCCTTAGAGTGAAATCCTGGGGGTTGCAACAGGATTTGGAGATGTGCTTCTGGGGATCTCTTGAAGTTCTGTGCCGTTTTGTGGCTGTCTTCTTTTCTTGATACTTTTTATATAAAAGTGGGCTGGAACGTACACCATTACAATAAAAATCAAAATATAGATAATAATAGTCCAGACACTAATGTTGTTGAAGTGAACCGGGTCCTCTAAAAGTCCGTCAAGTTTTTTATGTTGCACTTCTAAAGAGGTTTTGATGTGTTTCACTTCATCTAGGTTGATTCCGTTCAATTGCAGAGGTTTGAAGTCGATTTGAGAATTTTCATTTTTGTATATGTCAATGTTCAGTTTTGGCAGTTCAATGTCTTTAAAGTCACTCCGCGTATTTTGGTAACTGCTTGGAAACCTTTTTTTGTATTCGAAAGTCTTTCACCTGCTCTACACATTTTGGAGTTAGTTACACGTTGGAGAATCTCAATAATTGTACTTCGCAGGGGGCATCTTCCTTCAATTGGATCGGGGTAGTTTCATGGCAAAGAAATTCTTCGGGTTGGATTTCTTGGCATTCAGAGTGGAGTGGCATGTAATTTTGCTCATTGAGGATGAGGAATTCTGATTGTGGTAAAATAGTTCGGAATGTTTTTTCTCGCAGGATTGGTAAGGGATAAAGGTGGAAATAGTCGTAGCTTTCTTTTTCCACAATTGGTACTTCAATGACAAATATTGTTTGATTTCCTTTCGAAAAACTTTTGATTTCTATAATTTTCTCGAAATTGAGTATATTTTTCAATTTTGGCTCAAAAGGTAGTTTGTTTTCCGATAAGCGGTAACTTACTGATTTGACTTCTTTGAGTAGTTCATTTGGTTCAACTATAAAATTGTGAAGTATGTTGAGTTTGGAAAAAGTGATGGCAATTTCAATTTTTTCAAGTATATCGGACATCGTTTGGAAGGCTACAATTATTTGATTTATCAAAATATGTATCAGAAAATAGTGATATGTTTCTATATTTCGGAGTTCTTTTGATTTCAGTAATTCTTCGAGCTGTATAATTCTAAGTTGGAGAGCTAATTGGTTGTGAGCAAGAGTTTGAGTGGTTTTATTGAAAATATCTATAGAATTCTGAAGAAGCGTTATTTGCTCATTTACTATATTTTTAATTTTGAATTGATTATTTGAGAGTCTATTGATTGCTTCATTATACTTCTCAGCATCTTCCTCATCAAGATTTCCAGTGATTGTTTTAATGATAGATCCAAAAGCATTTATGAGGCCACGTTTTGGTCGGGGCTGATTATTTGCAGGGTTCAGCTGATTTATTTGAAGTGATATTTTGTTTTCAAGATTCGTTGCTAAATGATATGAATTATAATACTCCATTCTAAGGAGGTGTTCAGTTTTGTTCTGAACATTGTTCTCCAGTAGAGTTATTAAATTATGAAATTTTATTCGGAGAGATTGAAATTCTTCGACAATATTGGTAATATCGAATATTTGAACAAAAGACCAATAATCAATTTTATTTTGGGCATTGCCAAGTTTGAGAGTAAGTAAACCAGGGTTTTTGGAAAGGTCATGGAATTTAGGGTAGGTCAGTTGACTACTTGCATAGAAGAAGCACCTGTAACAAGAGGGGGTTTTCTCAACTCTTTGATGTGCACTATTTCTTTTCTATTTTTTTTAGTTTACTAGTGATTTCGACACGATTCATGTCTGAAATTATTGTGATTTCGTATGGGCTAAGAAATTTATTATTTTTCTTATTACAGTTTTGGGTATTTCTGTTTCGTGATCAATAACAAATTTTTTTTTGGGATTCCGAAAGCTGAAAAATACTTAATGAGACTCTGACTTATATGAATGGCTGTTTTTCCTTGTATTTGGTAGGCTTGTCATAAAAGAAAAGATCTACGTGAATGATTTGAAACGCTTTTGAAGCGTACTTAGTACGCTGACAGATTTCACACGAATTGATATACTCCGTGATGGATTTTTTTATACCTATACAATAATAGTTGCGTTCAAGTATTTCTAAAGTTTCACTGATAACACGATGATTTGTCTTACTTTCGTGATGGTTTTTCATAAGGAGAATTTGTTCGTCTCTATCGGTCATGGTATTTACTCGTTCTGTACATTTTATCAATTTTGGTCCGTTTTGCGGAAAATGTTGAATGTATGTTCTATTGAAGAAGCTATTGTAAAGATGATCAGTGTGAAAATACATACAATACGTTTTATCAGAAGTGGTGTAGTCTTTCAGAAATTCAATTATTAGATCTTCGTTATTATTTTCCGGAATTTCGAGGGTGATTATTTTATGGTGTAAGTAGTTTTCAGAGTTAATTTTCAATCTATGATAAGGTTGAGGAAAAACCAAAATTTGATTGACCTTATTATTGATGATTTCATCTAAAATTTTTATTCCGTTATTCGTCGTTTCGTTGATAGTGGAATGTTGGGTCGATGACCTAGTGTCATTATTTTCGATATTGTTCCGAGGTTCGATTTGTACATCTGTAATGATCTCAATAGTTTTTTCAGGTTTGTTTATGTTTTCTGGCGTTGTTGGTCTGTCGCATGAAATAGTATTTTCTATGGGTTTATCAATATCTCGTGATGTCGTGGGATGTTTGTCTTGAACTGGGTGTTCAGCAAGCTGTCGGAGGTAATCTAGGGTTTCTTGGACGATATCTCCGGGGTTGTTAATGACTGATTCAGTTTCTAAGGCATTTATGGTAATTCGAGACAGGGCATCCACGTTTGTATTTGATGTTTCTTTCTTTCGATTCACGGGTAGTTTGACTACTTTTGATGTTCTTGGGGAAACCAACAAATTGTAGTTTGCAATTTCGAAACAATTGTTTGCTTTTTCTGCCTTCTCGCATTCGTAAATAATAGGAATTTCGACAAATGGAGTGATAACAGATTCGGTACCCATATTTAGCGAAGCATTGAGCTGATAAAGCAGATCAATACCAATCAGTCCATCGTATTTTTCACTGAACTTAAATAAATGAAATTTATGTACGCCACTAACTCTAAAAATTTTGAAAATTGGAATATTTATAACTTCATTGTGATAGCTCATGCCATGGGCAGTTTGTATATTGAAATCTTCATTGAGAATAAATTGGGTATAAAATTTTCTAGCTAAGTTTGGATTCATCAGACTTCTGGTACTCCCTGTATCAATTAAAAAATTTGCATTCAGTTCAGGAATAAAAATGTGTGGTAAATTTGCTTTTATATTCATAAGATTCAAGATGATTATGTTGGGATCGTGTGGAGTCTCTGCCAAGTGAAAATTTGTATGAGCGGAATTTGATATCTGCGGATCGTGTTCATACTCTTGTTGTGAGTACGGTAGGTCAGGATGTTGTTCGAGTTCATCATTTACATTATGAGGCTGATAATTGTTTTCTTGGAAATAAGCTGTTTCTTCATTTGTTAGATATTCAGTGTTCGTAGAATTTTCTGAATATTCGAAATTGTTTGGATCAAATTGATTTTCGGATCGATTGACATCTTGGAAAAATAATTCGGTTGAAGTCCATGTTTTTCGGGGTTGCATTCGGGTGTTACCGGACGAAGTGTCCATGGGTTCTGGCTTATTTTGATTTATTGAATGTGGTTGGTTTTGGTATTGATTGGGTCTTGTCGGGTGTTACCGGACGAAGTGTCCATGGGGCATTGTTGGCCTTTGAAAGTTGTTTTGAAAATGTGACTTCTGAAAATTATTTTGAAAGGGTGGTCTCTGGGGATTATTTTGGAAGGATGGCCTTTGATAATTATTCTGAAATGGTGGTCTCTGAAAATTTGATTGTTGGAAGTTGTTTTGAAAATTAGGCTGATTATTTTGATATGTGGAGGTGAATCTTGGTGTATTGAATGGTTGTATCTGATTATTGGTTTTTGGATTGACTGGTGTCACTCTTTGCAATGGTTGGAATAAGTTTTGTGAATTCAAGGAATTTCCTCTATGTTGACTATAAAGAAAATTTTCTTCCTCTATTACAAGAGACATGGCTTTTTCTAAACTATCGGGATTTCTTAGTCGCACATTATTTTGGAGTTGACCACTTAAACCTCTAATAAATGTTTTCAGAGCTAAATCACTGTAATTTTTGAGCCTAATGTTTACTTCAGCTGCGTTCAAACCTGATGAATTTAATTTTGATATAATGAGGCTTCTTGCGTCCTGGCAACGCATACCGAAATTATAAGGAGCTTCATTTTTGAATGGAAATAAAGCAATCAAATCTTGTATCAAACAATCAATATTTCTCTGATCTCCGAAACTGAGTTCAATAGCATTTTTAATTTCTTCCCAAGTTTTTAATTCTATTCGTGAACCAATGAGGCTGAGAGCCCTACCAGTTAGCTTGCCAATGATAGCTCGCAAAATGTATGTATTGATTTGAGGATGAGCTTGATCATAAAAAGTTCCTATAAATTTTCGCAACTGTCCAAAAAATACCTAATGTATTTGGGTTTCCTTCATAACTTGGAATCACGTCAACATACAATTTCAAAAGTTGATAATCTACTGGGCGTGCCATATTGATAGGTTCAACTGAATTTCCGGTAGTTAGCGAGTTTTGAAATAAATCAACTAAATTATTTATATCGGTTTCTGACATCAAAATAAATTCAAAACAAAATTTGTGGAATTCGTAAAAAATAAAATAAATGTGGAAATAGCAAATATACGACTACAGATAAAAATAGGAAAAATGCACTAAAGGAGAGCAAAAATAACTCACAGTAATATGATGATTTTCATTGCTTTTTCTTATCCTACTCCAATGGGATTTGGGCGAGTCCGTCCCTGGTCCTTGGAATTCTTAAAATTATGGCTGGTTTTGGCGATTTGGTCCTCTACCAGGTTTCTGGAACTTGGGCGATGTTGTCCTCGGTCGCAGAATACTTCTGAATTGTCTTCTCCGGTCACTTTCACGAAATGTCCGTTTTCGTCCACAAACTGTAGAAACAGACCGGTTCAACGCGATTTTTGTCGTCAAAACCGTTAGACGAAATCCTACAACGACTGCGCCAAAAATAAGTTCGATTTCGGAAAATGACTTTTTAAAAAACAATTTTATTTCAGAAGGAACTTTAAGTACATGAAATACAAGTTAACTGTTCAAAATCTAGTAGCAAAAAGCTCGAGAGAATGCCTTCCTCTTGGTTTTATTGAAGTCGGTGAGGTGTCTAATTCCTGCTGACTCCTGCTGGAATCGTGGGATCCTGTATAACGGCTCTTCCCATAACTCGCATCATGCAAACGATCAGATTAACATACGTACATTATTAAAAATACGTAGGACATTGATGCTATCGCGCTCGAGTATGTCCATGCAACAGTATTTTTTTACATATTTGAAAATATATAGCCGCTTCCTCCACCGATGAAAAGCTATACATTATATAACGTTTTTTTCTTCTTATCATCTAAGCTTTGAAACCCAATAGGTCTCCATGACGCTCGAGTAAATCCCCATTTAGCATCGTGGGCTCCCCTACTACTAGGACTAAGATGAAAGTTTTTACTTGGAAAGAGTCCCTATCAGGGTGAATCAATGGCTTTTGATCGGTACAATCAAAGTCAAAATTAATTATGAAAATAAGTATAGTAGGTCACTGCGTGATTATCGTACGCCAGACGACGTAACAGTTGGGAATTTCCGAAACAAATAAGAAATCATCGAGATGTTTCCACAAACCGATAAGCAGGTACCATAAGCTTCTGAATGTTATGAAGATTATATCCAAGGCCGAGCGTTCCGCGGGAGGACAGGTAGTAATTTATCCGAGTATAGTACAGTTACGAAGGAAGATTGATTCAGATACAGTGTCGTGGAAATATTTTAGTGGTGAACTGTAATTAATTCATTTAATTGATAGAGTACAGTGTTCTATTGTAATAGTGAAGTGTAAATAAACGGATGATAATTGGTTCCGTATTTCAAATACCACGAACCCCAGTTTCGTAACAATATTCACGTTATAGACCATGGTCGATAATTTTTGAAACCAAAAAAAATTATAGTAGAATGAAACTTATTGGAAAAGGAAGAGAATATAACAAAAATGAAAGTAAAAATAATTTACGGGCGATCTGAGGTCGGGAAGTGGAAGGGGTGAGTTTTTAAGGGTAAAAAACGGTTTATCTCGATTTCCGGCAAAACTACAAGTCCTATGGAAAAAAGTTGAATGGCAAAATTGTAGGTAATAAAAAGATTTACAACTTTGTTATCCACACTTTTTTCACATAATCTCAAAAATTTATGTGAAAAATTCAAATAACCAAGTTTTTGGTTTTTTATTTTTACTTTTTACAAAAAAGATTTTTTTTCAGGAAATTTGGTGAAAACTTACTTTTTTATGTCCCAAACACACTGTAATTTTTTTTATTTAAAATATTTATTTTTCCACCTTATTTTGACTTAATATTTTCATGAGGCATAAGTTTAATAAATCCAAAATGAAGCATAAGTTTAATAAATCAAAATATTCACCAGTCCAACTCTGCCCAAAGAACACCCACCCCTCTCCTAAAGGCCACAAGGGCATTTCAGTTCCTGTTCTGTACTCGTTTGTATCTCATAATTAAATCAATACCCTGTATAGAACATTGCAGAGAGAAATAGCAGGAACTGAGGTGTTGAATTACATTAATTGAACTCGATCAGCAAATAATGTTGATCAAAGATTTTCGGAAGGAATGACCTGTGGAGAGGGGCATTGATTGTCGAGTTTTGCTAATATGAAGAATGTCACTGGGTCTGTTAAATGACTTGAAACTTCATGACCGTGTAGCCTGAATGTTTAGAAATACACATGTTTTTGTTTCATTTCAATCAAGCGAGTAGTGTTGAAGTTACGACAATTTTAGTTTCCGTTTTATTCAAATATTTCGGGTGAGTGCGCCATGCTCGCGTGACGTCATTCCACAACACAACGTTCTCACCGTACACTCAATCATTGCTTTGCTATCGGATGTTCGACCACAATAACGTTTTTAACTTAAGTTTTTATGTGAATCAGTGTTACAATAGTGTTATAAGTATAATATTAGATATGGATGACGGTTTTGAAAAAGGACAATCTGATATCTTGCCTGAAATAGACGAGTTAATGGTTGCCCACAATTTTTCAAATAACTCAGATTTCTTGGCCGCCGAGATGCGAGGAGTAAAAATGAAAAAGTAAGTATTACCTAATAACATTTTACTTTTTATCATAAATCTTTTGATCCCTATAAGTAAATATTTCTCATTACTAGTATTTTATAAATGTACGTCATACGTCATATTGATACTATGAACATCTTACTTGACATTAAGTTCCTGAGAAGGAAGAATGCCTACATAGTTTCATGACTTACAATTTGTATTTTTTTAATATGTAATGTAACAAAAAATTAACATAATAAACCTAACCTGAACATTTATGTACCAGAGGTACAAAACTTTTTAAAATTTGAACTCATGAAATATTTTTTTCAAAAGTAGGTTATTATTAGGATGCACGCGACTACACCTACTAAATATTATCAAGCTAAGATGAAAAACCTCTCATATTAATTTCCTCTTTAATGTGATCGTGGATAAGTGCATTTTATGTATTTTAGGTAAATATAAAGTTACTCTACACATGCACTCCGAATATAGGGAAAAAAAATTCTTGCGTGTTTTTGCCTCCTGAACACGAATCTGGAAAAAAAAAGCGGCAGTCTCATACCGTTCTTGAGTTAGAGGAATTTAGAAAAAAATTAACGTCATTTTCAAGCACCGTTTTCTCGCACAAAAATCACTCAAAATGCCTCCTTCTTAACAGCATAAACAATACACCCTAAATCACTTATTTCCGGCACAACTTTGCACAAAATATCGTCATTTTTATCGAAAAAATCTTCCTTCTTACAAAGTTTCAGATAAGCTAATTTCACACTTTGACAGATGGAATTTAGTAACTTTGCCTTATTTTTCATGTTGGTAATAAATGAATCACCGCCCACAACAATTGCACACATAAATGAAGGGGAAACTATTGCTCACATTTGAATTCGAAAAGTTAGCGGGGATTCATTTATCACCAACATGAAAAATAAGGCAAAGTAACTAAATTCCATCTGTCAAAGTATGACATTTCTTCATTTGGAACTGTGTAAGAAGGAGGATTTTTTCGATAAAAACGACAATAATTTGTGCAAAGTTTTGCCGAAAATAAGTGATTTAGGGTGTATTGTTAATGCTGGTAAAAGGGGTTTGAGTGATTTTTGTGCGAGAAAACGGTGCTTGAAAATGAGGTAATTTTTTTTTAAGTTTTCTAACTTGGTAACGGTATGAGACCGCCGCATTCTTCTTCCGGATTCGTGTTCAGGAGGCAAAACACGTAATAAAAGTTTTTTCCCAATATTCAGAGTACATGTGTAGAGTAACTTTATATTTACGGTATTTTATTTTTTATATATTAGATCAACTTATGTTTATTTTATTTTAGATCGGCTAGAAACAGCTTCGGCGACGACGCTATTGGATATGTAAAAGTTAAAAGAGATATTTGTACAGTGAAATGCCGAATCACCCCAGAACATCATGATTTGCATCCATTTCTTTCGACTTTTAGGTTCGAAAGCAACAATAAAAAACAACTTTTAGGACGCATTAGTAGTTTTATTTAAAAACTTTGGCACAATACACGATTTTCTAGTTTCTGGATTCGACATTTTTATCAATTTTCGACGCAAACTTCATACACACAGCTCGGAAGCAGAGCACGCACTGACCGACCGTTGTACAGTGACGTCACAGCGGCCGATGACTCCGCGTCGTCGCACGCCTAGCTAAATATTTCGAAAACTATAAGACGTATCAAAAAAATATTTTTACCATGTTTTTAAATTTTTAATAGAGTTTATTGTAAGGTAAAAATAAAAAAATGGTGATATTCTTCATTGAGGAGAATAGAACAGCCAGTTGATCGCGAGTTTTGATCGAGTAAACAACGAAAATAATCGGCAGATGACACTTCTCCCAATGGCACCCAAAAGGGATATTATAATGTAAGTACTTTGTTTTTACTATTGCTCATTTATTTTAATAAATCTATATTTTTATAAATGTGTCTTTTACCTAATTGACTTCACCTCTATTCTTGCAGCCGCACTGCAAGGGGAACAATTCAGGGTTGTTAAAGTTAAATGGGGTTCGAGTAGCCGATAATGATCATGGCTATTCTCGATATTAGAAAATGTGTTGTGGGCTTGGAAAAAGTCCCGACAATATCGAAAAAGCACCCTAATTTTCAATCAGAAATTCTCCCGTCAAAATATCAGGTTTTTTAAAAAAGTCGGTGGGCTTTTTGTTCGTTGAAATCTCTACTTTCTGATGGTGTAAAAAAAATATACATTACTATGGTAAATGTTCTCAGAAAATGCAAAGAAATAACAGGTAGTAAGGCCCAGACCCTCCTAGCCCCTTCCCCACTTCTCTATGAAATACCTTTTGATGGGCTAAAATTTTCCGTAGGTCACTCCGGTATATAAGTTATCTTAAAATAGCAATAAATAGGCATCTACGCATATAATTTAAAGAAGATTCTACAACTTTCTCAAAATATTGTAGATGTGTTATTAAATTCGGATTCGAGTTTTTTTCGTTTCTTTGCATTTTCTGTCATAGTAATGTACTTTTTTTTATACCATCAGAAAGTAGAGGTTTCAACGAACAAAAAGACCACCGACTTTTTTTAAAAAGCTGATATTTTGACGGGAGAATTTTCGATTGAAAATTAGGGTGCTTTTTCGATATTAAGTCAAAATAAGGTGAAAAAATAAATATTTCAAATCAAAAAAATTACAGTGTGTTTGGAACATAAAAAATGAGGTTTTCACCAAATTTCGTAAGAAAAAAAAATTGTAGAAGATAAAAATAAAAAACCAAAAACTTGGTAATTTGAATTTTTCACATAAATTTTGTGGTTATGTGAAAAAAGTGTAAATACAAAAGTTGTAGATCTTTTTATTACCTACAACTATGCAAGTTTTTTCCATAGGACTTGTAGTTTTGCAGGAAATCGAGATAACCCGTTTTTTACCCTTAAAAACTCACCCCCTTCCACTTCCCGACCTCAGATCGCCCGTAAATTATTTTTCCTTTCATATTTGTTATATTATCTTCCTTTTCCAATGGGTTTCATCCTACTATTATTTTTTTTTCACTTTTTACCATTTTCAAAGGCTTCAGCACTGGTCTATTATGAGTGAATGTGAATCTATCGTCAGAAATGACATACAAATTGAATTTCGCTATTTTTTGCAAGATATTACAATTTATTGTGTAAGGATATTCAGTGGTTGTTTTTTCGCGGCTAGGGGTGACCAGGTTGCACTTTTTTATATTAAGACATTTCATACAGTACACATTAAATTTTTTATATCTCTTTGAAGACATCTGCAGTCATTCGAACAGGAACTCTGACGAAACAACTTACAATGATCTGCATATAGAATAATTTTGAAGTCTAGGCCAAGGCAAATGTCATTTATAAATATAATCAATAGGTAGATCCCCAAGTGACATCACAAGTAGCAAATGTTTCGATAGATTTAATACTACGGTATTGATCTCTCAATCGTCTTTCGAATAGATTGCAAAAAAATGAAGTTGTCTAGCAAACCAACTAAAATGAGTTTTTTGAGGAGAATACAAGGTCAAGCGTGTCGAAACCCTTCGGAAAATCTTTATAAATAACATCAACCTGGAAAGACTTTTCTAAAGCTTCTGCTATATAGGTATTGAGTAATGCATGTCAGATTTCTTGCAATCGACCAACTCTCATATAGGACCATTTCGAAAAGTTTACTGAAATTGCATAATATTCGTCGATTCGTCTATAACTTTCAATTATATATTTGTGTCCCTTTTAGAAGATAATAGTACCTAGTGGCAACAGCGTTGGTCTTGTGTCGACTGTTTCCACCCGGCTCGGGTTCGAATCCCGCAGCTGGTGAAAAATTTTTTCAAGGTCCCAAGAGTGGTTTCGGATCCCACTATAAAAGGTAAGGTCCCCGTGATTTTAACTCGTACAAGTTTTCATTAACTTCTGAGGGTTGTTCAAACAACTAAGAAAGCGGTAAAAAAAAAATATATTGTTTTACAAGTGACGAACGTAGCATTTTTTGAAGCGAGAGAACAATTTACTTCAGTCTTCAATCAATTGACGTATTTGGGGTCCATGAAAAATGGCTGCTTTTAATTTTTTTCTACTTAATTCTGAGAAATAAACTGAAAATATTGACCATTTCATCAGCCCCAATTTTATGTACAAGGACGGTATAGTTACCAAGGCCAAGGCCGCGAAATCCTTTACAGCGTACCGAAAGAAAAGTTATTATCTTGAGGTCGCTAAAAAGTTTCGCGGCCATGGCCTACACAATATTTTTCGTGCAATCGTCAAAATTATTAAACTAGATAATTGCAAATAAATATATTATTGCTTTAAAAACAACAGCAGTTCAATTTTATCAAAGTCACAACGTTGCTATGGAAATGATATGTTTGAATATATACAAAATATTTTGACAGTTCTTGACAAAACGCAAATAGGTCTGATACTGATAGAGAAATTTTTGTATCTTGTACCATTGTCTAAAGATATATTAGACAATGCTTGTACTCCACCAGAGTTAACAAGTGTTGAAAACTCGGCGCTTTCCGTTTTAATACCTGAAAAATCTAAACGGCAGCGGCAGTACGAAAAATGTTACAGCGAGTTTCAAGACTGATGTGACAAACAGAATATTAAGACGAGATGTCTGAAAACATTTTATTGGCTTATTTGATGCAGAAATCAAAAGTTATATGTTGAAGTGTATGCTGAACATACAAGAAAGGATCGACGTCAGAAAGTTTTCAAAATTAGAACAATTTCTGAAAAGAAAAGCATCTTCATTAATTTAATGAAGATATATTATTGCCACCGACTGCGTGAGATTTTTAACAGTATTAAGTTTAATAGTTAACCTCTTGAAACATAATTTTCTGACAAGATTTTCTGGTAATCTTGTTTCCATCTTTTTTAAAGTTCACTTTTTACGCAGTCGGGTTTTTTGATTATTTAAATTAACTTTTTTTATTTTACACGTTTTAGTTAGGATTATTCACAATATGGTGTCTGGTTGTCGCCATATTGAATTTTGATTATCACTGTCATGTCCTTATTCACAATATAATAATAATAATAAATATGCTTTATTATCATAAGAAATAATCTTGTTGACAAAGCTTGGGTAGTATATACTTATCATAAAATAAAAAATGGAGTAAATAATAATAAAAATTACAATGGTATAAGGGTACAAACGGTAATAAAATAGACATTACGGTAAAAACGGTAAAAATCAAATGTATAAGGTAGTAAATATTAAACAAGACAGTTTAAAAGCTCCTTGGTTAGTCAATAAGAAACTGAGAGAGCCAGCTAAAAGCTCTCGTCATAATATTTTGGCAAGCTATAATAGGGCCTATCAGAAAGAAATTTTTTGACTGCCTTCCTGAATTCACATCAGCAAATCTAATGTACAGGGGTAGATGATTGTACATTTTCCCACCATTGTAAAATATGCAGTCTTTGGTGATATTTTTGGTTGGCATTGGGAGTTTCAGAGTGTGACTGCTGTTCCGAGTGTTATAATGGGAAGAGGACGCAGCGAAGTTCATTCAATATGAATAGTGCAGTAACCGTTAGAATATTATTGTTTATGAAGGAGTTTCTACGAGAATCTCTTGGTTTGAGGTCGCTATATATCTTATAGCCCTTTTTTGTAATATAAGTAGACTTTTGAAAAAAGTTGGACTGCATGCTCCTCAAAATGGTTTTCCGTGACGTAACTGAGAGTCAATGAGTGCAAAATAAGCCATTTTGGCTGTGTTGAACCCTAATTCTTTGAAAATCACCCTGATAGCATAACATCCCGAGGGGATTTTACCAGTGGGTTGCTTTGCATGACCCTCAAATTTTAAATTCTGGTCAATTAACACTCCTAGAAATTTTGTGATTTTTATTTTCCAATGATCTATCTTAAAAAAAAAATTCGTTAAGCGAGCATCTAAATGATATTAAATTTGTTTTTTTCAAATTAAAAGATAAGATGTTTGCATCAAGCCAATCTTCATCTTTTTTCAAATCTGCTGATATTATGTTGTGCACCTCACAAGTGTTTTTATTATTCCAGAGTATAGTTGTGTCATCTGCAAAGAGGGTGAACTTCCCAGGAATATTGACTTTGGTGATGTCATTCACATACAATAAGAAAAGGATAGGATCCAACACAAATCCTTGTGTAACTCCCGAGTTAATTTCCCTCTTTTCTGAAAATTCCGATGTTTTGACCATTTGATTCCGTCCTGTTAGGTAAGATTCGAACCATTCGAAATAGGACGTCTGGTTGTCGCCATATTGAATTTTTAACCGACGAAACCAAAAAGGAGGAGGTTCTCTATTCGACCCGTATATTTTATGTTTTTCCATCATATTTTTTTATGTATGATCACGCATAACTTTTTACTGAGGCATCCGATTCCGATAATTCTTTTTTCAGTGGATAGGGTGTACTTCGGTGTAGCGAAATGAAGAATATCGTTCACTCACCCTCTGAATTCTGGTCCGTTAACCGATTCTATCAGGCATAACTTTGTACTGGGTTCTTCGATTTGGATGATTCTTCGTTTAATAGATAGGGTATACCTTATATTTGGATTTCGAAAGGAATTAGCCACCCTTACGGGTAGAAAAATAGGGGTTAATTGATTTTTCACTAGTGAACATTAGCACACACATACGTAGTTGACAATGACAGATCGCTACTGACATTATTCTTGTTCCGTCAAAATCAGTATATTTTATGAGAGGATGGAATGATATACAAAGTAATGAAATAAACTAACCAGAACAACGAAAATAATTTATATTACAACAAATAGTAAAAGTAGATAATCATATTATTTAACTGGTAATAGTTGAAGTAAGGTGGGTAAGTATTTTGGAAGTAATCAAAAAACAAGTAGGTAGTAATTGGTAGATTTTAGCCACACAAAATTGAAAAATAAAAACTTTTTAACAAAAAATTAAACCGACGAAATACGGAACTGAAAAGTAAAAAATAAAAACTTTTTAACAAAAAATCAAACCGACGAAAAAATCAACTGAAAAGCAAAAATTTAATTAGCCTTCTTAGTCTAAATGATAATTGAGCTCCTAAACTAATGTAAGTAACTGATTTTGAGTCGGCGCCAAACAAACTAGCAATTGAATTAGGTGAAGCGTAAAATGATGGCAGCGAGATGCACGGCTGCATTTTGATGACTTCTTTCATAGATAATGATCTTCGATAATTGTTTGTTTGGCGCCGACTCAAAATCAGTTACTTACATTAGTTTAGGAGCTCAATTATCATTTAGACTAAGAAGGTTTATTTTATTTTTTGCTTTTCAGTTGATTTTTTCGTCGGTTTAATTTTTTGTTAAAAAGTTTTTATGAATAATGCCATGTCTTTAGTAACACTTGCAAGATTAAGACGATACGATTGATCAAAATCGGCCCACGCGTTTCGTCTCTAGAGCACCACAAAGGAACATACATACATACATAGGCTGATAAGCACATTACCCTCCTTTGCGTCGCGCAGTCGGGTAAGAAGCCTGATAGGTATCCAAGCACATGAAAGTCAGTAAGCCGCTCATATCACTACAATAGTCAATATTTCGTTTTCTGGTGCGATATGAAGTAGCATTTTTTTTAAATCTTGATACTAGCAACTCAGCACGCTCTTTTGGAAGATCTAAGTCTCTCAAGAGATCGATTTGGATTCGATGTTTCTCCATAGCATTCAAATCTACCATTCTTACTTGGAAAGCACTAGGTTCTTCAACTTCTTCCTGCGGAAATTGTGGTACCTAATGAAAAACTGGTATTGGAACGCTTTTCGAATGAGGAATTGTTCTATTTCTGAAAACATATTGGGATATCTCCATTTGTGGCGATTGTTTTTGTTGATGCCCACTATATATTTGTCATACAGAAGTAACAGTCGTCATGATGGTATCACAGATACTCCAAATTTCAAAGATTTATTTTACATGCTCTATGAGGCACCCACACTTTATCTTGATTGCGAATTTCAATATTGAAGTAAGCAAAATACAAGCGGACCATAGTATCTGTTATCAATTTTCGCTGATCTTTCAAAATAAATTCACCACAAACTTAACAAAACTCATCAGAGTCGTTAACTCAACGTCTTAACTTACTAGCCATCATGAAATAATGCGATTAATTTTATCGGTGTAAAACTTGCTGTTTGCGAATAAGACCGCGAACAACTTAAAATGAGGTTAGGTAGTAAACTAGAGCTTACAGATTAAAATAACTATTATCGATATATGGTATATTAGGTACCTTATCATCTACCACAGATACAAATAGAGCTGCACCAATTTTTTTTTTGTAGGCCTTTGTAATGATTTCAGATTGTCGATAATAAAATGATTTGTTGAAA
Organism: Gonioctena quinquepunctata; assembly: GCA_018342105.1. Classification (NCBI taxonomy): domain Eukaryota; kingdom Metazoa; phylum Arthropoda; class Insecta; order Coleoptera; family Chrysomelidae; genus Gonioctena; species Gonioctena quinquepunctata. The sequence continues at coordinate 238,339 of JAFIRS010001865.1, read as the reverse complement.
ACAGAATCGAAAAAGCAAATGCATCGACTATACGATGGGGATCAGTTAAACTACTGTTTTCATAATTTAAAAATCAGGAATTGCTTAGCTGCTTCTAATTGTATTCAGATTAGCCCACAACTTTGATGGATCATCTGGTAGATTGGTCTCAGTTGTCCGAAGAAAATTGGGGTGTGCTATGGCTATATTTCTTTATATTTATGGGAAGATGTTTGTGCAATTCGGAAACTTCAACATCACCCATTGATTTATAATTAGGCAAATACTATTTCTTCATATATATCGCTGGTGTACCGAGATGGGTAGAACGATTTTTTCCAGCCATTTTGAGAACGTATTCTGTGAAATATTATTGAGTAGGTTGTAGAACCTGTTATAAGCTATATCTACATTATCATTATTTTCCAAAAAAGTCCAATCTGCAAAGCATGTCATACAAATGGGGAAAAATTTGCTTGAAAGTTTTTGCACAATTCTTTTTGAATAGGTTTCACACTGAAGGTGATGGAAAATTCTAGCGCAGGATGATGCACATCAATAAGAACAAGAGGAAGTGATAACTCTTGTACATTCATTGGATAACTACTACATATAGGGCCGGCTCTAGGTATTTGGCCACACTAGGCGAGAAATATTTTGGCGCCCCCTTCGCCTTCATAATTATTTTCATCCCTGGATTCCCGCTGTTTCGTTCATTTGAGCTAAACCTGACATAAAACGTAGGTTCCAAGATCTCGTAGTATTGAGAATTCGTCGAAAAGCCGATTAGGTTTTTCAGGTTGAAGATTTTTTTTTATTGCTGTGACATTTGGAATGGAGTTTCAGCAAAAAACACAGTTACACAGGAAAATTGTATTTTTAATGCAAAACCATAAAAAACCACATATTAATAGGTAATTATTACCCCTAGAAAAAATATTTTTACCAGAGATTTAGCAATAAGGCTAATGGGGCTTTTCTTGCTTTCGTTTTCGCTCATTATTTCACTAGGTATTTCGGGTCGATCTGGCTTGATAATTCGCTTTCGATAGAAATCATATCAGGACCTTTCTTTCCTGGAACATTGTACTAAGCAGGTGACTTGTTGTGTTTTAATTTGAAAAAACTCCTTTCTGCACTACCTACATACAATGGCAAAGTGGATAGAATTCTAAGAGCAACACATAAGTTGGAAAATGCATTTTTCAGATTATGGTGGTAAATATAGTTCAGCAGTTTTTTGGGGGTTAGGTTAGGTTAGGGTTAGGTCGTCATCCAGGTGACGACAAATACTACTGAGCTCAGAACACAGTTCTAAACTGTCAATATCCCATTGATCCTGATCTTCCTCTTTATTCTTAAGTGTTACGGCCTTTTCCAAGTTCTGGCATAACAGTTTGATCTTTGTCTAGTTTCTGTTTTTGAGGTCATCTAGGTTGTACAAAAATCCAAATATACCAGAGACTTCATTTAACTGTGGAAATATCTCCTTGACAGCATCAATAGCTAGGTCCAGAAGAGAGAAATAAAAATTAATTTTGAAACTATCCAAGGACTCAGCTACAAACTCATCTTTTGACTCACTGTCGAACATTCTCTTTTTTCTTCGAACGCGGACCTTCTCTTTCTCAAAAACTGTTTCTATTCCAGCTTCTGCTAATTCACTAGCATCGACCAACGCTATTTTGAGTTCCAAATCACTACTGCCATTGCTCAAATACTCCTCTGTTCTTTTGAGTTAGGTAACTGCTCTTTCCATAAATAAATCCTTTTCTTGTAGTATCTTACTAGTTAAATTTATCTGGAACAAAACATTGTACCACGTAACAAAAGCGGCAACAAACTTGAACTCTGGGATGTTTTCAACTTACCCAAGTGCTTCTGCCTTGGTTTTAACGCGACTGGAGCCTGTGAGAGAGGTATATCCAGAGATTCCTTCCGAATCATCACAAATACTTGACAACCGACATCGCAGAGGAATTAGTGCATCAATTCGACTGGACCATCGTGTATCACTCAGAGGTTTTACAGTCAAAGATGGTACCTGTTGGAGTAGAACCCCTCAAGTGTCAATGCTGTGAAGAATACATTCGTGCGTTGGACCACATCAAAAAAGGTACTGTAACGAACCTAGGCCGGACCTGTCGCCTCACATGTTGCCATCGACAGCGATGAGATCATCCCCGGAGATATTCGAGAACCATCCAGTCGCTTTTCCGCGGAGAGCAACGGTCGATATTGGAAACGATTGGAACATGCTGGATCGCCAACTGCCGGAATTCGAAACATCGAGAATGCTGTATCGGAGATAAATAGGCGACCCTCAAGTGGAGTCAGGACAGTCTGAACGAGCCATGCGATCGAGCTATTCAGTGGCGTAGTAATATAAATTAAGTTGTAGATTAAGTGTTAAATAAATTAGTTAAACCAAGTTAAGTTTATTTACGTTACAATTGGTGTCGGAAGTGAGATTTTGAAAATAAACAAGTGATCGTGGAGTGGATAGTCAGAAAAATAAATTGATAGACCTTTTTGTACGCCCAAAGTGGCCCGGTTTTCGCGAAGTGGACAATTGTGCGTGGGAATATAAACTGATACACTGTTCGCGTGAAACAGAAAATAGACAGTGGCCCGGTTTTCGCGAAGTGGACAATTGTGCGTGGGAATATAAACTGATACACTCTTCGCGTGAAACAGACAATAGACTGGTGGCCCGTGGAAAAGAATTCGCGAAGTGAATTTTTAACAAACTGATAAACTTTTTCGTGTGAAACAGACTGATACCTCGTCAAAGACAAAATGTGTTCAAGAAAAGTGCGCCTTGTGGACTTGAAGGTAGCGGAATTGAAACAGGAATTGGAGGAAAGGGAACTGGAAACAACAGGTAAAAAGCAAGTACTCCAGGAAAGACTTGCAGAAGGACTTATACAAGAAGGTGAGGACCCCGAAACATTTTTATTCAAGTTCCGAGGTGATTTGAGTCCGATAATAGAATCCTTGAAAGAAGAGCTGCAACAAAATTCGAGGACTTTGGAAGAAAATTCTAGAAGCCTGGAAGAAAATGCTAGAAATCTGGAAGAAAGCTGAAGAAAATTCTAGAAATCGGGAAGAGAAGCTTTCTAGAAATCTGGAAGAGAAGCTTCGAGAAAATTCAAGAAGCCTGGAAGAGAAGTTCCTGGAAAACACAGAAGGTCTAAAAAAAGAATTGTGTGGTGTGGCTAATTTTCTAGAAGAAAGAATGGGAACCGTTGAGACAGAGATAGATAAAATTAGGGAGCAAATGAACACGGAGGTAGATAAAATCAAAGATGGGGTCGAGGCAGAAATGGACAAAATAAAGGAAACGATCAGTAAGCTGGAAAAACAAATTAATAGTGCGTCCTCCACAGAGATGGTTAACGAAAATGTAATGGAGCGATTAGCGGTTCAGGCATTCTTGGATGGACTTCGTGACCAAGAAACCAGACAAGCTCGTCCAACACATCTCGTAGACGCACTGGCACGAGCTTTGGAATTTGAGGCAGCAAAACAATGCTGCAAAAGCCAAAGTAAAGTTCAAACGATTGAGGAAGACTCACAGGAGCCTGCTAACTTGGAAGCTGCCATAAGAAAAGTGATGAAGGAAGTGTTGCCTGAGAAAAGACATATAAGATGCCGGAATTGTCGCAAAATTGGACATGTGCGTAGCAAATGTCCAACATTCATCGACTCCGATGCAGGAAAACTAAGAAAGGTCGATGAGAAGGGGCAATCGTCGGCATGTGTCCGGCAAGCCCCGGTTAACAACGCATATGTCGCTATGCTTCAACGACAGAACAAGAGTGTCTTCGTAGACGGTCTCATCAATAACGAGCCTTGCACCATTCTGCTAGATACAGGTGCGACTAGGACAATTCTCGGGCCTTCCTTTGCCAGAACACCGGAACGGATTGAACCGACAACTTGGAAGCTACGCACAGCAACAGGGGAGCCAGCTACTGTATATGGCGAGCTACCGATTGAAATAATTTTGGGCAACACTAAAGTGAAACATCAGGCACTTGTAGCGGACATCGAAGACGATGCAATCATCGGAATGGACATCATGAATTCCAGAGGGTTTGAATGGATTCCAAAGACGGCGTCCTACGTGTCAACGGAGAAGAGCTGGTACTTCATGGGAGAAGTGAAGAGTTGATCCGTGTGCTGTTGGCTGAAGATGTAAGCGTACCTGAGAGGGCTGAAACCATTCTGGAGGCTCGCCTGGACGGGAGTGCGAGTAGTGGAGACGTGGTGATGTTCGAGCCCAAACTTCATGATGAGAAAATTGGACGAGGATTGCACTAGGGAAGACCTTGTTGCGTGCTGACAATTTGTGCCGGTAAGGGTCATGAATTCAATTATTTCCCAGTGACCTTGAAGAAAGGAACAATTTTGGGGCACTGCTCGTCAGTTTCATCCGTGATCCGGGGCGTACGAGGTACGATTAGCCAACCCAACAACTTGCCCACAGAACTAAGAAATTAGTTGCCATCTCTTCCAAAGACATAAAACCAGCTCAACAGCCCAAACTAAGAGATTTAGTCAAAAGTACCAAGACATCTTCGATACCGGACAAGGAAAAGGGGTCGAACTAATGTGGTCCAGCACAAGATTGATACTGGGGTGCCGACCGATCCGGCAATCAGCAGAAGACTTCCTCTTGCCAAGAAGGCAGAGGCTGACAAAATAGTCAGCGAGATGGGAAAAGAAGGAGTTATCGAACCGTCTGACAGTCCCTGGTCCTTCCAGTCGTACTGGTGAAGAAAAAGGATGGATCGACACGCTTTTGTGTAGACTATCCCAACTAATAATGTCACGAAGAAGGACAGTTACCCTCTCCCGAGAATAGATGACACCCTAGACACGTTGGCTGGTTCCACGATTTTCTCGACCCTTGATCTGAAGAGTGGATACTGGCAAGTAGAACTCGCTCAGGAAGATCGAGAAAGACTGCTTTACCATCGGCTCAGAGTTGTGGCAGTTCACCGTTATGCCATTCGGCTCTGTAATGCTCCGCCATTCGAAAGATTGATGGAGACAGTGCTGAAGGACTCTCATGGAACACGTGTCTAGTGTATCTCGACGACATAATTGTGGTCGGCAGATCGTTCGAGGACCACGTGAAAACTTGGAGGAAGTATTCCTGCGACTGAGAACTCCGGATTGAAGCTGAGCCTAAAATGCCATCTGTTCCAAAAGAAGTACGATACCTCGGCCACGTTGTCTCTGGGAAGGAGTAGCAGTGGATGACCAGAAGATCAAAGCTGTTAAGGATTGGCCCATCCCAAAAGACATTCACCAACTTCGAAGTTTCCTTGGTTTATGCACATACTATCGCCGATATGTGCTGGGATTCGCCAACATCGCTAAACCACTGACCAGGCTCACGGAAGGCCAAACAAAGTTCCAGTGGTCCGAAGAATGTCAAGATTCATTCAGGAAGCTGAAGGGAGCTTTGATCAACGCACCTATACTGAGCTATCCCCTACCCAAAGGGAAATTCATTTTGTATACGGACGCCAGCAACGTGGGACTTGGAGCTGTCTATCTCAGATCCAGGAGGGACAGGAGAAGGTCATTGGTTATTTCAGCAAGACGCTTAGCAAACCAGAGCGCAATTACTGTGTCACCAGGCGAGGCTGTTAGCTGTTGTAAAGGGTGGAACACTTCTACAAGTACGTGATGGAAGAAGATTCCTGTTGAGAACTGACCATGCAGCTCTCAAATGGCTCTTACAGTTCAAAAATCCTGAGGGTCAAGTAGCACGTTGGATCGAGAGACTCCAAGAATTCGATTTCGAGATCGAACATCGAGCCGGAACTAGCCATAAGAATGCAGATGCCTTGTCGCGAAGACCATGTCCAGATGATTGCTCACTTGCCGACGAGCAGAAGAGAAAGAAGCAACACTTTGTAGAACCGCGGCAATGGATGACAACTGGAATGACAGCAAGATCCAGAAAGACCAAGAGAGACCCCGACCTTGGCTTAGTCGTCAGCTGGAAGAAGGGCAATCGAAGACCATCATGGCAGGAAGTCGCAGGTTACTCGCCGGCTGTTAAGTCCTATTGGGCACAATGGAACTCTCTTATTCTGGACAATGGGATCCTGAAACGTGTGTTGGAGGCCGATATTGGTGGGGAAGACAGACGCCAAATCATTGTTCCCAGGAACAGAAGAGAGAAGTGCTGCGGGAAATCCATGATGGAGTCGCCGGAGGACATCTGGGAGTGACGAAGACCCTGCAGAAAGTGAGGCAGCGGTTTTACTGGGCCAATTGTCAAGCTGACGTCCAGGACTGGTGCAGAAAGTGCGCTGTATGTGCTGCTAGCAATGGACCTCGAATACGACCCAAGGCCCCGATGCGTCAGTACAACGTAGGCAGCCCGTTCGAGAGAATCGCCATTGACATCGCCGGCCCGTTTCCCGTATCCGACCACGGGAATAAATACATCCTTGTGGCAATGGACTACTTCAGTAAGTGGGCGGAAGCCTATGCCCTGCCAACCAGGAAGCCATCACCGTCGCCGACGTCTTGGTGAAAGAATGGATATGTCGATTCGTTCTTCCAATGGAGCTGCAGTGGGATCAAGGCAGAAATTTCGAAGTCAACCTTTTCCAAGAAATATGTCTACTGCTGAACATCCGCAAGACAAGAACCACGGCCCTACATCCGCAGTCCGATGGAATGGTGGAACGGATGAACAGGACGATCAACCGCCACTTGTCCAAGGTTGTCTCTGACCATCAAAGAGACTGGGACCAGTATCTTCATTTGTTCCTGATGGCCTATCGATCCGCAGTACACGAGTCAACCGGTCAAACTCCTGCTAGTATTATAATGGGCCGAGAACTGCGACTGCCTTGTGACCTGAAGTTTGGGATACCGCCAGGACAAGACACTGCGGGAGAAGACTACGTCAGCAAACTTCGGCAGAGAATGGACGACATCCACGAACGATCCGGTTGAACACCAGAGGCCAGCGAAAAATGAAGAAGCCTATGACACAAGGCCGACGCTGGAGGATTTAAGGTTGATGACCTGGTTTGGCTGTACAACCCAAACGTCGTCGTGGACTATCACCAAAGTTGCGGAACTCGTGGGAAGGCCCGTATAAAATTGTGAAAAGGATAAACGACCTCGTGTACCGAATCCATAAGCCACCCCGAGGGAAACCAAGGGTCGTCCATTTCAACAGGTTGGCCCCATACGCTGGAAACCATGACCAAGTTCGCACCCTCAAGCCACCGGAGGATGATATGACGTTCGAGAAGTTTATGTCCTTGTATTCAAACGGGCAGAAAGTTCTACATGGGGTTACTAGAGAGGAGTCACGAGACCTTTTCGAGGTGCCTGCTGACTACGCACTAGCGCACTGTGTGGCAGAAGATCTTCGAATGTCCAGGGGCATCGCCGTAGTGTTCTCCAAGAAATTTGGTCAACTCCAAACACTGCGGGAGCAGAATCCAGAAGTTGGTGGGGTGCTACAGTTGAAGAAAGGCCAGAGAAACATCTACTACCTAGTTACCAAGAGGCATTCCCAAGATAAACCGTCCTATGAAGATGTCTGGAAGAGTCTCACCAAACTAAGAGATACTATGGTGGACCAGAACCTGGTGGATCTAGCAATTCCAAAATTATCCTGTGGTATTGATGGGTTGGACTGGAGAGTCATAAGAAGTATGCTGGAGGCGATATTCAGATCCAGCGGCGTCAGGATTTTGGTTTGCTGTAACCCTCTTCCACGACCGATCATGAAGACCGTGGAGTGTTACTTCCATCGAACTTCACGGTGCAGATATGGGGAGTCATGCAGATATCGTCACACTCCCAGGATGAAATTTCGGGACGAAATGTCTTTAAGAAGGGGCAATGTAACGAACCTAGGCCGGACCTGTCGCCTCACATGTTGCCATCGACAGCGATGAGATCATCCCCGGAGATATTCGAGAACCATCCAGTCGCTTTTCCGCGGAGAGCAACGGTCGATATTGGAAACGATTGGAACATGCTGGATCGCCAACTGCCGGAATTCGAAACATCGAGAATGCTGTATCGGAGATAAATAGGCGACCCTCAAGTGGAGTCAGGACAGTCTGAACGAGCCATGCGATCGAGCTATTCAGTGGCGTAGTAATATAAATTAAGTTGTAGATTAAGTGTTAAATAAATTAGTTAAACCAAGTTAAGTTTATTTACGTTACAGTACGTAGTTACTTGCAAGCAGCATGAAGCTTCATCATTGACCACAAGGTTAAAGCTGGATTTATAGTTAGACGGACTGTAACGTAGACGCACTGTATACGTAACAAACGGACTGTAAAATATTATTGAATTTATAAATCGACGGAACGGAATTTTTGCGCATGGGTAGAAGTGATAGTGATATTCAACATAACCTACACATTATACGAATCATATACAGCCTGTGTTGGTTTGGATTTGTTTTATATTCTAAATATTTATCTATGCTTCGTTTTCTGTGTCACAATGAATTATGAAATACATGAAGGTATGCTTCTTGGTGCCGTCGTGGGACTGTTGTTGTGTGCAGTAGCATTGGAAAAGTGTCGACAAACTCGAAGAACAATAATTATGCGACTAATAGTGAGTTTATACAGCAAGTAAAATAAAATAAGAAATAAAATAAAGTAATTTAAAAAGTTAAAACTACACAACATCCATAACAGGTTTATACAGAAATAAAATTAAATAAGAAGTAATATAAAATAAGAAGTAAAATAAAAGATGGTTAACTTTTATCTTTTATTTTATTTTACTTGACAAGTTGTTAGGCATATGTACATATTGAATAATTTAGACAAATTAACGAGATAGGATGATACATGACATGATATAAATAGCAGCCGTCATCATATTTTTGTTTTCATAACCGGAAAACGGTGTGTTCACTGGCATTTTTTTAAATTTCTTTTTGTCTTTGAATGACTAGATTTTATAATATTGGTAGTGTTGTCAACAATGGCTTATATTTTACTCAATAAACAATAACGGGGACCAAATTTTCGAGTATTCATCATTGAAGTTTGAGGTAACAACATAAAATCCCAAATTTCGATTGACAGCTTTCTTACTTCTTACATTAATTTACTCAGCTCTATAAACACTCTTAAAATTATTACTTCTTATTTTACTTTATTTTATTTCTTATTTTATTTTACTTTCTGTATAAACTCACTTTAAGACGTTACAAAACAAGACCCATAAACCGTAATAGAAAAGTAGAGAATGCCTACAATAATTTTTTAAAGATGAAGACTGCTGAAAGTATACGTGAATGACTGTTCCAGTATTTAATGAATAATTACGTCTTGTAAAAAACATAACACATAATTCTTTATTTTGATTGGCCGGACGCAAGAAACGTAGTGTAAAAGATGAAAGTTGGCCAACTCTTCCGTTCCAGTCCGTTTCACTTACGTTACGTCATGCGTTTACGTCCATTTATAAACAAGAGTACATAAAATCTATAGTTGATCTTTTTGCAGTGCGTCTACGTTTACAGTCCGTCTAACATAAATCCAGCTTAGTATGCGAGCAGCATGGAACGCAGATTAATGTCTATATCACTGCCATTGTCATAACCTTGTCCTCGAATATTCTCAACTGATAATGACATACCATTAATTACGCAAAAAGCGGCCGAGTCGCACCTAAATTTTGTCGCCCTAGGCGGGTGCCTAGTTCACCTGTATGGATGAGCCGGCCTGACTACATAATAGATCTAAACTAATTATGAGAATCCCTACCAGCATGAATAACATATTCTGGGATATTGAAATATCCAGTTACAATCAGGTTACTATGATCTGAACATTGCAGGCTTCAAAGAAACCATCATATGAAACAAAATATATAAATTCATACATTTCGTAAGAAACAATATAAAGTTATTCAATTTAAATGTTTTGAAAGTTAATAAGGTACATCAACATGATACTCGACAACTCCAGTCCCTGCGATGAGAACAAGATTTGGCCAAAAATGAATTCTACATAATGGTGTTAATGTATATAACTTCCTTCCCCAGAATCTCAAAGGCGTCAAAGAATATCATATATTCAAAAAACATTCAAAATAGTTATTTATACAACAAGAATATAAGGCGACCATTTCTTGAACGCGCGAGAAGTTTTCACAACGAGCCGTAGTCGTCAACCCTGTGGTCGAAGTTTTCTATGTTAAAATCAACTTTAGCTGTTGACAAGAACATACATATAGGTGATTATCCCAAACTGAAGGCATTTCTCAAAAGAAAAAGTGCCGGCTATAAGCCGAAAAAGGCAAACAATTTCACGAGAGAAGAGGTTACTAAATGTTTGCTTGATGCTGCGGATGAATTTTTTTTATTGATGAAAGTAGTTATGATTATGGGATTGTCAGGCGCCTGCAGCCGGGACGACCTTTCTAAAATGACAATACATAATATTGAGGACAAGGATTCTTATATAATCATTAAAATTCCTGATTCAAAAACGAAAATACAATGAACATTTGTAGTTCCAAATAACAATGAACACAAATTTAATCCAGCTGCGTCCTAAGATAGCAGAAAACCCTAGATTTTCTCTTCGGTATAGGAATGGAAAATGTACAGTTCAAGTAGTCGGAATGAATACTTTCGCAAAAATTCCGAGTCTAATTGCATCATTTCTTAGATTACCTAATACTGCAAAATATACTGGCCATATTGAATGAATGTGGTTTTTTGTGGAGGAACAACGTTTCTTGACATCAAACAACCAATTAACACAACCAACAGGAGTACTCCCACCACCTACACATTTCACAACCAACATAATACCTTATGTCCCCGGATTATCTGAAAAATCAAACGAATTGGACATAGGTATGATGTGAGAACATCATTTAGAACAACAAACACACTGAGATCTATACTAACACAAACAAAACAAAAAAACGCAGAAGAAAGTACCAAAAACTGTGTTCACAACATACCTTGTTCGTGTGGTGATAGTTATATAGGTGAAACGTCAAGACCATTGGAAGTGCGCCAAAGTGAACACAGAGTTACATCAGAAATCGACAAATAACCGGATCAAAAATTGCAGAACATATCCTCACATCCAATGGCGATCATACGATTGAATGGAATAGGACAAAAATCTTGATGAAAGAACCACATCAAGAGAGGAGAAAATTGAAAGAAACGGCCTGTATTCTTCTTTCCAATAACAACTGCTTTTCAACAAATTCTGTTGAAATGGTTACCTCTACTCAGAGAGGAAGTGAGATATGGTAGAATTCTAATAAACTGATCTGAACAACACCCCATATATCAAATGAGCAATACGTCACTCTCAAACTTTTTTGGCAGATCTCAATTGACATCCGTTAGTTAAAAAAGCGAAAAAGACTCTGCGAGAAAAATTCCAAATTATTAAAACAATTAAAGGAGATTTGGAAGATTTTGAGAACGGGGGCAGATATAGTCCCCGAAACGTCAAGCAAAAACTATATAGAGAAGTATCTTTTGAATTTTTTCAAAAACATTTTTGATAGGCAAATCCAGAAAACGGCAAGTTATTGACTAATTGAATCATTTTTCTATAGGAAATATAATTTGGTGAACGCAATAACTTATCGGGGTGAACTAATTAGTTTGCCCTTTCTACACTTGTACAGATTTTCCTGATTATATTTTCATTTTCAGACTGTGGAAGGTTACCCAAAAACATGTCAAGAAAATACTGGCCATAGTTTTAGAAGGTCCTCTGCGTCGCTTTCAGTTGGCTCAGGGGCTGATATGGTGGATGGCGATCGTCTACCGTTGCAGAAGGCTATGTGGAGCAGTCCGTGGAAGAAAAAGTGAAAATTGGAAACGGTATTTTAAGTGGTGATATCAAGAAAAGTGGAAATGTCGAAGTCGAGAACAATAATACTTGTAACATTATACAAGAAAAGCCATTTGATTTAGTATTACCAAAATCATCGTTTGGAATTAACATACAGAATAACAGAAATTGTACTATTAATATATATATATATATATATATATATATATATATATATATATATATATATAACATATTACAATCGTATTCCATCCATACTAATTTTTTACAATATATATATATATATATATATATATATATATATTGTAAAAAATTAGTATGGATGGAATACGATTGTAATATGTTTAATAAAAAACGATTGGAATGAGAATGATGGGTATTGTTTATTACCTGTATTCAAACAACGTAGGTCTGTACTTTTTCGCAAGGCGTGCAGATTTTTTTTTTGCACTTTGTTCAAAAATAGTCTACTTTTGACATTTAAAAGTCATCAAAAATAACAAATTTTTGACGTAAGTATTGGAAAAAAGCATGTTCTCAGATGAATAAATACTGTTTCAATTAAATGAATATTTTCACGTTCATATTACGTTTTTCAAATTCAACCATTTCATATTTTAGCTTAGATTAGTCAAAAATTTAATTTCCTTGTATTTGTGTATCCTATCATAAACTGTATATTTTAGTCTAGTCGAGAAGTGAGTTCCTGCGAAAAATAGTTCCAAAAAATATGAGCAATAGTTCATTCATTCGAGATGCAATTCTGAGAACGCCTTTTTTTGTTTTTTTCAACTGACAAAAATTGCAATTGTTATTAACAAAAAACCAAAACAAAAAAAAGGGTTTAGTTTTTTGGGAATAACTCAAAAACTGTGAGCGATAGCAAAAATTAAAAACAAAATTCTTGAGGAGGAAAAAATTTCCAATAAAAAGTTTCAACTCCCGGAACTCTATCTCCATTATTTATAATTTTAATTTAACGCTGAAAATAGGGCTCCGCGCGTCGTCTCTAAAGAAAGTACACCTCATAAAAAAAAATTATAGTATTAAATATCGGTTTAAAGTTGTGAATAAATCATAGTGTATTTCTAACACTTGAGAGAACAAGGTCCCGTTGGAAAAAAAATGTAAGTATATTTTTCAACAAATCAGGCATTTGTTAATTAGGCCTTATTATTCGGACCTCGGTTTCCATAAAAAACGGCATAAATGTTTAAATAATAGCTCTAAAAATTGTTCGCGCCTTGGTGCCCCTCTTATATATATACTCAACAAGATCACCTTAAGTGATTAAATGTTGTTTATTTTGTTTTTTATAATTTTTTAAAGTAAACAAAAATTGCTGTTTTTGCATCAAACGAAGGCATTCAATAACATTCGAAAAAAAAAATTACATTTGTTTATAAAATTTTCATAAACAAATTGATTAGTTTAATAAAAAAAAACATGCCATTTCGTTGTTTAGAGAATATAGTGATTTGACAAAAAATAAAAAAATTCAACAATTTTTTTTTATTGTTTGTAATAGTTTTTTTCATATTTTCTTTATTTAAATAATTATTTAGGAACTTATTCTTCTTTAAAAATCATAGTTGACATTCCTCAATAGATTAAGAAAAAATACAAAATAAATTAATAAAAATTAACAATTTCTTAAAAACAAATTCCAAATCTCATTATATTTTTTTCTGAAACTAAAAAATTAAAAAAACCTGTGAACAAAGTGTCGAATTTTTTTTTTTTTTAATGTTCATAGATTTTTTTAAAATTACGGTATATAAAAGTTGCAGCGGCTACTTGATTTTTTAAGTAACAAACCGCTGTATCTTTTGAAACAACAAAGATAAAGTTATCAACATTCTGGATGATTTTATAGAGCATTAGTTGGTCTCTCAAATAAACTCTTAATCAAGTCTGTATCTGTCATGTTTAGTGTGTCACAGTCCCTTCTATCAAGGAAGCTAGTCATTTCGTAGTAAACCTTGTGTATGTGCGGTTTTATTTAACTTTAACTTTTACCGTAAAATTATTTATCATTTATTTATTAGGTATTTGGATTGTTTCGTTCTAAAGACATTATTTCTGTACAATTTTTTTCTTATTTTTCATCGTTACCATGGATATTACGAGGTTATGCTTTGTGTGTGAGAAAACTTCAAGTGTTTATGCTACTAAAGCTGTAAAGAAAACCGGTATTCAAATATTAGTTCGTTATAGTAATGGATAGAACTATAACAAGTGGAAATTGCTTGAGGAAAAATCTGAAATCCTCGTCCACAAACGATGCAATTTATATTATTCTACTGGATCCTTCGAAATTCCGGAAGTTGTTGATTCGCCAGCTCCTTGTCGCTCCTCTCGAGCTAGCTCCACTGGAATATTTGATTTCGAATCCCCATGCTTATTTTGTCAAAAGAATTGGATGAAATCTTCTACAGCGAAATATGTCATTTCAGCAGGCATTATGAAGGATACAATTTTGAAAGTTGCTGCAGAACGTCATGATGAACTGGGAGCAAAAGTTGGTTGGTTGGTTGGTTGGTTTAAGGCTGACGAACCAGAGACAGGGCTGGCACTTAGCTTCCCTTGACACTGCGACCAGCTGGGGTCTATTGTATCACTCTGTCGTCAGTGGTTCCTTATTCAAACAGGTTTATGCTCCTAATTAGGTTCAGAAGCCTGCCGATAAGGCTCCTCGGACTCATGCCCGTTTCCGGGCTGATCCCTCCAAAGATTCTGTGTCGCCCACTACTTAGGGCGTCACAGTCGAAGATTGAAAGACAAGAGTTAGACCCGAGGCCTCCTCTTGTCTCTTGATGACAAGCCATTCTTCAGTATCTATCCCCATGTCCTGGGTTTTGATGAGCTGAAGAATCTTTTTGGTTTCCATTTTACCAAATGGCTTTGGAATCCACTCTGTTTCCGGGAGTTTCTCAGTAGGTGTTCGACCATCTGCTGATCCCTCCTCGGTTGGGTTTACGGTTTCTGGTGCCGAGTGTGATTCAACTGGAATCTCCTCGACTTCCATACCCGCTATCGGTGTTGGGTCTTCTTCAACTGGAAGTTCCCCAGAGTTGTTTGTGTAGGGGAAAGGGTCGTCCACACCTGCGGTGCCCCCTGCGCAGGTGTAAGGCAGATTACTCTGGGAGGTCGCCATGTATCCCAGAGGCTCCGTTTTTTTATACCTGACTGGCTCAGGTATCATCCATCCCTCGGCACGGGTCGCTTGACGCCTTGGATTAAGCCATGTTGTGGTGGCATTTGGTTTGAGATTGACTTAGAGATCCGCAGGTTTTGACCATTTCTCGTCATTCCCACTGGATTTTCCTTGTCAACCCCGTTATCCAGCGATACCACTTGGAGGTAGCCACCTAAGTTTCCGCAACCCATCTTCATCTCTCGTAGGAGGTGAACATGTGTTGACGCAAACTACTCGAGCAAAAGTTACTTCCATTATTAAATCAACGCCGTCTTTAGTTGATGCATATGCTCGATATCACTCCAATTGTTTTAGTAATTTTATGTACATCCCACGAAGCTTGGGAATACTTTGAGGACTGGGGCTGGAAAAAAACCCAAACAATGTATCTTCCTATACGCACCACTGAGCTGATCTATTGCACTTGTACCACCACAAATTGCGGCAAAAAATGCGGATGTAAAAAAGCTGGGCTACGATGTTCAAGAAGCTGCAAAAATTGTCTAGGGGAGACTTATTTCAATCCAGCCGACATTACGGAGAAAAATAACAGAGAAGATGATGATAATCTAGAAGATTTGGAATATGTTGATGAGGAGACGGTTGGAAGTGAATATATAGTCAAGCCTGGATATCTTCAAGTGATCCGGGGTACTTTCGATGATGGTAGTGATGATGAGTTGGAGATCACGATGCTGAAATTGTTCGTGACGCTGACGAACAATCGGAAGAAATACCGACAGATCAAAAACCATCGACATCGAACTGCCAGCCTTCAAGAAAACGCAGAAAGAGGAAATAAACTTGTGAAGAAAATCTAAAATGTAAGAACTTCCATTAATTTTATTCTGTAATCAATAAAAATCTTTATAAAAATATTATTATTCATTATTAAATAATATTACCCCAACCTATTTGTACATTATTATTCTCTGAATTTATATCATTAACGTCGCGGAAAAATTTTGTTATTAAATGTACGTTTTGTTTGATGACATTTTAAAAAAATCTATAGAAAATGTAAAAAAAAAATCGACACTTTGTTGCATATGGTTGTTTTTGTAATTTTTAGTAGTTTCAGAAAAAAATTATAATGAGATTTGGAATTTGTTTATAACAAATTGTTAACTTAATAAACAATTAAATTTTTAATATTTTTTGTTCAGTTTTGTTTTTCTATTGAGAAATGCCAATTATGATTTTGAAGGAAAAAAAATCTTAATTAATTATTGGAATGATGGAAATATAAAAAAACAATAAGAAATTATTTTTAGGATTTTTTTTATTATTATCATATTCTCTAGACAACAGAATGACAAGGAACATTTTTTTAATATTAAACTAATCAATTTGTTTATAAACAATTTATAAACAAATGTCGTAATTTTTTTTCGAATGTTATTAAATGCTTTCGTTTGATGCAAAAACAGCAATAGCAAAACATATGAAGAAAAAATTAACAATGTTTTTTAATTTTAATTTTTTTTTAACTTTATAAAATTATAATAAACAAAATCAACAACTTTTAAGAACTTTTATAACGTGATCTTGTTAAGTATATATATATAAGAAGAGCTCCAAGTCGCGAACAATGTTTAGAGCTATTATTTATAGATATATGCCGTTTTTAATGAAAACCGAGGTCCGAGGACTAATTAACAAATGCCTAACTTTTTGAAAAATATACTTAATTTTTATTTCCAACGGTACCTTGTTCTTTCAAATGTTAGAAACACACCATGATTTATTCAGATTTTTAAATCAATATTTAATACTATAAAAAATTATTTTATGTGGTGTACTCTCTTTAGAGCCCTATTTTCAGCGTTAAATTAAAATTATAAATAATGGAGTTGGAGTTTTCTCCTCTTCAAGAATCTTTTTTTCGATTTCCGCTATCTTTTATAGTTTTCGAGTTATTCCCAAAAAACTGAAACCTTTTTTTTGTTATTGTTTTTTGTTAATAACAATTGCAATTTTTGTCAGCAGAAAAAAACAAAAAATGTCTTCCTCAGAATTGCATCCAGGATCGAATGAGCTATAACTCATATTTTTTGGAGACTTGTAACAATTTTTCGCAGGAAACTCACTTCTCGACTAGACTATTTCTTGGGTTGACAATAAATGATGATTTGGAAGTATATAACGTTATAAGATAGGTAGTTGATTATCTGAGTTTTCTCTTTTTGTGGTCGTTAAAATGTAAATATGTTCTAGAAGGGAAGTAAAAGTGTTATTTGGGCTATTAACATTTTTATTTTGGCTCTGAATTATCTCAGGCAAGCATTCATCCAACGATCAATACCTTACTGCCAAACTGGATGATATAAACATCTTCTTAAACACAGTAAGATATGGGACAAATTTAATAATTTGCCATTCTATAATAGATTATTAATATTTCTAACCTTCAGGGGGAGAGAATCCATAAAATGAACAGAACTGTTCAGGGTAGCAAAATCGTGACCATTGTCGAATATGAAAATTCAAATGAAGGCTCGAAAAGAGTCAAAATTATAAAATCACACATTTTCAGAATTATTTATATCATTACACTGCTAAATATCCAAAACTAATACTTGCAAGGTTGAACTTATTGAATTAAACTATTGAAATTATGTTGACGTCAGTGAATTCCAGGGTTAACGATTTGCCTCTTGTTTGGGATGGGTTCGTATACTTTTTGCAATTATGTAAATATTTTTTGTAGGTATATTCGCTGATAAGGCATGCGATAACATACCTGTAGCTATCACAAATTGTCAGTGTGATTCATAAACGTGTATCGAACCCAAAAAAGTGTTTCGGTGAAGTAATGAATACAGATGATATTCTTTTTTCGGCGGCCCATATTCAAGTTAACGAGAGATAAAAAATGTTATCGAAGTGACTAATGAATTTGTGGAGTGGAAACGAATATACCTAAATGCTTTGGAATTAACACCAAGCTTCAAGCAAAATTATGTATGATATCGTGCAGCTCCTGAAACATCGCAATGAATGTAATATTTTTGGACAGTCTCCTTTGCATTTGGTGGTGAGGATTGGAGAGTATGGTTGGGTATGTGTGCTGATAAAAAATGGAGCTCAGATAAATATACCAGATAGTTTCGAAAATACGCCCCTGTCCCTGGCTTGTATAGAAAAACCAAACAAGAAAATGGTTGAATTATTATTAAACTACGGAGCGGACATGAATTTCGAAAGAAAACTCCATATGGATTTATTTTTAGGTAAGAATTTTGAGTAGACAAAATTTATTTAATTTCGTTTGTTTGGAAAGCGGAACTGAAATATGAATGAAAAGTAATTTTATTTTCCTTTTCCGCACAATTATATTATTATTTATATATTATATACAATTATATCTAATTAAAGTTTCCCTATGTCCTCGCTATAGAGCTTCACACACTTTTCAGGACGGCTAACTATTTTTTTTTCTGTTTTCATTAAAACAAGGTTTTCTAGCTAAGATTTAGATTTTCTTTGTGTTCTTATCCTGAGTATCCATGCCATTCGGCGTTCAGACGGAACCAACAAAACACATGGATATTACATTTCTAATATTTCAACCTGTCTTTTTATTTCATTTATAATTTGTCCTTAAAAATACTAAATATTTTTTTTGTGATTAATGATCTGTTTTTGAATGCTTTTTTATTCTAAATTGTTATGATTTTATTTCTGTTCATTTCTATGAATATTTGTGAATTTTCGATTCGATCTTTTTGAGTGAGTTGTATTGATTTTATTATTTTCCTGTTTATTTTACTTGACCGGTCCCCCTAATGGTCAAGTAATGTAATCGTACCAAAAAAAAATCGAAATATCGACACAAATATCCGTTTTGAGGTCCCCCGAGACGATTCAGATCCTTTCCAGAGTGAAGTCTATCTTCCACGATAACTGCCGAACCGTTCGACCAATCAAGCTGAAATTTGGTATGAAGATACAGTTTCTGTCACAAATGCGACCATTCGTTTTTGGCTGTCATGTGTGTCAAATTAAAAAGTTCAAAACTTTGCCATTCAAAATTTATTAGATGGATTAGAACTAAATTCGGCAAGTAGCAACACAACAAAAAAAACAAATTAAATCTGCAGTTGGAGCATTCCACCGTTTCCCAGTCTGGCGCTACGTATGTTTAATTTGACTCCTGGGCGTTACCATCCGAAACGGCCGCTCATCCGGGCTTTGACTAGGTTTGGTGCAGGACCGCTCAATTGACTGGGGTCAAATATTTCACCTGGTTTATTGAGCGGGAAATTGACTTTTGAATTGTACGATCAAATTGACTTCGTACAGCCCTACAAATATCTTATCAATGTTGTATTTCAAAATAACCCCATTCTCCCGAGGCTCGTGCAGGTCAAGTTCTGGGGTGTCCCACAGCTGATTTTTTAATGTTGGATGATTGAGTTTTTCGGTCCGATTTTTGTTTGTGTTTTGAATCGGAGTTGATTTATTTTTATTTATATGATGCACTCGTGTTAAATTTCGTAATAGATTTTGAATTTTGGTATATTCGTTTTCTTTATTGAAATTTTGAATTCGTTTTTCAAGTTTGTTATCTATTTCATTTGTTTTCTTGGGATAGGGCAAGGGGGGTGAAATAAAATTAAATACATTTTTTTATTGTAATAATTTTTACAATAAATGAAGTTCTTGGAGTTCTGGAAGTCCTTAAATTGGTCCAAGGAGGAGGTGGGTATTTTCGATTCGAAAATATGGTCGCCAGAGGCGATGGATATACACAGTTTTGCGAAAAATAATATTAGGGGGCAAGATAGGCTCAAAATTATTACGGATTCGTGATAAGAATATCAACTCAGTACCAATCCATATTTTCATTGAAAAATTTTATTTCTGAAAAATCCGAATTTGTCTCAATCTCCATGGAAACGACCCTGTATCTTCCGTAATTATTGGAGTAGAATTCTGAAGTTCTCACGTTAAAGGATGAGTCTGAATGTCTTCTGGGGTTAACCTGAGTCACATTCACAGGGTGGTGGATATTTTCGACTCAAAAATCTGTCGAGGGTCCTGGGAGTTGAATCCTCAATGATCAAAATCGATATTATTGTCAACTTCGTTTGAGGGAGATAGTCTACGAAGGTATTGACATGTGCGGATAATTCTTCTTTCGGTTGTTTGTATAGCATGTTGTTGATTTGGCGTTAAAAGTGCATAAATGTTAACTTCATAATCTAAAATTATTCAAATAAAAAAACTTTTTAATATACCACGTTTATAAAACGGACTAAAAACTATAAAATAATTTCTTCTAGCCCCACACAGATTCATACAGATTCCTAAACCTATACAGATTGGCCTGAAAATTTGTGATTGTGAATTTTCATTAGTTAAGAAAATAGTTGTAAGATTTAAAACGAAAAACGTGGGGCGCATGCAATAGATAATTGATGCATGAATAGTTCACATAAGTCATTAACAATTTGATTGCACTGCAAATGACTATGACGTGTTGGAGTTATAAATCTATATGGGGGCTAGAAGAAATCATTTTATAGTTTTTAGTACGTGGTGTATTGAAAAGTTTTTTATCTAAATAATTATTTTCTGCTTTTTAGTCTTATGTGTGTGAAATTTTGCAATCGATTTTGAACATCTTGGTGAGATTATGATAGAAATATGTGTCAAATTTCAGGTTCATTTCAGTTAGTTTGAAATGGATTGCTGCTTACTACTATTATTACAGACAAACAAACAAACAGACGAGAAAGCGAGTTAATATTGCATTGTCATCTAGATCTGAAGTTTCAAGTCTCTAGTTCACCGGGAAGTTAGTTTAAAATCGATTGCTCCCTATTATTATTATCATTATTATCATCATGATTTCGCTAATATTCAGATAAAGTATTTCTACTCAACATTATTTCAACAACTTTCATTTCACGTCATTCATCATTGATTAATTGTTGTTTTTTTTTGCAGAGTGTGTTTTAAATTGTTTTTCTGAGATTCAACTTGAAATAATAGCCTTACTGGTCACAAGAGGGGTAAATGTCAATATCACTGACAGTATTAACAACAGAAACTGTATGCACCTGGTTGCGATTACGGGATACCTTCCCTTGGCTGTATTTCTTCTAGAAAGGGGAGCAATGCTGAACATCAGAGATAACTTCAATACCACCCCAATTTTTTTGGCGAAAATGCATGAAAATTTCGACGTTTTGAAATTATTTGATCGACATTTGAATAACAGCTAATAAAAGTGATTTTACGAATAATTTGGTAATTTTTTATTTTTAACAATTTTTATTAGAACTAATTATGCTGCACCACAAATGGTTAATAAAAACTTAATAACAAAAAATTAAACCGACGAGAAAAGGAACTGAAGGACGAAAAATAAAATAAACCTTTGTAACAAATAAGCAAATTAATTACGTAAAGCGTAAAATGATGGCAGCGGGATACGCAGCGGCGTTTTGATTATTTCTTTAAATTAATTTAATGATCTTCGTTGATTGTTTGTTTGGCGCCAACTCAAAATTAGTTAAGGAGATTAGTTATTAAGACGAAAAAGGTTTATTTTATTTTTCGCTTTTCATATCCTTCATTCGTCGGTTTTGTTAAAAAGTTTTTATTTTTCAATTTTTTCTGGCTAAAATCTACTAACTACTACCTATTCAATTTACTCTAGGTCTCCATTATGTTGTAGTGTCATCAGAACGGCATATGTGTGCCAAGTTTCAACATAATCGGTTCATAGGTTGAAAATTAATCATCCCCTAGTTTCTACCCTCAAGGGTGGATTTCTTCAGATTCAAATAGGACCTCGACCATATCCAATAAAAAAAGAATCATTAGAATCAGACTTCTCTGTAAAAAGTTTTGCGTGGTCATACATAAAAAATAATATACGCGTCGACTAGAGAACCTCCTCCTTTTTTCGTCAGTTGAAAAATAAACACACAAAATTTGACATAAAACAATGTAAATGAATGATCAATCCTAGTATATTAAGCGGCGACTGTAGGATAGCCGTTATTTTATTTATTTATTTATTTATTTAGCACATAAAGCTAATTTCACATTGTCAAAGTAAAAATACAGTCACAAGTATAACAAATATATCACACTAAAGATGTAAGAAATAAATTATACAATAGAAAAACAATAGTAGAAACATTGTAATTCAAACACATTAAAACTTCTGAACTGGGTAGGTAGGCTAGAGTAATAGTGACAATCATGTGTGACACTCGCGTAACAGACATATTTTCAATTCTTTTTTGAAAATTGTAATAGTGCCGCAGGTTTTCAAGAAATCCTCTAATTCATTGTAACGCACTATACCTTTATGGAAAATAGAGTTTTCTGAGCTTTTTTTGTTTTTTGTTGAGACTCGTATATCTGCTCTTCTCCGTGTGTTGTAGTTGTGCAAACTGTTGTTGTATACTAATTTAGATGACAGATACGATGGGGTTAATGACATTGTCATTTTATGGATTAAAATCAGAGTATGGTACTCCAAGTAATGTTGTATCGAGAGCCAATTCAATGTACGTAACATAGACTTGATGGACGAGTCTCTTGCAACATTCAATATAGTTCTCATGGCTTTATTTTGCAATTTCTGCATCCGTCCCATCTCATTTTTATTTGCCAGGTACAGTATAGACGAAGCAAAGGTGAAATGGGGCAATATTATCGTATTATATACTGTTTTTCTAGACCAAGGTGTTAAAGATGGTGCCACTCTAAACAAGAAGTTTATGTTTTTTGATATTTTATTAGTAATGTATGAAATGTGTTCTTTGAAAGTTAAATTTCTATCGATAATAATGCCCAAGTATTTAATCTTATCCACCATTTCCACCTCCTCCTTACCAATTTTAATCCTATGATTATTATCTTTGAACTCCGCATATTTTTTGTGGTTGCTAATTAACATGAATTTAGTTTTTTTTGCATTAAGTTTCAACAAACTACCATTACACCATTGTAAAATATTTTCCAGCTCCGCGTTGAGTGTATCTGTTAGGGTTTATATATCTTCAGAACAGTAATACAATAACGTGTCATCGGCAAACAAATGGATTCGACAGTTTTCAACCGAGTGAACAATATCGTTGATATACAGCAGAAACACCAATGGTCCCAATATACTTCCTTGAGGTACGCCGTTTTTATTTAGGACTTCATTTGATAAAGTGTCGTTAATTTTAGTTACCTGTTTTCTGTTCTGTAAGTAATCAGTGAGCCAGTCGAGTGCTTTTCCGGTTATACCATACTTCTCTAGTTTGATAATTAATTTGGCCCTGTCAATTGTTTCGAATGCGCGTTGGATGTCCAAGAATACAGCTCCAATCATAATATTTTTGTCGTAGTTTTCCTTCCAGTCATATAGAACATTTTGCACAGCTGTTTCACAGCTGTGGCCTGTTCTAAAACCTGACTGGTTTGAATATATAATGTTATTTTCTGTTATATGTGTTATGAGTTGTTCATAGACTATTCTTTCGATTAATTTTTCTAGTGTTGCTAACATATTAATTGGTCTTAAATCACTAGCTTTATTGGAGTTGGAGACCTTAGGTATGGGTATAACTGTTGACAGCTTAAGGGCCGATGGAAGCTTGCCCGTTAATAATGAGGTATTAACTAGATTCAAAAGCGGTTTTTCGATGCTATCATATATATTTTTTTGGATTTCGGCTGTTATTTCATCCGGACTACCTTTACTTGGTAAGTTATATACTGCCTTTCTCAACTCTGTGTACTCTATGAGCCTAAAGTTATCGAATTTATGTTTGTTGTTGCTATTTTATCTGTATAATCCCTTATAAGAGTGGTATCTATATCTGAAATAATCTTATCAATACTCGCGACATAAAAGTCATTTAGGCCATTAGAAATTTCTTTTGGTTCGTTTATTTCTATATCTTCGATTTCAATTTTTTCCAATTTATATTCTTTTTTCGTTGATATTATCGATTTCAAAGTTTCCCACATTTTTTTGGAATTGTTTTTATTACCGTCTATCTTGTTCTCAAGGAATGCTTTCTTTCTTCGTATAATTTCAACTACTTTATTCCGATTGTGTTTGTATATATCCCTATTTTGAAGAGATTTATTTTCCTTATATATTTTATAACTAGTATCCCTTTGCTTTATAGCATCATTAATTCTATCATTCCACCATTCCTGAAATCTTGGTTTTATAACAACAGTTTTCCTTGGTGCAATCTCATCTAATTTACTTATGATGGTAGAGAAAAAATACTCAAAGTTTTTATCGATATTTTGGTGCGTATACTTCCAGTTGACTTACATTAAACTTTGGTTAAGTGCTTGAAAATCGATTTTGCCACGTGTAGAGATATATTTGATGTCTTTTTTTGTTTGTTGTTTGTTGATGTCAATACTAACTATATAATGGTCGGATATTCTTGGTGTTTCATGAACTGTACATCTCAAATTGTTCAAATTGGAGAAGACCAAGTCTATCATGGTACCACCTGCATCAAATGGATGTGTAATTTGTTTTACTAATTGGCTACAACCTACGTCAGTCATGATATTGTTCAATTTTTTTCGATATGTATCGTTTTCCTTGAGCCAGTCAATATTGAAATCACCCACAATTAGTACAGGGTGGGTGATGTCTTGGATATAGTTATTGCTCCATTCTTCGAAATTATTCAAAAAACCTGCGTTGCTACTACTAGGCGAATGATAAATACATACCATAACAAAAACTTTGTTATTAACAGACATTTTTACACTCAGAAGCCAATATGTTTTCAAATAAGCATACCTAACTATTTCTAGAGCAATTATATTTTTCTTTAAGTACATCGCTACACCCCCTGTGTGTCTACTGTGACTATCGCAACGTATTATATTATAGCCATTTATTGAAATTTCGTTATCATTAATCTCTTCTGTCAGTCTTGTTTCATTCAGGCATAAAACTAGAGGTTGAGAAGTAAATGTTAAATTAGAAATTTGGTCAATTTTAGAAGTTAAACTTTGTGCATTTATAACTACCACGCAGCCCTCCAGCGATTCTATAAAAAATCCTTATTGTTTTTTGAGTTTTGAGATGTCTTGCGAAAGAGTGCTGTTACTGAGTCAATATTGTATTTTTCACGTTTTTTACGATTGTTACCTAGACTAGATGTTTCATGCGTCGATGATGCTACAGATTCTTCTGATTGGTCGCTCAAGTAAGTTGTAGATATATTATGATTGTCACTATTCTCCTGACCAACTTCCCTCGTATTCTCTATTTCACTAATTATTCGACATATTTCCTTCATTATTCTGATTTTGCCTACATATTTTATAATAAGTGATTTTTTAAATATGAAATACGACGAGTTTAAAATTGAGTTAATATGCATAAATATAATATTTTTTGTCATCTTTACCATATTATATACCCGGATATTGATATCTTCAATGAACTTGTTTAGAACCTTTCGGTTCGTCCAACGAGGAATCGACAAAATGATAATATTAGTTTTTGAACTCACCTTATCGGATACACCAAAAATCTTCATTGAAGGATCTTCTCCGGATTTTCTTTGATCTCATACATGTCTAGGGTAACTAATTGGCTTTCACCCTGGCTTTGACCAGTTTACTTAATTCAGAAATTTTGATTGAACAAATTTTGTGGCGAACCTTATATTATTCTAATAGGAATTTTTCTCAAAATTGAGCGAGAAAGTGAATTCTGTTTTTAATTTTAATAATTTTGATATACAGGGTGTTATGTAAGTACGTGGCCAAACTCGAAGGGGTGATTCTTTGAGTGTTTCTAGGACGAAAAGTTCATATAACCAAAGGTCCGGTAATGCTTTGTTTTCAAGATACAGGGTGTCAACATTTTTAAAAGAAATAGTTTTTTCCTAAATATCTTAATAATTCTTCAGCCGATTTTGGTGAAATTTGGCAGTATTATTTGAGATAGTGAGGGGCTAATTTAGCCCTAACTAGATTGAAATCATCATGTCCAGTGGCGTCCCGGAAGGCACCTTAACCAATATTTTTGACCAAAAAATTGTGCGCCACTGATTTTTGTCAATTTTTGTCACATTAAGCAACTGAAACTACAACTTTTTTATTTCAGCATTTTTTTTTGTATCCTGCATTGTTTTTGAGAAAAAACATAAAAATCGGTTTATTGCATGTCCCTGGGACAACATAACAAAAAATGTGAACCACCAGACCATCAAAAACTGGGGTGTACTTGTTATTATTTGTTTACATATCAATAGTCTATTCTAGTCTTATAAATTGTAATAAAAATATATTATTAATTATTAAAAAATGTTTTTATTGTTGTCCATGGATATGCAATAACGAGATTTTTATTTATAATTAAACAATTAAAATTACACGAAAGTCATCTTTTAAATTTTTAGATTAACTGTTTTCGATGAAACAAAGAACGTTAATTATTACTGCAGTGTTTTGAAAGTAAAGTTAGAGTGCCATGGAAGGAAAAACAATTGTTCAAACAAATTTGACTTTGACATAACTTGAAACAGTGCATACGTAATTATTTGATAGTAATTATTTGTTATAAGTGTATTAAGTGTTTTTAAGAGTTTTAGGATATAAAATTCGTTTCTGATATTAGAAAATGGTTCGGTTTACAAATTCAGAAATGGCCGATATGCATTTTGCCTATGGAATGGCCCAAGGCAATTCCAGAGCGGCTAGACGCATTTATCCAGGAAGATATCCTCATCGCATTGTACCAAATAGACATTTGCAAGAATACACGAAAGGCTGTGCGAATGAGGCACCTTGCAAAGGTCGGCTGCTCTTATTGGGAGACCTGCAACGGTGAGAACAGTGGAGCTGGAGGAAGCAGTTTTACGTGAAGTTGAGCGTAGCCCCGATACAAGTACACGCAAAATTGCACAACAATGAAACATTTCTCACTTTACTGTATGGAAGATTTAAAGGGACTATCAACTGTATCCTTACCACATACAGCGTGTGCAAGCGTTATTACCTGCGGATTTTCCCAAGCGAGTTGTTTATTCTACTTGGCTACTGCAACAACAGGCAGCATCTCCGACATTTCTATCTCGTATATTGTTTATCTATAAAGCGTGTTTTTCCCGAAATTCAATTATGAACTTTCATAGCAACCATATCTGGGCTGAAGATAATCCCTATGCGCTTATAGAACATCATTATCAACAACAGTTTTCCGTGAATGTTTGGGTTGGTATTGTGGGTGATTATCTCATTGGACCTCATTTTTTACCGCCGAGATTAAATGGTCAAGAGTATCGTAATTTTTTGGAATTTGTGTTACCTGTAGGTACTATTAGAAAATGTTCCACTGGCAGTAAGAGGAGCAATGTGGTTCATGCACGATGGGGCCCCACCTCACTTTAGCATAGTAGCACGTCAATTTCTGGATGCAACTTATGGAGAAAACTGGATCGGTCGCGCAGGTCCACATTCATGACCACCCAGGTGACCGGATTTGAATCCCTTAGATTTCTTCCTTTGGGGACATTTAAAGTCCCTCGTTTATAAAACTCCAGTCAACACTGAATAAGAATTAATCCAACGTATACGGGATTCATGTGATCAGATAAGACATACGCCGGAAATATTTCAACGTGTTCGACATTTTGAGCAACTATTGTAAGTTTTGTGTTACTTATTGTTAAATGTTTTCTTACTGAAAAAAATTGCGTACCATTTGTTTAAGTGTGGTTTTAATAAAAAGTTTTTCTTGTTTCATGTTTTTTTAAATTTCCGGCGTTACCACATAACAATAAAGTTATTTTTATTTTTTTTCTCAAAAACAAAGCAAGATACGAAAAAATGCTCGAAATAAAAAAATTGTAGTTTTAGTAGCTTAATGCGAAAACAATACAAAAATTGCAAAAAAATCATTGGCGCATATTTTTTTTGTCAAAAATCTTGGTTAAGGTGCCTTCCGGGACGCCACTGGACATGATATTTTTAATCTAGTTAGGGTTAAATTAGACCCTTGCTACCCCAAATAACACTGCTGAATTTTAACAAAATCAGCTAAAGGGTTATTAGGATATTAGGAAAAAGACTATTCCTTTTAAAAATGTTTACACCCTGTATCTTGATAACGAAGCATTACCGGACATATGTTTATATGAACTTTTCGTCTTAGAATTACTCAAAGAATCACCCCTTCAAGTTTGACCACGTACTTACATAACACCCTGTATATAGAAGAGAATCTAGCTCGTGCTACCCTGACACGGAAGAGTGAATAGCCCATCACTCCAAAGAGTTCCTGGGAAGTTCAATACGCAGTCATCTATAATATAATCTATGGCTTCCCTAATGAGAGTATTATCATGTGCTTCCGCAAAATCAAATACCTCTTGAATACGAATGAAAGATACATCCAAGTATCCAAGGCACGTATGATGGAGCGGTTCGTGATTATCCGCTTCATTTGCACCCGTTCTGGACGCAAATGTTGGTTCTGCATGCCTGGCCCCAAGCAGCTGAGATGTGTAATCTAACCCCTTGCACACCCGTGAATGACGAGTGAACAATGCCATTGTATAACGAATTACAGTTTTTTTATTCATTTTTTTTTTTATCAAATGCGTCCAAATTTTGGAAACTGCTAAACAGCAAAGTTTTGGTAGTTTTCTGGCTTATTAAGGACTTGCGCAAAAATTCATCAAAAAATCTGTTTATTTTTTTATGGACTATCTCCGTTATTCGAAGTCGTAGAAATATAATTCATTTTAGGGTTGAATTCGTGTAATAAAATTAACCGGACCAATGTATTTATTCCACCATGAATATTGCACAACTCGAATCTGACGCTACACCGTGAAAATCATACGCCAACGCCTTTCTCCTCGCGACGAATCGATTCGATGGCTCACTAGCATAACAAGCAAGCTGTTTAACAATCACCGCGAGACGAATTATAAAACCCTTATTACACTATGCCTTTTCGTGCCTATTTTTGTGCTTATTTTCATGGCTATTTGTTGGCTGAATTTCCCAAATAACTGGCACTATTACACCATGCCTTTTGATGATTGTTTCAGGCGCTAATTTCAGAGCTGCAAACCTAAGGAAAATTGACATTTACCTTAAATGATTAAGTAAATTAGTATACCTGGACTATTTGTTTCAACTTTTTCTTTACCTGGCACACGATTTTTTTCTTATTTTCTGTCACACTGAACAAAACGAAAACTATGTGATTAATTTAATCTATTTGTTGGTTATGTCAAGTCCTGTTTTGGCAAACCTGACATTTTCACAAACGTCCTTGAAATCCCCTCGATTCAGGCGGAAAAAATAGAACCAGTCCTATTTATTTTCACGCCTGAAACAATCAACAAAATCCCCACGCGCGCATGCGTATTTGTTTAAAATTTCAGCCACGGGCAGTCAGGCAGACAAATAGGCACGAAAAAGGCATAGTGTAAAACCCTTATTACACTATGCCTTTTTCGTGCCTATTTTTGTGCTTATTTTCATGGCTATTTGTTGGCTGAATTTCCCCAAATAACTGGCACTATTACACCGTGCCTTTTTGATGATTGTTTCAGGCGCTAATTTCAGAGCTGCAAACCTAAGGAAAATTGACATTTACCTTAAATGATTAAGTAAATTAGTATACCTGGACTATTTGTTTCAACTTTTTCTTTACCTGGACACGATTTTTTTCTTATTTTCTGTCACACTGAACAAAACGAAAACTATGTGATTAATTTAATCTATTTGTTGGTTATGTCAAGTCCTGTTTTGGCAAACCTGACATTTTCACAAACGTCCTTGAAATCCCCTCGATTCAGGCGGAAAAAATAGAACCAGTCCTATTTATTTTCACGCCTGAAACAATCAACAAAATCCCCACGCGCGCATGCGTATTTGTTTAAAATTTCAGCCACGGGCAGTCAGGCAGACAAATAGGCACGAAAAAGGCATAGTGTAATAAGGGTTTAATAAGGGTTTAAGGCCGGGACACACTTGCCATACACCCCCTTATCCGATCGGTGCGGGATCGAAAAGCACACATGTCATACACGCTTCCGGCTCCTTTCCGATTTCCGGCTCCGACTCGATACACTCGCCAGTCTCGATTCAAACAATATCGCGGCTAAAATGTTCAAACATATTAGCAACTGCGATTTAGCCTTGTTGACAGATTGTTTAGAATAAGAAGATGAAGGAAATCGGAAATCTTCCATGGAGAACAGCGGAAAACGCAGAGTTTGGGTACATGCTGCTTGGAAAAGAAGATCTGCAGAAGGAGAGTTTTCCACACTTTACCTCATCTGTTGGACGTCACAAAATTTCATCAATATTTTAGAATGTCGATGTCGGCGATGAACCTGTTAGAACTTAAACTTCAAGAAAATCTGTCTAAGCAAGACACATATATTAGAAGAGCAATCACATCGATGGCTCATTAGCATAAAACCCTTATTACACTATGCCTTTTTCGTGCCTATTTGTCTGCCTGACTGCCGGTGTCTGAAATTTTAAACAAATACGCATGCGCGCGAGGCTATTTTGTTGATTGTTTCAGGCGTGAAAATAAATAGGACTGGTTCTATTTTTGCCGCCTGAATCGAGGGGATTTCAAGGACGTTTTTAGAAATGTCAGGTTTGCCAAAACAGTAATTATGACATAACCAACAAATAAATGAAATTAATCACATAGTTTTTGTTTTGTTAAGTATGATAGAAAAAAAGACAAAATATTGTACCAGGTAAGGAAAAAGTTGAAACAAATAGTCCAGGTATACTAAATTACTTAATCATTTAAAGTAAATGTCAATTTTCCTTAGGTTTGCAGCTCTGAAATTAGCGCCTGAAACAATCATGAAAAAGGCACAGTGTAATAGTGCCAGTTATTTGGGGAAATTTAGCCAACAAATAGTCATGAAAATAAGCCCAAAAATAGACACGAAAAAGCCGTTTAACAATCACCGCGAGACGAATTATAAGGCCGGGACACACTTGCCATACACCCCTCTGATCCGATCGGTGCGGGATCGGAAAGGGGTGAGCACACATGTCATACACGCTTCCGGCTCCTTAGAAACCCTTATTACACTATGCCTTTTTCGTGCCTATTTGTCTGCCTGACTGCCCGTGGCTGAAATTTTAAACAAATACGCATGCGCGCGTGGCTAATTTGTTGATTGTTTCAGGCGTGAAAATAAATAGGACTGGTTCTATTTTTTCCGCCTGAATCGAGGGGATTTCAAGGACGTTTGAGGAAATGTCAAGTTTGCCAACACACTAACCAACAAATAGATGAAATTAATCACATAGTTTTCGTTTTGTTCAGTGTAACAGAAAAGAAGAAAAAATCGTGTGCCAGGTAAAGCAAAAGTTGAAACAAATAGTCCAGGTAAACTAAATTACTTAATCATTTAAGGTAAATGTCAATTTTCCTTAGGTTTGCAGCTCTGAAATTAGCGCCTGAAACAATCATCAAAAAGGCACAGTGTAATAGTGCCAGTTATTTGGGGAAATTCAGCCAACAAATAGCCATGAAAATAAGCACAAAAATAGGCACGAAAAAGGCATAGTGTAATAAGGGTTTTACTTTTATTATTCTTTGAAATTCCAATAATGAGAAGAAAGGAAAACACAAAATGAAACTATGTATTTTTTTGAAGATATATTTATTTCAAACAGAAACTTTATTAAAAATTTAAAAAATGAAAGGTTGGTGTCTTCTTCTGTAGGTATTTAGGGTCCTACCTTCGACATTCAATTCTTTTGCGACTGTTTTCTAGACCATGTCTTTGTAGTCGGAGTTTAGGAACTGTTCTTTGGTCTAGTCGCTCAAACACAAAAGAAAATACCAAACGACACGCGTCATGCAGTCGGAAAACGAATAGACTCAATAGACTGCACGATCGCACCATGGATCGGATGCAGGAACGGAGTCGGGAGGGAGTGGGGATGGACACGTGCCGGAAAGATGTGAACTACGCTGTTCCGATCCCAATCCCAGTTCCCAGTACCATTTCCCTCGCAGACACTCGTCCGACTGTATAATCGCAGTCGGATCGGAACGCTGCATGATAGATGTGTCCCAGCCTTTGTCCCACACCGATCTACCAAAGAAGCGCATCGCATCTGAGAACACCCACCGCTACCTACGTCAGCGATCAGGCGAGAAAATAAGTCCAAAGAAGGCAGGACTGCGCCGGACCATAAGAGAGAAATTTGGAAATTCTGCAAAAGAGAATTGCGAAAGGACGTTGTGGTCCAGACCATCAACCGATCAACACACTGTCCACCGCCAATCGAATGATGTCACCTGCTTCCAGGGGACTCGCCAGAGAAAGTCTGCAAAGAGGGGAACTACGCCGGTCCAGCAGAGTGGGCAAGTATTTGGAATCTCCACGAGCGGAGATTGATAGAATCAATCGTTTCTTAGCCAACCAGGAGGTCGTAAGAGAAGTTTGAAATGTCAAATATCTTCTGATGCGGAAAATATTTTCTATGCAATTTTGTTATAAATATAACATGTTTTAACCGGTTCAACAAGTTCGTTATTTCAAATCCAAGATATTTAAATCCTTCAACCAGTTCAATTGTTTCGCCATAAATTTATTTATTTACTGAGTTTTTATCTATCAAATTGTACTTATGTTGAGTGGTACTAATCGTAGATCTAGTTTTGTTGATTCTGAGTTTCAATTTGTTGATATTGATGAATTCTGATACTTTGTTGAGCGCTCTGATGATTTTATGAATAGCATTTGATAAATTAACATCGATTGCTGCCAATAAAGTGTCATCTGCAAAAAGATTTATGTACTAACATTCACCAATATAATTGATATCATTCATATATAGAATGAACAACAGTGGGCCCAGAACACTGCCTTGTGGAACACCGGAATTGATGCTTTCAATGGTTGAAAAAGTGTTATTTACCTTTGTACATTGTGACCTATTCTATAAACAGCTTTCAAATCAGTTGTAGACTCTACCTGTTGGTCCATAATATTTAAGTTTCATAACTGAAGTAGAAATATATATGGTGTCAAAGGCTCTCTTGAAATCGAGAAATACTGCTACTAGGTACCGGGTTATCAACTATAAATTACCCATTCCTTATCTTCTTATCATCGTTATTATTGTCGAAAGAAAAAAAATTAAATGTAAAAATTGTGTGGTTATGATTGAATTTTGATAAAATGCTATCAAAAATACAGTAGCGTGCAGATTTCAGGAGATAAAAAATACCTTTTAAATGGGATACCCTGTATATTATTGAATTTTTGGAATGATCCTTTTTTCCTGATTTCAAAAATATACCATATGTTACCCCTATCTTATACCGTTTATGAGTTATTAAACGTCGAATAACTTAGTTAGACTAGCTGTTTCTGTAAAAACCTATCCTATGAAAGTTAATATTCTCAAAGAAAGCTTTGAAAAAAAAATATATATATATATATATATATATATATATTTATATTCATATCATATTCATATCATATTCATATCATATTCATACTCATATTCATACTCATATTCATACTCATATTCATATTCATATTCATATTCATATTCATACTCATATTCATACTCATATTCATACTCATACTCATACTCATATTCATACTCATATTCATACTCATATTCATATTCATATTCATATTCATATTCATATTCATATTCATATTCATATCATATTTATATTTGTTTGTTTTGTTTTGTTTGTTTAGTGACATTTTTTAATAGAATTATCAAAATGGTTAAGTAAGGAAGAAAAAGTTTAAATATTTATACAAAAATAGATAAACAGATTTATTTAGGAAATTCAAATAACATGATAACTCAAAAAGATGTTCAATGTGTCCACCATTATATAAATTCTTCTTATATTTGGATACAACACCCTATATGCACTTTTTGCTGCATGTTTTTTTTTGTTGTTTTGTATATAACACGTATATATTTGAACTTTTTCTTCCTCGCTCTAAACCATTTTGATTATTCCATTAAAGAAAAGTCATTAAACAAACATAGAAAAGGAAAACATTCTCATTTGAATATTCATAGAAATATTTTTCTGTGAATTGAAAAATCCACGATTAAAATGAAGTTATTTGTTTGTGAATGTCTAACAGAAAACAACTACTTCCCCGGCTAAAGCCACGCTGGACATTGAACTACATCTGATAGATATTCTGAAAAGGCCCCAACTCAAAAGAAAAAATCTGAAATTGAAAATTTGCATTTTCATTTAGATAGTTATTTGATTTTCTATTCCAGTCTTAATTAAGAACTCATAAAGATGAATGAGGCAAAGAAGAATGTTTTCCAAAAGAGAGTACTCACCAGAAATCATTCATAACATTGACGCAGGAGAGACATCGCATTCACTAGGTCTTCAATACATTTTTGTCAACGAAAATATATTTCACGCTTCCACGATCATCAGGAAGACCGGAAGAAATGGGAAACACATTTTCAAGAAGCAATCTCACTTTGCAGAGATGGAAAAATATAGTTGTCATTTTCATAGCTTACTTTAAAAATGTTAACTTTCATAGGATAGGTATTTACGGTAACAACTAGTCTGAGTTATTCGACGTTTAATAACTCAAAAACGGTATAAGATAGGGGTAACATATGGTATAATTTTTAAATCAGGAAAAAAATATCATTTCAAAAATTCAATAATATACAGAATATCCCATTTAAAAAGTATTTTTTTATTTCTTGAAATTTGCACGCTCCAGTATTTTTGATAGCATTTTATCAAAATTCAGGCAATAATAACGATAATAAGGGGGTGGGTAATTTATAGTGAATAACCCTGTACATATTTGTTTGCATCAATATCAATTTTCCACTTTGACAATGTTACTTGCAGAGCAGTGCCACAGGAGTTATTAGATCTGAATTCAGACTGATATTCCATGAAGAGTTTGTTTGTCATTTTCGAAATATGGTAAAGTATTTTGATTGGTCGAAAATTGTCAGCTTCATTTGTATTAATGATTTTAGGTAATAGAACAACTTACTGTTCTTGAGTTGGTGGGGGAAAACTCCTGTTTGAAGTGGATTAATAAAAAAAATCCAAATCATGGGTCCCATTACATCAAAAACATTTTTTTAAACTTTGTTATTGAGAATGTCCGAATTGCTTTTATTATCTAAAGCTACCTGCAAACAGCTTCAATTCTTTTGAAGTCAGCCACTTGAATGATGAGAGTCTGCATTCAATTCTAGGAAGATTATTGTGTGACCAGGATGATCGGTTTTCTTTTTATTTTAAATTTCGATTTAATTTGCCGAGTTTATCATTGTTTTATAAATTCTAAACTCCCCCGTACAGAGTCGTTTTTCGTTTTCTTCCTTTTTTTGTTTACATCTTTGGATATACTAATTTTTCATGTAAATATCATGTAATATTTTTTTGGGAAATTGTTGTTATAGTTTAACCATTTTCAATTGCAGAAGCTGTTTCTATAGGGAGCAAATCAAAAACTCACTTCGCTAACACGAGCGTATATGCGAAGAAACGGAACGAAAATTAATGTGTACTACTCGTAAACATTCTCGTCGGCGAACTGTAGATCAAAAGAAGATCATAAGAGCCGATAGTCAACGTGGGTTTGAGTGACCGCAAGCCAATGATAATGCTTGTAGGTGTGTCTATACGTTGAGACTAATAAATCACCAGTTTCAGGAGGTCTGAGTAAATGAAAGCCAGTAGCGTCTCTGGTCTGGGATCGAAATAGGTTTAAAAATATTCCATAGATGGAAAATATGGCTTTTTTCGACCATGGGAAAATGAAATTATGATGATCCGATTGCCTATTAATACATACTTCCTCGTTTAAATATCTAAATAAAATTAGTTATCCCGCCTCTGCTGCTCAAAGGATTCCGCCTCAAGACTGGTAAACTTGTTTTTTATGCTTCTGCAATTGTAAATGGTTTGACTTATACCTGCTACTCCTGCATTTCTCTGAAAAAAGTGGATTTTATTAGAATTAACACGTAAAAATCGCAAAAAACAACCGGATATTAAGTAATACCGACTAAACGATTTGGGTGTGGGGTCGGGGTGTAAAAACAATTAATTATGGAATGCTGTCAAGTGTACCAAATAGAATGTTGTCACCAAATAAAAAAGTTGTTTTTCCCATAATTATAAGATCCACCGAATGTCACAAATTTTACTGAAATATATTTCAAGCATTAGACAAAATAATTTGGTAATAATACAGCCCTATTACCTAATATATAGATATTTTTCTCTGTCTGAATAAAGTGAGACTTTGCACTATTATAGATTTTTGTTGAAACCTCCTATCTAACTTTCATAGAAATAAAAGAACTAAATAGATTACCAACATCCCCTGAAGTCTTCTCTCGAACCTACAATCTCACTCGTACTTGATGACCCCCTTACTCCCGATGCCTTTTACATTTATTTTTATTTTTTTCACCAACTTTACTAATTTACTCGCGGCTCGACGGCCGTAGTCCTCCCCGACTCCCGGATCACTGACTCCTCGACTCTCGATTCAACATTAATTACTATAAAATTATCCTCGAAGCCCTCAGTTGTTCACTCTCGATATTGCTATAGTAAGTTAATAATTCATTTTCAGAGACTCTTTAGTCTCGACTAGTTCACAGAAATTGTTAAAACAAGTAACTCTCACGATGAGCTACGATAATCTTTCAACTGGATAATAATCCTTTAATTTAAATACAACTATTTTGGACCAAACTAGAAATGAAACACATATAGTGTGTTACAGGTAGGCAGATACCCAAACAAACACTCCCATTTATAAAGATTTCGTCTGGTTGCAGTCAGGTGGAGGGCCAATTAAAATAACCACTTCATATTAAAGTCAGTCGTAAACTCTACAGGACTGTTGCTTAGCGAAGGATTGGCGGAAGAATTGGTTCAGTTGGCAAAACCATGACCTAGTTATCAGATATCAGACACATTATTTTTTTATTTTTGTAAACAAGGCAAGCCATTGTTCTATAGTGCAACAATGTACACAATTTCGTGGAACAGTCTACAAAAGAACTATCCCATATTTCATCTTCAAAGTTGACATAGTTCGGGGTTATGGCTATTTCTGCAAAAATATTTAATCCAAATAATATAATGGAAGAATAAGCAGGTTATCACATTGATGACTATTTATTCAAAGTACCTACCTGATCGGATATCCATCGTCCACAAACTCAAAAAAATTAATCCCAACACAAGGTTGATTGATAAGATTCTGAAAGAGAGGGTAGTTTCTACCCAGCAAGTGGAAAACAATCAATATTTATACTTCACCTACCAGTGAACATCAAGACGGCCGCAAGGTTAGTTTTATTTCAAACAGTGCTTGACAAAGGTGGCAATTTCCAAAGGGGATTCTTTGATGATAATTCAATTATTTAAGAAATGTTTGTTCAACAACAACCCAATTTGTAATGTTGTAAATGAAGGAGCAGACTCCTCCAGAGTAGAATTTAGCTCCGCTTTGATATTGGTTGTACTGAGGCTTTTCAAATGGAAGTATTGTACCTATCACATAACAATAACAATTTTTTTCCATTTTTACAAATTCCCTGAGAGCGTTCACTATTGATGGCTACCAAACAAATACTAAACAACGCAGCGTCGTCAAACTTCAAACGTATGCTTTAAAAGGTTGGTACATACTTTCTAGCATAGTCATTCTTTTCAAACAGCAACCGCCATCTAGCTATGTGTCAGGTCGAGAACTTCTGTAGGTAACTACCCTCATATATTGTAATAATTCCCGTACCTCTTTATAATTTATAGTTTTTTTTTTCAATGCAATGGTAATAACCTGAGGATCATAACAGGACTAGGGACAGGTCACTCTAGACTGCGAAAGCATCTTCATAAAATCGGACTTACGGAGTGCGTAGAGTGGCGCTTCCACCAACACCGACTGCATCAAAATCGCGGGACTAGAAGGTGAACTCTAAGTTTATTAGGATCGAGCCACAGACACTAGATCTAGGAAGGTCGCAGTGGAGAGGTGGTTATATCTCCACTCAAAAAACCTAACCCATCCAATACACTATACCAAATCACTATTAGGTAACACAAGTCCAGATACACAAAGCAGAAACTGTTAGTACAAGAACAATGCCAATTCAAAACGATGCACAAAGTAGCACAGTGTATTAAAGATCTGAGAAAGTTATGAAATTAGGTAACACTAAATAGGATTAACAGAAAAACAACTTACCACTGTTCAGGTGTAAAAAATAAATAAAATAAAAAGCATTTTTCTCAGAACCCTAAAGGTAGGTAATGGTAAGTGATGACAAATGCACTACGACCTGATAAAAAAGCATTGCATACAAAACCGACAATTATTTAGGTCAATTCCTTAAGAACAATAAAGATAAAACTGATAAATGTGAAGAATCTGGAGAATATAAATTAACTTGTTTCTTGTAAAAATGTTTACATAGGCCAAACATTCAGGAAGCGAATATCCAAACATACATAAGAACTGTTTCCTCAATGATAAAACAAATTAACTTTTTCTACCCACCTCCGGTCTTAAAAACATTGTTTTTCGAAACAAGTTTGAAATATCACATCTAGAAAAGAAAGGTCATAAACTCGACCTCCTAGAAAGTTTACAAATCAATATATACAAAAAGTCCCAATATTTGCTTAACCTTTTCACTGCCGATAGCTTTTTATGCAACTTTGTCTCCAATACGGCTGTTGGGAGCTGGGACTAATCAACACTGTTCCGCAGTTAGGTGAAGGAATAATCTCGCGAACTCGTAAGGTTCTCGCAGTGAAACGCTATATTTATCCAGAGCCGTACTCACAATTATCTAGGGGTGACTATAATCTTGACTGGCTGCTATTTTCGCAATGAATAAATGGAAAATTACTAACTATACTCAATTTGGAAATAAGGAAACAGTAAATTCCTTTTAGGGATCGAAATAACCTTTTATCTTGTCAATAAAGTGGATGTTATGATCGATACAAATTTCATAGAATTAACTTTTTCAATTTCCAAGTGAAATATTCACTCAAGAATATATAACAAATATATTTCAAGTTGATAAGAAATATAAGTATGATAAAAATAAGCCAAATTCACTACAATAAAATACTTGGAATTTGGAATACACAATCAAGAATACCTATATACAAATTTATTAGATTCATCCTCACTGTCAATTTTCCCCAAATTCATCCTCACTGTCACTTTTCATTAAAAGTTCATAAAGATTCAATTCGTTTAAATATTTATTTTTGCAAACCATGTTTTCCGATGTTAGTTTGGTGAAAATTATCTAACCTGCATTCGATTCTTCACTAGTTCAACTGGGCACTTATTTTCATTATATGAAAATATCGAATAACAAAAATAATAAGTTTAAGATAACTTATTTCCCTGAAAACCAAAATACTTGCAGGCTCAGGTCACATCGAAACGTTACTGTTGCAGCAAGCTGATCTAATAAAAAAATACATAAATTCGGGAAACAATTCGTCGAAGTTTGTGTCTGATAAATCAAATACTGATTCATACGGCTCCCGCAGTGAAGCCCTAGATAGAGTTTTGAAACATTTTTTAAACGTCTTGGTCAGAAACAAACTACAATCTCCAACCCAAAATACATTAAAAATCGCGTATTCGGCTGGTACTCGCAGTTAACACACAAAAAAGTCCCACGTATTTATCTGGTTCCTGTTGTA
Source organism: Gonioctena quinquepunctata (assembly GCA_018342105.1). Lineage (NCBI taxonomy): Eukaryota > Metazoa > Arthropoda > Insecta > Coleoptera > Chrysomelidae > Gonioctena > Gonioctena quinquepunctata. The sequence goes on along the minus strand of JAFIRS010001865.1, from coordinate 198,561 downwards.
CGATCATGAAATTATTTTTCGTAGATATCCGGTTCCCGCGGAGAAGAAATTAATGACGCAACACATCCGTTTGTTTATTTCATCGTGACCTGGTAATTATTCTGGTGTTTCTGTCTATTTTCTTTAATTCAGTTAATTTCAGGAAGTGTCAATATCTCGAAAATTATATATTTTTTACCAAAGTCAAATTTAGTTATTCTGCTTAGTCATGATGAGCTTACTCATCATCCCTCGCAGGGTTGAAGTAGAATTCTGGGAGGGCCTGTTAATAAATTGTGGAAACAATGAATATTCTCAAAATTTATTTTTATACCGATATTGGCAAACTATGTGCAGTTTGATAGAACTTTTTAAGCCCGTAATTTAAGAGTTTTTCTGTAAGATATGCACAAAAAATAATATCCCTTTTAAATATGTAGAAATTTTTCAATGAATACATAATTTTTGTGTTCGCTCTGAATGTAGTCACATACGAGGTTCGTTAATTTGATATACATTCATCACCCTTTAACTCACAACCCATATTCCTCTTTTTCATTGAAATTTGTAAAAGAGACCAAGGAACAAAAATATTTTTATACATGTAAGACACAAATAACCCCCTAAGATGTAGTTCACTCCAACGTGAAATATAGAAAAAATGCATAATTTTCACATATGAAGAATATAGCAGAACCTGTTAATTAGAAAAAAAATAAGTTCACAACTGGCATTTGCTTTCAAGAGAAAATGAAGGGAGTTAAGAATTATGTTGTGTTCAGTTTTTTTTAAGTCAATTATTTTCCAAAGTCACAGATTTACTCTCATTATGAAAAAAAAAGAGTTTAATGTATTTTGCTAATTATCTAAAGCTGAGGGAATATTCATTTCAATATCAGAAACTTTAAAACATTAATATAATATATGGCAATAATCAACATGAGTGAATGCTTGTATTGGTTTAGGTTAAATTGTATAAAAATATATCGAGATAGATTCATAAAGTAGTTGGTGTTCACTACATATGTTTACTAGGTTTATAGTATTAGCAGAATATCTGGGATTTATAAATCACATAAAGGGTAAAACTGTTGAAACCATTATCATGGAGTTTATTAAATACATTATAGAAATCACAATATTTTATTCCATTGAGATTTGTAATAATAAGTCGTTCAAAAATATAGCATAACTCTAATACTGCTAACAAACTAGATTATCTGAATTTTCCATCACTTCTTTGTCAGCATTCTCAGTGCTTACACTGGATTGAATAGTCTCTTTCACAGTATTTTCTTCAGTTTCACCTTGTAATTTTTTAACAAACCTTTTTTAGAATGTTCATCATTTGTTTGATTGTCCACTACAGTATTTGGACATTGTATTTTATTTTTTGTATGTTCATCCATTTCAGTACCTGAATCTTCAGTTATTTTATTATTTACATCTTTAGTTACTTTATCTTCTGAATCTTCAGTATTTTATTATTTACACCTTCAGTTACTTTATCTGCTGAATCTTCATTGATTTTGGTAGGTGGACTTTCACCTAATCTTTATCTATATTCCCACTTATTTCCTTATCAACTGTGGAGCTTTTTTCACTGCTTTTCCTTCATTTTGTTTTTTTTCATCATTTCCATCTATTGCTATATTTGATAAAAAAGAAAAAGCCCCTGATGGTGGTGGTAGTGGTGAAGGTTTTGACAGAGCTGTGAAGTTAGCAAAGGCACTTCTGGTGGCAGTGCCATCACTATTCTGAAAAAAAGGTATTAAAGACTGCAATAACGTAGAGTTGTATAAAATGTTTGGAATACTCTAAGCTATAGCGAACATTGTCAAAACCTTCTAAATGAAAAGGATTGCGGAAGTAACTAATTCAGAATCACCTTCATGGGCTTTTATAAAATCAAAATACATACCGTGTTTTCAATAGGTCTTCTTCTTCTTGCTGTTTTTATAACTCTTTTCTTCAATTCACGTTCTGAAGCTCTTTGGAATGTTCCGGAATCCTCTGGTTCCTCTTCATGATTCCAATTATCATGATTTAGATCACTGGTAGCTCTACGTTTCCCAGACATCCAAAAGAGTTTTTCGCAGGAACTAAAAATATTTTCTAACACCCTCAAGACCTAAAAATATTGGGACTTGACTATGATATGAAGAGAAATATAAAAATTTTCGTATCAGCCAAAGTTAGGTTAAGTTGTGTGTTGTGTCGACAGACCTCTTCTTCCTTATTTCTTGGCTTATGCTTCCGGTTTCGGTGCATTTTGCCAGCTCATCGCAGGAGGTTGTAACTTAGTCTGATCCATAGATCAGTTTACAACCCTCATTTTATTCCAAATTTGCTTGCTTGAAGGTGTAAGATTTATTTTATGTCGAGTTTCTATTATGGGCTATTTTCTTCACCATCCTCTTCTTGTGCATAAAGAATGTTAGTGGGCTACACAAATTGTATAAACGTAGGTAAGGATGGGTTATTGGTTAGGGAGTTGATTATAGAAGGTGATTATATCTTGATCTGGTTATGGTTCATAAACTGCATTACGATTTTGATAATGGGATAATTCCTAAGAACCTCAATCATGTTAAATGGCACTTGTTATCTTTTTTTATTAATTTCCAAATATATGTTACTGGTTGGTAGTCTATTCAGAGGACAAACCAAAAAAATATGATTTATACTTTCTACTTTACCACATTCACAATAAGGGTCCACAGACCTCATAAAAGAAATAGATATAACATATAACATGGCCGCTCTTCCAATGATGACAAAATAGCCTCTTTGCCATGGCTGACATAAGACTCCACTTCAAGTTGGTACCTCCGATTTTTTGTTGTCTGAACGTTTCTAATAAAAGGAATGAAACGAGATAAAAGAAGTATTCACGATTTGACATAAAACGATGTGAAAACTTGATTGCCGTTCATAGTAGGTTTTTCATTTTTCATTGATGTGCGAGTTCATTATTTAGATGCACTAAACTGCTGGATATTCACAATGTATCGTAATCAAACTCACACATTCACGAGTAGTAGAAAGCAAAATGGAGATTGAATGATGAATATAAATGAAAATGGATGATGGGCCAAAATTAAAGAGAGTCTAACTCTGATATGGGAGTCTAATGGCGGCACCCTATAGGGTCATTTTGTTCTCTGCATGTGGTATCTACTTCTTTCATGAGGTCTGTGGTTGTGTCACAAACACAGAACACCTACTTGGGTAGACATAATAAACACTGCTGCCAATGGAAACTGTTGAAAATAATCAATGGACCATACGAAAATCCGCGCAAGATTTTTTTAAGAAACTGGCACTACAATGATGTACATAAGATGTCTCAAAAAAATGAGAAAATGACAAACGTACTCCTAGCGTCTCTATGCGTATGCGTCGTTACTTCACACAGTTCAAACTTTAACCGCTACGTGCTTCGAAGTGTCAACTATAATTTCATGTGTCTTCGTTTATATGTTGTACAAATATTGTTATCATAGTATTTTCAATTGTTACTGAAAAATCACATTGAAAGTATAGTTGAATTATGTTTGGGTTGAAAAATAGTATTGTCTATCAATATTTCTGAAAAAACCACAATTGGCGCTAGTGTATGTGGGAAAGTTCTCCAAAAGTTCAAATTGTATTTGAATTGAGGAGCACCTTTAAATTTAAAATTTTCGACAATTTTTTTTTATGTAAGAAATTATTTTCACAAAATGTGAGGAACTGAACTAACACAAAAGAAAATCATGCATGTTCCCTATTATTTCACTTGTTGAAGGCGAATCGAGGGCAATTTCGTGAGAAATACCTTGTTTTTCTTGGTTGTTCTCCTTCCCATTTTAATCTGTTATTTTTTTCTGAACAAAAACAAATGACTAATATTATTTGGCACATACTGAATTGAATTTAGTAAATTTATCGATTATCGAATTATTACCAAATTGAGCAACCACTTCTTCATCATTATATCGAACTATTTCGTTTTATACTAATTATTATTCTTTCCCAATCTTCATAATCGACGTCATGTGTCAATATTTTTTCCCAGAATATTATTTGTGCCACCAACTGTTCACATATTTAGACATAAAATCTCTATGAATGACAATTTGATACTAGAAATTTATAAGCGCTTCAGACCAAAGTAATTGAATTGTATATCAAATTGGCGATTTTCTATACAACCAAAGTCAAACAATTGCCATTGGAGAGGCAGAACTTTTGAAGGTTTTTAAGTTGGAACTGTAACTTGCTGCGATGCACTTCCCTATTGAAGCTGTTCCTAAAGTGGCGTATGGAGTTAGTAACACAGCCCATACAGCCGCCATAAGTAGTGGTGATTGCCCGCGATCACCAACAATAAATAGGATACACAGCCGTCACGAGTACATGTAACCATCAATAATAAATAGTTCCTATTATCATAGAAACACTCTGGGATGAGGTATTGCTAAGAGCAAGACGACTGCACCCATTGGACGGCAGTAACGATTTTTCTATTGTAGGAGTGTATCTAGGTTGTTGTTAGCCGCAGATATTTACACCATTTTCCCTTTTCATTGGTTTCTGTTCATAATCTTCAACAATCCGCAATACTGCAGCTAAAAGAGCAGCAGCTTTTCTTTTTGAAATTCTTGAAGACATTCCACTGTTCACTGGCTTCTACACCGCAACTGCAATAATCTGAAATATTGCAGTACGATGGCTGTACTGCAGGCCGTAAAACTTTCTCTACGACCTGTAGTTCAACGTACAGTATGATAAATCCTTAGGTGTGTAGGGCGTTATAGGGTGGTGAAACAAAAAAAAAAAAAATCAATGAAAACTTGTTTTTGGAATAGGAGGCTGTGATTTCAAATTTAGAACATTCTCTAAATTATAAGTCACTTCTTCAAATAACTTTCATGTGTATTTTAAAAAATAAAGGTACTTTTCTCTTGAGCTCCTTTGAATTTTTTGTACCTCCCTTGTATATGAAAAGAGATAATGAACTTTGGAAAGTTCAATTCGAGTTTGGGAGGATGCAGACACTTTTATGAAGAATGCGATTTTATGAGAAATTTGAAATAAACTTTTTTAACATTTGTTGCCAAAAATCTGTTTTTATTTTCTGTTACATGTTTTGATTTTTGTATTTGTATGACTTTCTCCAAATAAATTATAATGAATTATGGTGTAGGATTTTCCTCCTGGTAATTTTACTTAGCATGAGCTTTTATTCAGCTTTTTTATACCTAATAGCACAAAATCTCATAATGACATCTGCTTAACTGTTCTGTTATCTCACTGTTAGATTTGGTTTTGATGTTGAGATTTATTAGTATTGTTAGCATGCATCCTCCTTTGCTAATACTACCCTTAATGGGTTCAATGAAAGAATAAATTAAGGATCCAAAGAGTTGAGCTAAGACCCTTGGCTCTGGGAGTGTTTTTCGTCCACATGATTGTCTCAAGCGCCAAAATACAAAGTTAATGAATATTTCATTAAGAATAAAAAAATAAAATTCAGTATAGTACTAGAATTTTAGTTTGAATGAGCTCTCTTGAAAAAATAATAAATAATGGCATTTTTCAGTCAGGTATTGAAGGCGTAGCAGGGTGTTTGTGGAGGTGATGGGTGACTTTCAGGCCTACGTCTGTTGATTCTGAAAAACATGCTCTTCTCTTCCTTATGTTATTCATTTTTTACTTGGGCTTCTGCCTTATGAATTGGAGACCAGCTTGCTCTGCCTTTAATAGTACTTCTTGCATTATTTGAGTTTGATAAGACTCTATATTTTCCAGATCTTCAAGGAACTTTTTGATCACCTGTTACAAAGAAAGCAAATGGAAGTCAATTTCTTAGTTGATGTACTAGGAATACTTCTCTATCTGTGCGGAATTTGGTTGCAATTCCTAGGTGAGAATCCTGCTTTTCACAACATATGAGAGAACATTCATTGATCGGCACAGACGAACAGATTCATCACAACCCTGTAGCTCTTCAACACCTAGGAAACAGAAACTCTTCATTCTAGCTACTACTGTTTCTCCAAAACTAGGGAAGAGTAATCAATTTAATTTTGTTCATATCTCACTTATTTTCATAGTTGAGTATGCCATGTGATATTGAGTTAAAGTTCCAGTTATCTCCATGGAAGACCACATTTCATTTGCAACCAGCTGTCTAGGTTCAACTGGTCAGTTGTGAGAGAGAACACTCCTTCAATCCAATTTGTCTTATCGAGTCTGCCTGGAAAACAGTTTCCCAATGGGCCAACTTTGAAGTTTCATTTGCAGTCTACAACAAAAATGCAATAATCATTTAAGGACAACACACTTGACAGTGATCTTACCTCTAATTTTTTTCTGAACAAAGCAGTTCCTCATACACTCAAGTATGGAAAATCAGAAAAGAAAAAAGTCTTTATCCTGAATTGGAAGGATGAACAGCTGATATGTTATTTTCATCGGCTCCAAACATGGTCAATATTGATCCATTCCAGCAGGCTGCATCTGTTTCCACACCATCAACAGCACTATTTTTCCCAAGCACTAAAAGCTTCCAGAATTACTTCTGTTAGTTGCTCACCACTGACATTGTTTCTAAAGACAAACCAAATCAAATTCTGCATCGAGACATGAAAGGGTTAGGTCACAAGTAAGTGATCACCGAAAAAAAACCTCTTTTGCTTTTATTTTTCTCATAATTTTGTGGGGCGTACTTTTGATTTTTTCTGCATTAGTATCTTGAGAAGGATATTTAAAGGCACTCAAGACTTCCCAAAGACAACAAAGCCTTCAACTTTGAGAGCACTGGTGTCAAAATTGATTCCTTCAGCGAGTTTCACTTCATCAATTAGCAGTACACCTGGAAGGAGCAATTTTATTATACGAGTACTGAAACATTGTTTAGATCAATAATACCTATCATTTTGTGCTTACTTACCTTTTTTTTCTCCACCATGTACTCCAGATGTTTTTTTTTTTAGGACACCATATCTCTACCATAGTGTTTTAAGTAACTCTTTATGGTTAAGATGCCTTGCAGTGGGAGAATATTTCATTCACAAGTTTGGAATATTAATCCTTGTATGCCTATTCGACTGCCAGGTAGACCGTTTCAGTTAGAGGCCTGCAAATATTCAGATATGCACTGCTTCCTGTTGGCAGTGAGCTAATGGCCTTCTCTATCACCCCTTTTTTTAGTTGGCTGCATTCCTTCATTACCTGTTTTACATTCTTCTTGTAATTATGAATCTACCAGAAAAGTGAGGGAGAGCTCTACAATTTGCAAGTAAAAAAACTAATCAATTTCTATTTTAAACAACTAATATTGTTGAAGGTTTTATTAAAATTAATTAGGTGTTCTATTTTTACTAAATGGAGATATATTATATAATTTTACTTTGTATTTTGAAATTCCAACTATCGAAGAAATAATATCATGTTCTTGTTAAAACGTGTTTGAGTGGCTTGCAAGGTTGTCAATATTTATCTTCGCCTCGCAAAAGTTCAGTTTGTTCATTCCTACTAACACAATCTACTAGCCTTTTATTTGGGAAGCTGTTGAAAGAGTGTTTCATGAAATGTCAAACTATTTATAAAATTCTTACCTGTGTAAGTAATTTTATTCTTGATCTATGCAATGACTCCATGGATCTCTTTTGTTTAATTCCCTCTCCTCTTCCCACAGTCACAGTTGACACACCTTTTACGTCTTTTGTCTACAGCACTTTTGCAGGCAATACTACAGGGCTCCTCACTTTTACGTCTTTTGTCTGCAGCACCTTTGCAGGCAATACTACAGGGCTCCTCACTTTTAGGTCTTTTGTCTGCAGCACCTTTGCAGGCAATACTACAGGGCTCCTCTGCAAAACTAGTACTTTCACCCACATTCTCCAAATGAATTGCATTCAATATGTCCTGGGCTTCAGTAATGTTCTGTATCTCTCTCTTGAATTTTACGTCGTGAGATGTTATCCCCCTAAGTATAACTTCAGTAATAGATCTGCCTTCAAATGTGATACTTTTATCAATCTGTATTTTAGAATTAATGTGGGCTAAAACTTGTTTCCCATTATCCAGTATTGGACAAACAACCCAACCATGTGGGAGCTTTAAATTTTGCGCCTTCAAATGATGCCATGACTTTGATTCATGAATAAGAACATTAGAATCGTTAGGTTTCATTTCATTGGTATCCATCACAGTTTGAACACCTGGCTCAGTTTTAGGATCTCTAATATCATGTATTGGCTCATCAGCACTGGCACTAGGAAGTGGCTCGTCTATCTTTATTTTTTTGTCCTCAATTTGGTCCTTTTTTTCTTGTGGTGCATAGAGAGTTTGAACAGTTTCAGGATCTCTAATATCATGAATTGGCTCATCAGCACTAGCACTAGGAATTGGATCTGTCTTATTTTTTTCATCAACAATTTGGCTCTTTTTTTTTGAGGATGTTTTTTCTTTCCACCTTCTTTGCGCTGTATAATTGCGTGGATACTCTGGAAACTTTGTTGGGACAGCTCCAGGAACCAGAGTTGCCCGTCTAGGAAGAGCAACTGTCTTGCCATGTATGATGAAAGAATAATTATGAATAATAAGTCCATCTTCAAAATGCTTAGAGCACACCCTATCTTTAATACCGAGAGGCTTATCTGGCCTCCTTATATTCAACTCCCATATCATTCTTGCTTCCTATAAAATAAATAAACAGTAGTATCCCTATTTATATTTGAAATAACTCTTGATTCAGAGAATTAGGCAAAACCTTGGCTATTGCTATTAGAAAAAAATATAGCGGGGGTTGTTGCTGATTAAAAGATCGAATGAAAAACCTTCAGGATTAAGTTTAACTTTAAATTGCGTTTTCCAAAATGATGATTGTCACTTGTACCTCTCGGCTTCTCACCCCCTCATATCGCAAAGTTTTTACATAAACTACTTTTTCTATTATGTTTCCAATTATTCAGCTTTTATTGTCTTTGCAACTTTCCGTAAAAGTGCAACTATTGATACCTTTGAAGAATTTGAAATAATTATTTATTTTGTGGATGAGTAGATCAGCTAGCTCGTCAAAGAAAACTTAATAGAAATGCATACCAATATCATCTTGACTATTTTTACTGGCTAGTGAAAAAATTATTAATTTCAGTTATCGTTTTTCAATCAGCTTGAAGTTATTGAAACTGCTATTATTTCTCTATTGCTAGTGGGTATGGTATCTATATCTTATACACTTTTTTATGAAAGAACTGTTAAACCTGTTTACAATTTTATTAAAGTCATCAATTACTTCTCCATCAAATTCAACTACTTCAATATTATCTCTAATGATTTCTACATTTCTTTTGCATATTTACTTTTCTTATCTCTAATAGAGCTTATAAATGGCGAAAGAATGGTCAGACAACATACACTTTTTCTCAGTGAGGACCATTGGTTCATTTTTATTTAAAACGATTCTCATCACCAGTTGTTATATATGCACATTTAATATGGAATGAAGTACTGATAGATGTAAAAAAATATGTTTATTTGAAATTCTTCTTGTGTTCTTTTGCCATTCAGAAATGAATAAGCTCAAGTGCTGATTTCTGTATTTGTGTCGTTTATACACCTTCCAAGAAACACGTACTGTTTGCTCAACGTCTTCTAAGATTGATCCCGTTTTTATTTAACTGCACCTTTTACAGTTCTTACAAAGTTTAATTTACCGCTTATTATTATCCAAAACATTTAATAACCCAATAAAAATAGGTCACACCTAAGTACCGTCTACATGTCAAGTATTAAAGTCATTCACACAATAAAAATTGACCCCATGGTCCTCATTTGGCTACGACCTATTTTTTTCCTTAAAAGGGATTTTAATAGCATGTGCTTTAATATAAGTAACAAGCCAAGGTATAAATCAATCAAATATGCTTTATTGTTTGAAGAAACAATTCTTATCGACAAAGTCATTGTAGAGGTGCTAAAAGTTAAAACTTAAAACCTAAAGAGAATGAAAAAAAATTAAGTAATAAAAATAGAAAAAACACTAAAAATGCTAAAAACGGTAGTGATACAGGCGTTTTAAAATTTGTATAAGTAAAATGTACAAGCACAAATGTTAACTAGTATGACATTTAAGTAAAATGATAAGCAGGTACAACCACATGATGCAAACATTAAAATTGTAAAATAAGAAAAAGCATATTTTATGCTACGAAAAGGTTACTATTAAAAATAAATAAATAAATAATATTTTAAAACCAAAGATTCAATTTCCCTTATATGTATTGGTAACTGGTTATACATTTTTAGACCGTTCTTTCAGTAGGAGTACATCTAAGAATTTTCAGTATTTCAGTACTCCCATTATCAATACAAGTATCTTTTCAGTACTTGATTCAGTACCCCAGTCTCAAGAAAATATTTTCATTTTTGAGTGTGAAAAATCGGCAAAAGTCCAAGATCAAATCAATAACATGAAATCATATGTAAAGTTAGTTTAAAATATGAATATCGCGGTTTTTCAGTTATTTCCGAGGATATTCCAATAGGAAGCCCCTTCATGTGTATTTTGCATTTAGATGTAGTTTTTGAATAATAAATCATCGACGGACACACTACTTGGGAGGAAGCCGAATTAAGTTTGAAATGTTTCCTAGGAATATTCAGTACTGGTTTCATTCAAACGAAAAACACTGAGGGAATGTTGGAAAAATATTCCTGATGGAGCTGTACGGTATCATCATAAAGAGATAATCTGTTGGATATCAATTTTATACCGAGCTATTTTATTTCGATTTCAATATATGGATCGAAATTTAGAGGCCTCGAAAATGGTAAGTGAGGGAGAAGGAAAAGGCGAGGGAGAAGGTTAATCGAGGCCATTTCGCGGAATTTCTCGCTAAATGAAATGGTGAAAAATATCCATATTTTTTCCGTTTTCAAAATCCGAGTCAAAATCTAGTCGAAATATTTTAAAACATTGAATTGCAGTTCGATCATAGTTTTTCAGAAGCTTTTATTTAACTTGCTTAGTTTATTTATTTCTGTTTATTTATCTTGAAAGTGTATTTTGACCCACTTCTAGTCGTTGGTAAGTGTTCATAATTCCGGTGACAATACATTATTAAATTTTTGTTAGAGAAAAAAAAACAAATGGTGGCTCTGAAATAGTGGCTCCAATATGGTGGACGAGTTTGGATTATGGTCCGATTCTATGGGGGTTTTCGGGGTCAGAGACTATGAATTTTTTGTCAAAATTCACAAATTCAAGATGGCATACGAGTTTTGTGATTATGATCCGATTCTATTCAAAATTGGTATGTGGGGGTTTTCGGGGTCGCAGATTATGATTTTTTTTCTTAAAATCAAGATGGCGGACGAGTTTTGTAATTATGGTCCGATTCTATTGAAAATAAGTATATAAGGGTTTTTGTGGTCTGAGATAAATAATTTTTTGTCAAAATTCATGATGGCGGCTCCAAGATGTCAACAACAAAACAAATGCCGTGGTCGCGCGTTGTCAACTACAAAAAGCAAACATTATAATTTCATAGACAAATAGAAACAATGAAGATGCCTTCAATCAAGAATAAAAAATACGCACAGCATACGACATTTGAATTGACTTAAAACGTTATTAATGTGAAACTGCCAGAAGACTTCAATAGAACTAAATAAACAGGAATATCTAACTTATCAGAAGACTTGTCTTACTCAATAAGACGATCCTAGCAATCAGCACCTAAGTTGTTTCTTACTTTTAGTTTATTTTATTTATCCCTATTAACCTTCCAATAACCAATTTCACCATTTTTTTCGAAGTACAGTAAGTATCTATGATATTTTCAAGAACCCAGTATCTGTTTTGATTTAAAAAGTATTTATATATGATTCCAGTACTTCAGTAGCAATTTCAGTATTCACTTTCAGTACTCATTTCAGTCTTTCCGTATAGGTTTCAGTCTATCAGTACCTCATTCAGTCTTTCAGTACTTAATCAGTACATGATATTTAGTTATGGTGTACAAAATTCTGCCTAGTTGTTACCCCCTCGGGTTCATGAATATGACAATTTAGTCTAGACTATAAACCTGTGTCACATCCATTGTGACCAACAACATATCTGATATGTGTTCTATAATAGTCACATCAGGGTAATATTGTTACATTATTACCATGATGATGAATTTTCTGAATTGAAATTCGCAAAAGAGACGAAACTCCTGAAGAAAGTAAACGTGGGACGACAAGTTTGAACATTTATGAATACAATCTAAAATTCTCCTTTCCACTTTCACATAATTTTGAAAATAACAGTGAGGCTCAAAAAGATTGATATTGACTATTATATTTTTTAATTTAAAGGGAAATTTTTTTTTTGACACTCTACATTACCCCCCAGAATACACAATATTTATTTTAATATATCCATCATTTTTATATCCTATCATTATTGAGATAGCAATATGTTGCAAATAAATATGTGCACCCCTGTATCAAGTATCATCATTATCTTTGAAAAGCATACAACAAAATGAAAAACTATGGGCTGTAATGAAAATCATACATTATGCCTACTGGGAAGAAAATGTTTCCCTTTTCATTTTTTTTTGCAAACACCCATGCTACCCAGGGAGGAAGCCATTCATTAGTTTCAATTTTACTGGCTGAAAATGCAGTTTAGGGAGACTTCGCGTATCACCAAAATTTTTTGTTTCTATGATAGTTCATTTCTATGAAAGCTTGAAAATAAATACAATTCTTGGCGGTCACATATACTGAGGAAATTATTCAATTTTAAAATATCCACTTTTGATTGAATATACAGTGCGGTCTATAGGTATGGAATAAATTAATTTTTAGCTTTATTATGTATTTGTTTAAAAAAATCATGAAACAGGTCGATTTCTATTGTCAATTTGACAATTAACAGTATGAAAATATTCTTACACCCCCTCTGAATTATGAGCACACCCTCAAAAATTTTAAATGAGAAGGGGGGTCGTGTGGCGCATTGTTTGAAAGGAATTTTGATTATCTGTTCAGCAAATTAATTTTTTCAAATTTTGTACAATTATAACAGAAAATGTATTTTGTATAATGTTTAGGAAGTATTTTTCAATTTACTTTACAATCAAATTAAATGTTCAAAATGACCACTATTCAACGTATATAAAACTGACAAAGCCGTTTTGGCACAATCAATTGAAAATCATCCAGTATTTAATAACTATTTATTAACTATTTTCTAACACAAACCAAAATTTTCTAGCTCAAGTGGTGTTGTGCTAGCTTAACTGTTAAGCTGGCACAACTATTTATAACATTTTACCCAAAATAGGTATTGTAACGTAAATAAACTTAACTTGGTTTTATTAATTTATTTCACACTTAAATTTACAACTAATTTATATTACTAGCTACGCCACTGTATCGCTCGATGTTATCGACTCGCCGAGACTGAGACGGCCTCTTGAGGGCTGCCTATTTATCTCCGTTACAGAATTCTCGATGTTTCCAATTCTGGCGGTTGGCGACCAGCATGTTCCAGTTGTTTCCAATATCGACCGTTGTTATCTGCGGCGGCGTGAATGGATTGTTCTCGAATATCTCCGGGGATGACATCATCGTTGTCGATGGCAACGAATGAGGAGACAGGTCCGGCCTAGGTTCGTTACATTGCCCCCTTCTTAAAGACATTTCGTCCCGAAATGTCATCCTTGGAGTGTGACGATATCTGCATGACTCCCCATATCTGCACCGTGAAGTTCGATGGAAGTAACACTCCCCTGTCTTCATGATCGGTCGTGGAAGAGGGTTACAGCAAACCAAAATCTTGACGCCGCTGGATCTGAATATCGCCTCCAGCATACTTCTTATGACTCTCCAGTCCAACCCATCAATACCACAGGACAATTTTGGAATTGCTAGATCCACCAGATTCTGGTCCACCATAGTATCTCTTAGTTTGGTGAGACTCTTCCAGACATCTTCATAGGACGGTTTATCTTGGGAATGCCTCTTGGTAACTAGGTAGTAGATGTTTCTCTGGCCTTTCTTCAACTGTAGCACCCCACCAACTTCTGGATTCTGCTCCCGCAGTGTTTGGAGTTGACCAAATTTCTTGGAGAACGCTACGGCGATGCCCCTGGACATTCGAAGATCTTCTGCCACACAGTGTGCTAGTGCGTGTCAGCAGGCACCTCAAAGGTCTCGTGACTCCTCTCTAGTAACCCCATGTAGAACTTTCTGCCCGTTTGAATACAAGGACATAAACTTCTCAAACGTCATATCATCCTCCGTGGCCTGAGGGTGCGAACTTGGTCATGGTTTCCAGCGTAAGGGCCAACCTGTTGAAATGAACGACCCTTGGTTTCCTCGGGTGGCTTCCGGATTCGGTACACAAGGTCGTTTATCCTTTTCACGATTTTATACGGGCCTTCCCACGTTTTCCGCAACTTTGGTGATAGTCCACGACGACGTTTGGGGTTGTACAGCCAAACCAGGTCATCAACCTTAAATCCTCCAGCGTCGGCCTTGATGTCATAGGTCTTCTTCATTTTATCGCTGGCACTCTGGATGTTCAACCGGACTCGTTCGTGGATGTCGTCCATTCTCTGCCGAAGTTTGCTGACGTAGTCCTCCCGCAGTATCTTGTCCTGGCGGTATCCCAAACTTCAGGTCACAAGGCAGTCGCAGTTCTCGGCCCATTATAATACTAGCAGGAGCTTGACCGTTGACTCGTGTACTGCGGATCGATAGGCCATCAGGAACAAATGAAGATACTGGTCCCAGTCTCTTTGATGGTCAGAGACAACCTTGGACAAGTGGCGGTTGATCGTCCTGTTCATCCGTTCCACCATTCCATCGGACTGCGGATGTAGGGCCGTGGTTCTTGTCTTGCGGATGTTCAGCAGTAGACATATTTCTTGAAACAGGTTGGATTCGAAATTTCTGCCTTGATCCGAGTGCAGCTCCATTGGAATACCGAATCGACATATCCACTCATTCACCAAGACGTCGGCGACGGTGATGGCTTCCTGGTTGGGCAGGGCATAGGCTTCTGCCCACTTAGTCCATTGCCACAAGGATGTATTTATTCCCGTGGTCGGATACGGGAACCGGGCCGGCGATGTCAATGGCGATTCTCTCGAACGGGCTGCCTACGTTGTACTGACGCATCGGGGCCTTGGGTCGTATTCGAGGTCCATTGCTAGCAGCGCATACAGCGCACTTTCTGCACCAGTCCTGGACGTCAGCTTGACAATTGGCCCAGTAAAACCGTTGCCTCACTTTCTGCAGGGTCTTCGTCACTCCCAGATGTCCTCCAGCGACTCCATCATGGATTTCCCGCAGCACTTCCTCTCTTCTGTTCCTGGGAACAATTATTTGGCGTCTGTCTTCCCACCAATCTCGGCCTCCAACACACGTTTCAGGATCCCATTGTCCAGAATAAGAGAGTTCCATTGTGCCCAATAGGACTTAACAGCGGCGAGTAACCTGCGACTTCCTGCCATGATGGTCTTCGATTGCCCTTCTTCCAGCTGACGACTAAGCCAAGGTCGGGTCTTTCTCTTGGTCTTTCTGGATCTTGCTGTCATTCCAGTTGTCATCCATTGCCGCGGTTCTACAAAGTGTTGCTTCTTTCTCTTCTGCTCGTCGGCAATGTGAGCAATCATCTGGACATGGTCTTCGCGACAAGGCATCTGCATTCTTATGGCTAGTTCCGCTCGATGTTCGATCTCGAAATCGAATTCTTGGAGTCTCTCGATCCAACGTGCTACTTGACCCTCAGGATTTTTGAACTGTAAGAGCCATTTGAGAGCTGCATGGTCAGTTCTCAACAGGAATCTTCTTCCATACACGTACTTGTAGAAGTGCTCCACTCCCTTTACAACAGCTAACAGATCTCGCCTGGTGACACAGTAATTGCGCTCTGGTTTGCTAAGCGTCTTGCTGAAATAACCAATGACCTTCTCCTGTCCCTCCTGGATCTGAGATAGGACAGCTCCAAGTCCCACGTTGCTGGCGTCCGTATCCAAAATGAATTTCCCTTTGGGTAGGGGATAGCTCAGTATAGGTGCGTTGATCAAAGCTCCTTTCAGCTTCCTGAATGAGTCTTGACATTCTTCGGACCACTGGAACTTTGTTTGGCCTTCCGTGAGCCTGGTCAGTGGTTTAGCGATGTTGGCGAATCCCAGCACATATCGGCGATAGTATGTGCATAAACCAAGGAAACTTCGAAGTTGGTGAATGTCTTTTGGGATGGGCCAATCCTTAACAGCTTTGATCTTCTGGTTATCCACTGCTACTCCTTCCCCAGAGACAATGTGGCCGAGGTATCGTACTTCTTTTTGGAACAGATGGCATTTCTTAGGGCTCAGCTTCAATCCGGAGTTCCTCAGTCGCAGGAATACTTCCTCCAAGTTTTTCACGTGGTCCTCGAACGATCTCCCGACCACAATTATGTCGTCGAGATACACTAGACACGTGTTCCATGAGAGTCCCTTCAGCACTGTTACCGTGTGGAATTGATTCAAACGCTCAATTTTCTAACTTTTTACAAGCTCTCGAATAGTGTAAAAATAATTTGAATTCGAGCGAATTTGAATGTTTTACGAGGGCCGAATTCGCATGCGGTACCTAAAATTCTCGAAAATTCCTACTTGGAATTAAGAATGATATTTTTTAGCAAAAATCAACACATTTTCAGCGATTGCCAAGTATGTGCGCGATGTATGATCAAGTATTTAACTGGACTACAACATTATTCAGTGATCCAGTTAAATACTTGATTGTCCATCGCACATATCTGTTTTATTTTGTGCTGGTCGACTGGAACTATATGCCTATAATCTTATTCCAGATCTGTATTATTGTTGTAAATGACTTTTCGTCGATATACTTATTCCAGCACAATCGCTTAAAATAATAAGACTGTTGTTTTTTATTTTAAATAGTGATTCGAAATTTTCTATTGTCACGAAATGGCAAAATAATGATTTCAAAATGAGATTTCGTCAAAGTACTATTTGATAACTCCAGCACAATCGCTTGAAATGAATATAATTAAGAGTTTTATTATGCACTTTCCAACAATAGTACAGTCGAGAGATAAGTGCCATGTGAAGTGGAATGAATAGAAAAATCGAATTTAAACGGTTTTCTTCACATAAAGGATTCAATATAAGATTGAACCAGAGAAAGGTAGATCTCAGGTGAAAAACAACTACTTTCCTGGCAAATACCACGCAGAACGTTGAATGATATTCACCTGAAAATCCATGCATACTTCCATATAATATTTAATGGACATTGAATGCAAATGTTTCTTTCTGATAAGCTCGATTATGTTTAATTTATGTCGTGTTCACCTAACAATCCGCATACCGGTTTCAGGCTTCTTTGGCCCTCATCAGTACGGAGTAGTCAACCAGCCAAGGGTCAAATGGACTCTGGCTGAAGTGAGACACAACGTAAACAAACCATCATCGATCTTGAAGACCTATAGGTACGCCGGAAAAGATAAACTTTAACTGGCGGTACCTGTGACAGAAAGAAACTCCCAAAATCTCCACTCGATAGGTTTCAAATAAAGATTCCTTCTCGTAGGAGTGGCAAGCCGTCTAGCATATGCGAGAGATAAGTGCCATGTGAAGTGGAATGAATAGAAAAATCGAATTTAAACGGTTTTCTTCATAAAGGATTCAATATAAGATTGAACCAAGAAAGGTAGATCTCAGGTGAAAAACAACTACTTTCCTGGCAAATACCACGCAGAACGTTGAATGATATTCACCTGAAAATCCATGCATACTTCCATATATATCAATGGACATTGAATGCAAATGTTTCTTTCTGATAAGCTCGATTATGTTTAATTTATGTCGTGTTCACCTAACAATCCGCATACCGGTTTCAGGCTTCTTGGCCCTCATCAGACGGAGTAGTCAACCAGCCAAAGGTCAAATGAACTCTGGCTGAAGTGAGACCTAACGTAAACAAACCATCATCGATCTTGTAACACCTATAGGTACGCCGGAAAGATAAACTTTAACTGGCGGTACCTGTGACAGAAAGAACACTCCCAAACTCCACCTCGATAGGTTTCTAAATAAAGATTCCTTCTCGTAGATGAAGCCGTCTAGCATATAGCAGAGATAAGTGCCATGTGAAGTGGAATGAATAGAAAAAACGAATTTAAACGGTTTTCTTACATAAAGGATTCAATATAGATTGAACCAGAAGGTAGATCTCAGGTGAAAACAACTTTCCTGGCAAATACCATGAGCGTTGAATGATATTCACCTGAAAATCCTCATACTTCCATATAATATCAATGGACATTGAATGCAAATGTTTCTTTCTGATAAGCTCGATTATGTTTAATTTATGTCGTGTTCACCTAACAATCCGCATACCGGTTTCAGGCTTCTTGGCCCTCATCAGTACGGGTCTGTCACTAGGTACCGCCAGTTAAAGTTTATCTTTTCCGGCGTACCTATAGGTGTTACAAGATCGATGATGGTTTGTTTACGTTGTGTCTCACTTCAGCCAGAGTTCATTTGACCTTTGGCTGGTTGACTCTCGTACTGATGAGGGCCAAAAGCCGAAACCGTATCTGATTGTTAGGTGAACACGACATAAATTAAACATAATCGAGCTTATCAGAAGAAACATTTGCATTCAATGTCCATTGATATTATATGGAAGTATGCATGGATTTTCAGGTGAATATCATTCAACGTTCTGGTATTTGCCAGGAAAGTAGTTGTTTTCACCTGAGATCTACCTTCTGGTTCAATCTTATATTGAATCCTTTAGTGAAGAAAACCGTTTAAATTCGATTTTTCTATTCATTCCACTTCCATGGCACTTATCTCGCTATATGCTAGCGGGCTTGCCACTCTACGAGAAGGAATCTTTATTTAGAAACCTATCGAGGTGGGAGATTTTGGGAGTGTTTCTTTCGTCACTAGTACGCCAGTTAAAGTTTATCTTTCGCGACTATAGGTGTTACAAGATCGATGATGGTTTGTTTCGTTGTTCACTTCAGCCAGAGTTCATTTGACCTTGGCTGGTTGACTATCTGTCTGATGAGGCAAGCCTGAAACCGGTATGCGATTGTTGGTGAACACATAAATTAAACATATCGAGCTTATCAGAAGAAACATTTGCATTCAATGTCCATTGATATTATATGGAAGTATGCATGGATTTTCAGGTGAATATCATTCAACGTTCTGGTGGATTGCCAGGAAAGTAGTTGTTTTCACCGAGATCTACCTTTCCTGGTTCAATCTTATATTGAATCCTTTATGTGAAAACCGTTTAAATCGATTTTCTATTCATTCCACTTCACATGGCACTTATCTCTGCTATATGCTAGACGTGCCATCCTACTGAAGGAATCTTTATTTGAAACCTCGAGGTGGAGTTTTGGGAGTGTTTTTCTGTCACTAGAGTACCGCCAGTTAAAGTTTATCTTTCCGTACTATAGGTGTTACAAGATCGATGATGGTTTGTTTACGTTGTTCTCACTTCAGCCAGAGTTCATTTGACCTTTGGCTGTTGACTACTCCGTCTGATGAGGCCAAGAAGCCTGAAACCGTATGGTTGTAGGTGAACACGACATAAATTAAACATAATCGAGCTTATCAGAAAAAACATTTGCATTCAATGTCCATTGATATTATATGGAAGTATGCATGGATTTTCAGGTGAATATCATTCAAGCTTCATGGTATTTGCCAGGAAAGTAGTTGTTTTCACCTGAGATCTACCTTTCTCTGGTTCAATCTTATATTGAATCCTTTATGTGAAGAAAACCGTTTAAATTCGATTTTTCTATTCATTCCACTTCAATGGCACTTATCTCGCTATATGCTAGACGGGCTTGCCACTCCTACTGAGAAGGAATCTTTTTTTAGAAACCTATCGAGGTGGGAGATTTTGGGAGTGTTTCTTTCTGTCACTAGGTACCGCCAGTTAAAGTTTATCTTTTCCGGCGTACCTATAGGTGTTACAAGATCGATGATGGTTTGTTTACGTTATGTCTCACTTCAGCCAGAGTTCATTTGACCTTTGGCTGGTTGACTACTCATCTGATGAGGGCCAAGAAGCCTGAAACCGGTATGGTTGTTAGGTGAACACGACATAAATTAAACATAATCGAGCTTATCAGAAAGAAACATTTGCATTCAATGTCCATTGATATTATATGGAAGTATGCATGGATTTTCAGGTGAATATCATTCAACGTTCTGCGTGGTATTTGCCAGGAAAGTAGTTGTTTTTCACCTGAGATCTACCTTTCTCTGGTTCAATCTTATATTGAATCCTTTATGTGAAGAAAACCGTTTAAATTCGATTTTTCTATTCAATAGTACAGTCGTTATGGGAAATATCCGAAGAGAAAGATTTCTAGAGTCGGGAAATGACAAAATAATGAATCAAAATGCGTTTTCGTCAACCTACTATTTATTAACCCCAGCACACCCGCTTGAAATGAAAAGAATTTTGATTTTCATCATGCATTTTCCAACAAATTTCCCCAGTACAACTTGAAATAAAAATTTAATTTTTAAATTTTTCCAAAATTAATTAGGAAATACCTTAGAGAAATTATATAAGCCAGCACAATCGCTTGAAATAAATATAATTAATGGTTTTATTATGCATTTTTCAACAATAGTACAATTGTGATAGGAAATACCCAAAGATAATTTTTTTAGAGCCAGGAATTGGCAAAATATTGATTGGAAATGTGTTTTCATCAACCTAGTATTTAATAACCAATTTATATTGAATCTTTTATGTGAAGAAGACTGTTTACTTCGATTTTTCTATTTTTATTCCACTTCACATGGCATTTATCTTTCAATAACCCCAATCGCTTGAAATGAAAGGAATTTAGTTTTTCAGTGTGCATTTTCCAACAATAGTACAGTTGAGATAGGAAATACCCTCAGAGAAATTATTTTAGTGCCAGAAAATGGCAAAATAGTGATTCTAAGTGCGTGCTTGTCAACCTAATATTTAATAACTCCAGCACAATCGCTTGAAATAAATAAAATTGATAGTTTTGTTATGCATTTTTCAACAATAGTATAGTTGTGATATGAAATATCCAAAGAGAAAGTTTTTTAGAGCCAGGAAATGGAAAAATAGTGATTCGAAATGCGTTTTCGTCAACCTAATTTCCTATCACAATTGTACTATTGTTGAAAAATGCACAATAGAAAAACCAATTCTCCTCATTTCAAGCGATTGTGCTGGAGTTATTAAATACTAGAGGGGCGAAAACGGATTTAGATTCATTATTTTGCCATTTCCCTGGCTCTAAAAAACTTTCTTTGGATATTTCATATCACAACTGTACTATTGTTGAAAAATGCAAAAAAAACTATATTTTATATTTATTTCAAGCGATTTTGCCGAAGTTATTAAATATTAGGTTGACGATCACGCATTTAGAATCACTATTTTGCCATTTTCTGACACTAAAATAAGCATAAAAACAAATTTTTATTTCAAGCGATTGTGCGGGTTATTAAATATAGGTTGAAGAAAACGCATTTTGATTCATTATTTTGTCATTTCCCGGCTCTAAAAATCTTTCTCTTCGGATATTTCCCATAACGACTGTACTATTGAAAGATAAGTGCCATGTGAAGTGGCACCCACTTCACATGGCACTTATCTTTCACTATATGCTAGACGGGCTTGCCACTCCTACTGAGAAGGAATCTTTTATTTAGAAACCTATCGAGGTGGGAGATTTTCGGAGTGTTTCTTTCTGTCACTAGGTACCGCCAGTTAAAGTTTATCTTTTCCGGCGTACCTATAGGTGTTACAAGCTCGATGATGGTTTGTTTACGTTGTGTCTCACTTCAGCCAGAGTTCTTGGACCTTTGGCTGGTTGACTACTCGTACTGATGAGGGCCAAGAAGCCTGAAACCGGTATGGGATTGTTAGGTGAACACGACATAAATTAAACATAATCGAGCTTATCAGAAAGAAACATTTGCATTCAATGTCCATTGATATTATATGGAAGTATGCATGAATTTTCAGGTGAATATCATTCAACGTTCTGCGTGGTATTTGCCATGAAAGTAGTTGTTTTTCACCTGAGATCTACCATTTTCTGGTTCAATTTTATATTGAATCCTTTATGTGAAGAAAACCGTTTAATTCGATTTTTCGACTGTACTATTGTTGAAAAGTGCATAATAAAACTCTTAATTATATTCATTTCAAGCGATCGTGCTGGAGTTATCAAATGGTACTTTGACGAAATCTCATTTCAAATCATTATTTTGCCATTTCGTGACAATAGAAGATTTCGGATCACTATTTAAAATAAAAAAGAACAGTCTTATTATTTCAAGCGATTGTGCTGGAGTAAGTATATCGACGAAAAGGCATTTTCAACAATAATACAGATCTGGAGTTAGATTATAGGCATATAGTTCCAGTCGATCAGCACAAAATATAACAGATATACGCGATGGATTATCAAGTATTTAACTGGATCACTGAATAATGTTTTAGTCCAGTTAAATACTTGATCATTCATCGCGCATATACTTGGCAATCGCTGAAAATGTGGTGATTTTTGCTAAAACATATCATTCTTAATTCCAAGTAGGAATTTTCGAGAATTTTAGGTACTGCATGCGAATTCGGCCCACGTAAAACATTCAAATTCGCTCGAATTCTAATTATTTTTACACTATTCGAGAGCTTGTAAAAAGTTAGAAAATTGAGCGTTTGAATCAATTCCATACCTATTTTGGGTAAAAAGTTATAAATAGTTGTGCCAGCTTAACAGTTAAGCTAGCACAACACCATTTTTTCGCTAACCACTTAGTTAGAAAATTTTGGTTTGTGTTAGAAAATAGTTAATAAATAGTTATTAAATACTGGATGATTTTCAATTGATTGTGCCAAAACGGCTGTGTCAGTTTTATATACGTCACCATTCACTTCTTGACAATAAGCAAGTTGATTTTGGAATTCTCATACAACATTTTGTAGGACCTCAAGGGTTATGTTATTAATTTCTTCCGTTATTCTAACTTTTAAATCTGAAATATTGTCTGGTCTATTGAAATATAATTTTGATTTTAAATAATCCCATAAGAAGTCATCGAGAGGAGTCAAATTGGGGGATTGTTGAATGATCTCCATCGTTCCACGTCTTCCAATCCACCTATTGGGAAAAACTTCGTTCAAATAATCTCTAACAATGCGTTTGGTAATGCGGTGGAGCTCCATCTTGTTGGTACCAAATTGATCTATCTATTCATCAAAAAATCTAGATAAACCTCACCATTAACTGTGCCTTCAAATAAATAAGGGCCAATAATTTTGTTGTTAATGATACCAGCCCAAACGTTCACTTTTTTAGGTTATTGTGTGTGAGCCTCACACATCCAATGAGGATTTTATCTGCTCCAATATCTACAGTTTCATCTATTAACCATTCCATTTAAATGAAAAGTAGCTTCATCAGAAAAAAAATTTTGTTTATGAACTGCAAATCTGCTTCCATTCTGTCCATCATCAGTTCACAGAATTGTTGCCTTCTATCATTCTCATTTAACTCCTGAACCAACTGAACTTTATAAGGATGGTATTTTTCTTTATGTAAAGCTCTCAATATCGATGATTCACTTACATCATTGTCGGCGGCATTTGTCATATGCGGATTTTCCTCAATCGCTAACAGTACATCTAACTTTTTTTCCTCATCCAATTTAACATTTCGAGCTGGTTTTTGAATAGTTTTTACATGTCCAGTTTCACGAAATTTTGTTTCTATTTTGCTAACTGTAGACTGTGAGACGTGTTGACCACGCTATTTATTATTAAACATTTCACAAACTAACGTGTTTCAGCAACTTATAAATATCAAAATAACAGAACTCTACTAGATTGATATTAAATTATTTATGTGGGTTTTGTGAATAATTTTTTGGTGACTTGAACGACTTTTTCCTGCTGAAGTTTAGCAAAACAGATAAGAAAATACCTGATTATTTCTTATGGGGTTATTTGAAAACAACAAAGTTAAAAAAACTAGATTCTTGGATCAATGTGAAACAAAAAAATATAACACACATATAAAAGACTTTTATGTAAACCATAAAATTCTGAACAGGCAAGACAGCTATATAAAATACAAAACTGAAAAGAAAAGGTTTCAAAAATACCTGCCTAACTCAAAAAAACAAACAAATCAAAACTAATAAATAATTCGTAAAACAAAGGAAAAACTATCTGGAAAATATTTAGAAAACAAACAAACAAAGGAAAATGAGAAAAAGGAATTACATTGAAGCAGGATGGAATAGAAATAAATGGCCCAAAAAAAAATCGCTTCTATTTTTAAATCTCAGTTTGACCTACCCAATACGGAAAAAAAACTAAAAACAAACATCCCCCATCACCCAAAATCATTATTTTTGCATGCAACAATGCAAGTTGAAATTTTTAACATAATTAGGGACTTTCCAAATAATTTTTTATCGGGAATGGATGAGATTCCTTCAGCAGTTTAAAAAAAATATTTTTACAAAAAATTAAACCGACAAAATACGGAACTGAAAAGTAAAAAATAAAATAAACCTTCTTAGTCTCAATAACTAAGCTCCTAAACTAATGTAAGTAACTAATTTTGAATCGGCGCCAAACAAACAAGCAAATGAATTAGGTAAGGCGTAAAATGATGGCATCGAGTTGGGCAGTGACATTCTGATAATTTTTTTGAAGTAATTTAATGATCTTCGTTGATTGTTTGTTAGTTACTTACATTAGTTTAGGAGCTTAGTTATTGAGACTAAGAAGGTTTATTTTATTTTTTACTTTTCAGTTCCGTATTTTGTCGATTTAATTTTTTGTTAAATTTTTTCTTTGTTTTTTTATTCTTCCAAAATACTTACTTACCCACCTCACTTCAACTATTACCAGTTAATTAATATGATTCTCTACTTTTACTATTTGTTGTAATATAAATTATTTTTGTTGTTCTGGTTAGTTTATTTCATTACTTTGTATATCATTCCATCCTCTCATAGAATATAATGATTGTGATAATGACACTAGCGATCTGTCATTGTCAACTACATGTGTGCCAATGTTCACAAGTGAAAAATCAATTATACCCTATTTTTCTACCCTTAAGGGTGGATAATTCCATTCGAAATCCAAATATGATCAACTATGAGGTATACCTTATCTGATAAAAGAAGAGTCATCCAAATCGAAGATCCCAGTACAAAGTTATGCCTGATAGAATCGGTTAACGGACCAGAATTCAGAGGGTGAGTGATCAATATCCTTCATTTTGCTACCCTTAGGGGTGGATTTCATCTTTTAAATTCAAATGGGACCAATTTCGAAGTACACCCTATCCACTGAAAAAAGAATTATCGGAATCAGACGTCTCAGTAAAAAGTTATGCGTGATCATACATAAAAATATGATTAAAAAAAATATAGTCGACTAGAGAACCTCCTCCTTTTTGGTTTCGTCGGTTAAAAAGATTGCACTTGAGATAAGCAACATACTTAGTTACATAAGAAATAAATTCTTCACAACGGGTATCTTTCCATCTAAACTAAAAGAAGCCAAAGTCCAACCCATCTACAAAAAACGTGATAAAACAAACCCAAGTAACTATAGGCCAGTATCATTGCTGCCTTCTGTGTCGAAGGTCTTTGAGAGAGCGATGTATGTACAGCTTATAAAGTTTATAGAAAAACAGAAGATATTAAAAGATAACCAATATGGATATAGGAAGAAAAAGTCAACAGAACTTGCTATTTATGCATCTTTGAAATTTGTAATGAATAACATTGACCAAGAGTAGAATGAAATATTTTCTTCAAACTCACTGTTTTTATTCCACTTCAGAGTTTCGCAATTTCAAATTCCCCATAACTCTGAATTCGTTGAATGAAGCGAACTGATCTTACTTACTCCTACGAGTACAAGTTCATGTGATTATTCCTGGTACTTAACACATCTTAGATTTTATATGTGTGAATGGTATATGTATGTTGTATTAGCTGGACTTCTGTTCCTATCTTAACAATGTGACTTTTGTTCAACTTATTTTTACTTTTAATGTGTTTTACATATATATATATATACATTTTTTTCTTTTTATATTTTTGACTTGCTAAAATTATGCAGAAATGTATAGAAATCAGTTAAATAAATACTACTACTACTACTACTACTACTATACAGCGGGACTGTGCTTTGACCTCTCAAAGGCATTCGACACAGTGGACTTTGAACTAATGTTGCAGAAATTAGAACGCTTAGGTATCAGGGGTATTGTTCTAAAACTATTAGAATATTATCTCACAAACAGAAAGCAAATAGTTTGTATTCAAAAAAATAATAAAAAATCATTTTGCAGAATGGTCAGATATTAACCAGGGAGTTCATCAAGGCTCAATTCTAGGCCCACTTCTCTTCCTCCTGTATGTGGGTGACCTTTCCGATATAGTGGATGCAAAAATGCTAGCACAGTTTGCAGATGATACTACCTGCGGGGAAGCAGATTTTACCCTAGCCGGTCTCTCGAAGAGGTGCACGCAGACAGCGGCAAGAGTGGCGGACTGGTGCGAGGAAAATAATTTGAACTTAAATATACAAAAAACTGCTTTGAATAATTTTAGCAAAATCAATCAAACAAAAGAATCTCTACTAGTAAAATTAAATAGTAAACACTGAAAAAGTCAAGTTCTTGGAAATCACAATGAATCAAAAATAAAACTGAACAGCGCAAGCGCAGTAGCTAGGAGACTAAGAGAAGTCATCACATTAGAGAGCTTCAGAATTTAATAATTTTCAAGTATACAGAGTCCAATCACTTTTGGCATTATATTTTGGGGCTTCTCCAGCAGAGCAATAAAAATATTTAGAGCACAGAAACGCATAATAAGGGCATTTCTAGGAGTACATCCTAGAGAAACATGCAAACCTCATTTCAAGAACTTGAATTTTTTAACTGTTCCTTCCTTGTAGTTTCTACACTTAGTCACTTTTGTAAAAAAAAAATATTTCTTCAAAAAGAAAAACTTTATAGTGATCAAACCCATATGATTACAAGAGCTAGAGAAGGCCTAGCTAGTTATACCAAAACACAAAACATTTTATGAACGGGGACCAGAATATATGGCAATCAGAGCCTTTAGCAGTCTGCCGGCAGACGTCAGGGGAGAGAGCAACTTGGACAAATTTAATAAAAGAGTCACTTTATATTTGCACAATGGAGTCCTATATGACTTCGAATTTAATTGATTTCATCTTAAGGAAATTGTAAACCAGAGGACCTCTCAACCTTAAGGCTGCTGGGTTATATGCTCTGAGCTAGAACGTTGAAGGATACTTGGTATATTGAAGTTGCATTTTTTTGTAGTGAACTTTGTTTCTATGAATCTTGTTGGCAATAAAGTATTTTCTATTCTATTCTAAAATCAAAAGTATATTTCAATAGACCCTACCCATAAAAGTTAGGATAACAGAAGAAATTAACAACATAACCCCTGAGGTCCTACAAAATGTTGTATGAGAATTCCAAGATCGACTTGCTTATTGTCAAGAAGTGATTGGTGGTCATTTTGAACATTTAATTGAATTGTAAAATAAATTGAGAAATACTTCCTAAACATTATGTGACATTATTTCCTTCATTCTAGGTAAAGTATAAAAAATTTACATTTTCAAAATTAAATTTTCTCAATCATGATTGCTCCAAATTTGAAAAACTTAATATTGCTGAACAGAGAATGAAAATCCCTTTCAAACAAGGTGCCACACGACCCCACTTCTCATTTAATTTTTTTGAGGGGGTGCTCATAATTCAGGAGGGGGTAATATTTTCATACTGTAAATTGTCAAATTGACAATAGAAATCGACCTATTTCATGTTTTCTTAAACAAATACATAATAATACTAAAATTGAATTTATTCCATACTTATGGACCGCACTATATGTATCTGTGGAAGAAGAAACAGCCAATCATGTGGTTTCAATTAGTTAGCAAAGCTATTGTCTATTGCTCGACGTCAGTGATGTAGCATGTACTTCTGTTACTTGCATCTAGAGACTGATCGTGCCTCAATAATAATTCGAAAAAAAACTAGAAAAGTCACTGCTAACAAAGTGTCTGGGAGCGGAGCGTTACTTCGTAAGGTTGGTTGGCTTACATTCAACTTCGATACCAAAGTTAGGTTAGGTTCCCTTCTTTAACGTAAAATATTGACCGGGTTCGTTTTTCTGCCGACCGGACGGAGGCATATGTTCGGCGTGCCTCTATCAGGTCTTCAAAAACATACATGCCGAAGGCGTGTCTTGGGCTGTAAACTACAGATCAGGTGATCAACAAAATGCAGCAATGTAGTGTTTCACTTTTGACCGTCGAGTTAAGGCAATCAACATCTTAAATGTAAAAATTACAATGCTTCTGGTGGGTAAGTCAGAATCGTGGTATATATAAGTGGATATTTTATAAAACGTCAATTTTTCATACAAAAAAGAACTAAAAACAAGTGAATAAGGTGTGTGGAAATTTTGTTAAAAGAATGGCAAGTGTTTTCAGTGGCCGAAAATAGCGCTGAAAAATAAGGCTTTTTGTACTTCTGGAATCTCGTATCTTGGAAGGAATTCAAGAGTATCACATTTTCATTTCGAATTTGTGTTCAGAAGGCGAAAAAAAGGATAGTTTTACCAAATCATGCGAGTCTAATTACTGAATATTTATCGGCGTGAAAATAATGTATTAAAAAAATTTCATTTTCTTTTTTTATGACTGAGGGCTGAAGTTTTTTGGGGAGAGGAAGGCTTGTACATTTACAAATAAAAATGGATTTTTCATAGGTGTGAAGTCTCCCTAAACTGCATTTTTTCCTTTTACTGTTCTGCATGAGTCTAGTTTCATGTTTAAGCATATTCCTAACAATTTTCAGTAGAAGTTTAATAATCCTAGAAAACCTGTTACCTCATTTGGTGGGCAAAAAAAATTGGGGACTGGATTATTTTGCTCCTTACGCATTTTTCTCTCGGAAACGGTGCCCGAATTGCATAAAGGTACGAAACAACACGGCATATTTTTTATTCCTATGCCAGGGCCAACGACCACCACTGAATTTTATATTGATAACAATAACCAACACCACAGAATTGTTGTTTACTATGCTGTGACAAGTGACAACACAACAGCCAACACCCAACACTTCTCCAAAGAGTATCGCACATGTTGCCAACTCAAAAGTTCTGCCTCTCCAATGGCAATACGCGCGTTTAGTGTGACATCACGCGACCAATTTTTGTTGGTGTAAATCAGTCTTTGGATGTCAACAAAGCGTATTATAATCCCATAATATTGTATAAGTATATTGCTGTAAGTGCTTAAATATCTCGAGAATTCTTCAAATACAATGTTTGGATAAAGTGCTGTGTTAACAAAATACGCGTTACGGTTTGTTTGCATCCAAAGACTAACAAACACAACAAACAAATGCGGTCGTGACATATTACGCACGTATTATAATCCCATAATACCGTATAAGCATCTTGCTATAAGTGCTTAAATATCTCCAGAGTTCTTTAAATAAAATGTTTGGATAAAGTGCCGTGTTAACATTATACGCGTTACGGTTTGTTTGCATCCAAAGACTGACAAAAACAACAAAAAAATGCGGTTGTGACGTATTCACTAAACGCACGTATAGGGAACACGCATATGTGCCCTTTTTGAAAATATATTGATTTGCTCATATAGATTACCACCAAGGAAGTTCAGCAATAAACTTGGAAATCGAAAAAAGTTTATTGTTTTTCATAATTCACAATTGAAAACTCCAATTTTTTCATCACATTCAAAAACGTACTCTTAGCGCCTTTGATGGACATATGCATCGTAACTTCACACAGTTCAAACTTTTGCGGCTCGTTGCTTCGAAATGTCGGCTATAATTTCATCTGCCTTCGTTTATATATTGTACTAATATTTTCATTATCAGAGTATTTTCAATGGGCATGTGTCCGTTTTCTAGGATATTTTAGTAAGGAACACGCATTATTTTATTTTAATTTTTCTTCCCCCATTTCGGTCCTCAAAAACTACATTTTGTGAACATAATTTCTCTAATTTCAAAATTTTCAAGTCCAAAAGTACTCCTCAATTCAAACTCGATTTAACCTCCACTTGAATAATTTCCCCCAAACACTAGCGATAGTCAATAATATTTCTTACAACCCAAATATTAATTCAAGCTAACTTTCAATGTGATGTTTGAGTGACAATTGAATATACTATAATAATCAAAACATATAAAGGAAGGCAGACTAAATTATAGTTGACAGTTCGAAGCAACTAGCGGTAAAAAATTGAACTGCGTGAAGTAACGATGCATACGTCCATCAGAGGTGCTATGAGTACGTTTTTGAATTATGAAAAACATTAAACATTTTTTCAATTTATATGTTTGTTGCTGAGCTTTCTAGATGGTAATCTTTATGCGCAGATCAAAATACCATAGAAAAGAGGCATATGCGTGTTCCCTATTTGCATATGGATATTACCACCTAGAAAACTCAGCAACAAATTTATACATTGAAAAAATGTTGAATGTTTTTCATAATTCGAAATTGAAAATGTCAATACTAAAACGTACTCCTAGCGCTGCTGATGGACGTATGTGTCGTTACTCCACACAGTACAAACTTTTAACGCTAGTTGCTTCGAACTGTCAACTATGATTTAATCTAAAATTGCCCAAGAACCCCTTCACTACACTTGCTCACTTCACACCTATATGCGCATTTCGATAACCAAGTTATCATCATCAGTGTAGTTTACCTACTGATGATGATAACTTACTTATCGAAATGAGCATATAAGTGTGAAGTGAGTAAGTGTAGTGAAGGGTTACTTGTGCAATTTTTGATTGTGTGAAACCACAGCGTCCAGCCAGTCTTCATAATTTCATTTGTCTTCGTTTTTATGTTGTACTAAAATTGTTATTATCATAGTATTTACAATTATAACTGAAATATCATATTAAAAGTGAGGTTGAATTTATGTTTGGGTTGTGAGAAATAATATTGTCCGTCAATATTCCCAAAACAACCGCAATTGGCTAGTGTTTGGGGGAAGTTATTCAAGTGAAGGTCAAATCAACTTTGAATTGAGGAACACCTCAAATTACAAAATGTCGACGAAATTTTGAGATTTAATGAATTATTTTCACAAAATACAATTTTTAAGGACCGAACTGATTCAAATAAAAAATAAAATGGAGGCACTGTCTATTTGCACGACGGAGTGTAAGCGTGTATCTGCGTGTACTCGCGTTCGGGAAAGTTCGAGTGTACCGAATGTATGGAGTGTAAGTGCGTGTACTTGCGTGTATAAACGTGAAAGTGCGTGTCGATTGGAGTTTTGAATTTTTCGACTAGAAATTATGAGTTAACCTTCGTTTAAAATGTTTTATTATTTTTTTTAACGTCAACCATCCCATCATAAGATATAATTTTTTTTTATCGATAATTTGAAAACTATATATTAAAAATTCTGAGTTGATATTTTCATATCTACAGATGTAGTACAAATCGGTGTTTAGCCGAGAGTAGTTGTTCGTATTCACAAAATAATTATTTTCTTCTGATTAAATAAAAGAAACATTTTTCAATTGTATATTTCCTTAAATTTTATCAACGTCAACCATCATAGAACATATAATTTAATTTCTGATTGAATTAACCAATGAAATAATTGTTTATCGAAATAAAAACGTTCGCTAAATAATGGCGTGTGCTGAACTGTTAACAAACCGAACTTTCGCCACTTACCTCAAAACAGAAAATTTCCACCATCCACCGCTGATTTTTCATGGTAACGTATTTTAACAAGGCCCTGTCTATTTTTTAGACGGCGTGTGAGCACAGATTATACACACAGGTCAAAGAGTAGAGTAACGAACAATAATCTTTGCACAGGTAGGAAGCTCCGCTCATTTCCTTTTGATGTTTCCGATTCATTTAACTCGAGATAGGCACAGTTGCCAGTTCTAAATTAT
Source organism: Gonioctena quinquepunctata (assembly GCA_018342105.1). NCBI lineage: Eukaryota > Metazoa > Arthropoda > Insecta > Coleoptera > Chrysomelidae > Gonioctena > Gonioctena quinquepunctata. The sequence continues at coordinate 166,484 of JAFIRS010001865.1, read as the reverse complement.
GTTTTATTTGGAATTAGGACAATACTACCAACAAAAGTGATAAGGTCGAAAAACTGTATGAAAAATGGATAATTAATTGATAACTCGCTTTCGGAATCGAATATAGTGTTGAATGCTTGAGTTTTATGTAGAATAATATCATTTATTCCTTGAATTTCCTGATTAATTTTGAGATTTTGTAGAGTTGGCAATCCTGTATCATAACAAACGTGTCATCATTCAAAATGTAACCCCTTTAGTTGTATATTTACAATTACCTTGATATAGGTAAAGAAGGGCATCATAATACCGACAGTTCTCCCGGGGTATTTAATTTAAGCTAGTACTCCATCTCTCTTTAATTTTGTTCGTCTCGTCTAGCCTTCTCCTCTGTGGTGTGAGTGTGTACTCGCGTATACTTGAGTGTACCGAACTTTCCCGAACACGATTACCCGCACGTACCCGCGAGTACACGCTTACATTCCGAGTGCCTAAAAAGAAATCACGCGTGTTGCCTATTCTCTTGCGGTCATTGTTACTATTTTTTTTTATTGGTGCCCCTTTTTACCCATTTAAAGCACGCCTCAGCGTGTTTAAATCGAACTTTAAAAAACGCGCGTTTTTTAAAGGTAACCATGACAACATCAACAAATCGAGAAACGTGAAGTCTAAATGACAAATTTTTTATTATTGATTTGTCAGGAGTACCTTGTAACGTCAAATAAAATATTACTCACAATTCGTTCATTTATATGTGCTCCTTCATCCATTTGATGAACTTTTCATATTCTTTTTTATATATATCACTGGATTTTCGCGGTATTAACCGCGATTCTGCCTCACTATTCAAAAAATCGATATTAGAATCATTCATTTTTGAGCTCTGGTGACAACAAATATTGATCTTTGGTAACAAATTGCAAATGAATGTTTTTCTCATTTCCATGACAACGAAAGGTATACTGATGTCACATCACGAATTCAACCTTCTTGCATTATTAGTTCTTATTTCTATTTTTTGTAGTAATAATACCAGTATATATGATTTCAAAGTGCACCAATAAAAATAACGTAAAGTATTCGTGGATAACTGGTCTTAAAAACACTTGCTCTATTTCGAGCACTCCGGCTGCGCCGTCGTGCTCGAAAAATCGCGCGTGTTTTAAAGCCCTTTTTATCCACTTATACTTTAATATACTATTTTAAATCTTGAAAATTGCGGTATGCCTCTTTACATTTTTAAAATGATGTCAGAAAATAATTTTATAGCATTTTCATTTTGTATATGCATATTTATGATCTGGTATATGTTTGAGTTCCTTATTTTAATTCTAAAGAATATACTTTTATATTTGTTTTATTTTATTTTTTCTGGGAGGTTCAAGTTTTTATTTTTGTTATTCACTGTGATATCATTTTTCCTTCGTTCATATTCTATTTTACTCGTTTTTTGTGATTTTTTAAATCGAGCCAGTGTGCGGCTGGCCTTATAAATGCTGTTTGGGATATCACAGAACTTATAATTATAATATTGCTCATGAATTCTATGGTGCAGATTGACACTTTTGACAGATGTGACATTGACACTTGTTCTTAAATTTCTAACCAAAGTTTCTTCGAAAGATAAATATTTCCTCATAATTTTTGAAATCTTAAAAAATAAAAGCATCTTCCTTCAAATATGTAATTGAATGGTATTCGATGGCAACTACGGATCAAATAGATCATGAAAACCAGTATAATGTTAGAGAAATTGATCACGATGAAATACAACAGATAGAGGTGAGAAAAAGTGTATCCTCCCACAATTCCCGATTCAATTGTCAACATAGCAATTCCAAAACATCTCTTCAGTAAAGACATATGTGCTATATATAGTCTCTAAATGTTAGTTTTGAAAGACACTTTTCGACTTTCTCAACGTGAATGAGTTCTTGGAATTAATTCTGTATTCTCTTCTTTGCTAGGTAGTATTGAGAATCACAGAGTTCTAACATTCGGAATATGATGTATATATCTACAATTAATAAATGTTATGTATCATTGCCACAGTTTTATTACCATTCTTCTCATTAATTTTTCTAGGTTGTAGGTGAAGGCAGTTTTGGAGTTGTTTACAAAGGGATATGGAATGATACTTTGGTAGCTGTGAAAAATATAACTCGTGAAGCAGAGAAAAAATCATTTTTAATAGAAGTACGACAGCTTTCTAGGGTGGATCATGAAAATATAGTTAAATTGTATGGTGCGTGCACCACAGGATTGCAGTTCTGCCTTGTTATGGAATATGCTGAAGGGGGCTCACTGTTCAATGTTTTGCATCGCTCCAATTTGCAATATACTTTAGCTCATGCCATGTCATGGGCATATCAGTGTTCCAAGGTATGATATTTACTCAACACTTCAAATTCATTGAACCATGAACCATGTTTATTCAATCATCTTCGTGGAAAGAATAAAGGTAACAATAGAATAATTACAGAAATGATATAAATAACTATTCTAGAGAATTATTTCAAAACGTAGCCTCTCAAAAATCCTTTTTTTCGTCACAGGTTTTTATATTCTAAATGTAAGGTGATAAATAGAACATTAACAGTCCCAAAAGTATAATCTGGAAATTTGGCATGATTATTTTGTAGCTCCGATTAAGTTACGTAGACTAGATGAATGGCACTCAAATATACCCGAAGGCAATATCTATTTCTAATAATATTACTTAATTTCATCCTTTGTGGTCAAGTCTCATTTCAAGAAGTTATATTTATCTCAACAGTTCGTTTTTGGTTGTTATATTTATTTACCTTTCAACAATTCCACTGCGTGGAGTGAATATATATGTTTTTTTATGCATGAGACATATATATATAAATATATATATATATATATATATATATATATAAAAAACATGGGAGGCAAGGTTTACTATGGAATGTGTTGTATAGTAGGATATCCCTGGGTTAGCATGGGCCCCAATGATTGAAATGAAAATCTAATGCACCTAAGAAAAATCATACATACTTTCACAACACGCTCAAATGTTCACACCTTCCATACCCGTGAACAAACCTTCCATACCCGTGAACAAACATAACATTGTTAGCTTCTCTGAATGTTGAGGACTTTCTGGGAAGTAGTTGTTTTCTGTTAGATATTACAGAAATTAACTTAATTTTTATCGTGGATTTTTCAATTCACAGAAAAATATTTATATTCAATTGAGAATTTTTCCCTTTTCAACGTGAATACCTAACAAGAGGTTATCATGAACCATGGAAGATAGTGTATCTTTCAGTTACGGATGATACCACATCTGATTTTATGAACATCCTGTTCATATTTTCAAACAAATGGATGAGAGGCAACACTGTTTCCTTTCTTGTGTACAAATTTTATAACAGTCTTTCTGGCTGTCTGTGATGATCTTGGGAGCTAAACATACAATATTTTTTCCTGATTGGCACTTAAGTATTCTACTGGAATTTCAGTTCCTTTTTTTTTACTGTAATCTACTAATTGGTCTGCCTCAACTATTTGATAGTGAAATATGAATTTTTCCTTTGATTTCAAAGATTCTTGTCGAAATGAAATATATGTATTTTGATTACCTATTATGAGGTTATTAAAAATAACCCTAAAAAACCTATCAGCTCTTCTTTGTTCAAAGACAAATTGAAATAACATCCATTAAATTTTGAATTTGTGAAATACTACTAACTGATATAATATTTTTGAAAAGTTAGATTACCACTTTGAGCGCCATGAGAATGGAGATATATTTTACTGTCGGTCCAAAATTTTTTTTTTATTATTTCGACTATTGGCTTCTATCTACACTAAATGAAATATTATTGATCGTCATGCTTCCAATATGCAGATTTTTAAAATAAATATCAGCGGTCCCAGGGGACCACAGCGGCCCCACAGTATAATATTAGCGGCAAAGCACGAGCGGTCCACATGGCGTCCCAGTCCATGCAGGTTGAAACATGACAATGCATGCAAATATCTAGTGCATGCGTAATATCTTCAGTTCGCCTGTAAGAGTCAGTAACGTTAGTGGTGTTTTTGGAACTTAACATCGATAAAAAAATTAATAATATCGTTAGCGAACGTACAAAAAAGGATTCTTTTGATGACAAAGACTCAAACAATAATCGATGAAGGCATGTATGCTTTTTTTTTTCAATTAGTAAGTAATAGATAATATATATTTCATTATAGAGGTCACCGATGAAGAACATGTAGGAGAACCGTATTCTTCCGATTCAATGGTAGATCCCAATTATTCTCCCCATGAGTCTGATTCTAGCTCAGAATATGAGCCTGGAGTCGCTTCGGATAACGATACAGGAAATATTGAAACTGGACAGGAAACAGCTAATAGTGGTTCTAATCTTAGAGAGGAAAGTGACTCCGATTCGGATGTATAGAAACCTCTAGTTGACAGGGTTGGCTGTTTTTGGCCATTATCCAGCTGCTTGGCTTGCTGCTTGTGGTGTTACCGCTGCATGCGCGCAGGTTCCGGCTGTAGAATGATGGGTAAACTCAGCCATCGGGTGTTTTCTTCCACGTAGCACCGCTGGACAGGATCACCTTTGGTCCTGCTATTTACTAACGAAATTTCACCCCAACGAAGATACCAGGAACCACAGCGTTGAGGAGAGAACCTGTTCTCCGGCAGTTCAGGAGGGCGACTGCATGACATGTCCAGAGCGGTCCTGGTGCGCTGGAGAGCTGGAACTCTCTGTGGATACCTGCCTGATACAAACCGCGCTCAAAGCTAGCAATCGCTAGCAATGCGTGGGGGCTTGCCTTAACCAACCCGCCGAGTAAACGACAACTACAATAAAAATCTCTCCAAGTTTAAGGTGGAACAGCATAAGCCGAAGACTGCATGCCTGTCTTTCCCCAGGTGACACGGTAAACAGGGCGAGGAAAACTCCCCAAAAACCATGGAAGGATGCGGAACTGAGGGTCGCAGGAGAGGCATCAGTGCCTTAAAATGAAACCTTGGTGAAAATTCTACCCAGATGAGCTAAAAGCTCAAGGCTCTTCAAATAAACCTGCAACATTCAAAAAGCAGATACGAGTGTGCTTAGAAGGAGGTTTATTGAAGAAAACCTTAGTATAGGGTTGCTTCAAGAACCCTGGATCAATAGAGGACGAATACAAGGACTCGCAATTAAATCATGTAAGTTACTTTTTTTGCAACACTCATGAAAAACCACGAGCAGCCATATTGCTCGCACCCAACATTAAATTTACTCCTGTCCCAGAGTTCATCACTTTGGATTTGGCAACCGCCATTGTGGGCGTGCTAACTGAAACAGGCAAGAGGCAGATTGTTATGGCCTCGGCCTACTTCCCAGGGGACTCACCGTTACACCCACCACCAGAGGAAGTCCAAAGCCTCATCAGATGGTGTCAAAGAGGAAACAGGCATTTCATTCCATGCTGCGACGCGATCTCGTACCATCTCACATGGGGAAGCACAGACATAAACGCACGAGGTGAGTACCTTTTAGAATATTTGTCTGCGACTAATATAGACATTATTAAATGTGATCAGAAAAGAGGTTCTTGACCTAACCCTTGCTGATCCATTTATAACAAACTACATTCACAACTGGCACGTATCTGATGACTCCTCCATGTCGGATCATCAACACATAAGATTCGACTTGGAGTCATCAGAAACACACTTCGAAGGATATAGGATACCCAAACTGACCATCTGGGATGCTTATAAAGAGCATTTCGAGTGGCAGTTGGAGGACCAACATATATCCATTGATCCAGCTGAGGAACTAGATACAGCCTCCAAGCAGCTTCAAAATGCTATAATGAAAGCATATGGAATCAGTTGCCCAGAAAACAAAAGGCAGTCAATAGAGACGTGCCTTGGTGGAATATAGACATACTTGGTCAAAGAATTGGCTCTATGTGCATTCATAGATATAGAGGGTGCTTTCGATAACACCTCACATGACTCCATCATCAGATCGCTAGAGGAAAAAAATATAAACACCTCACTGATTAGATGGATACATGCAATGCTGAATAGCAGAATCATTGTAGCTGCTCTCGGAGAGGAAACGATCAGAATGACGGCGGAAAAAGGTTGTCCCCAAGGTGGGGTTCTATCGCCTTTGTTGTGGTCACTGACCGTGGATAATCTGATAGTGAAGCTACGTGAATCTGGAATTACGACTCCAGGTTAAGCCGATTACCTGGTCGTCACTATTAGGGGCAAACATGATGGGATAATATCCAATCGCATGCAGACAGCCCTAAATATAATCAGAAGCTGGTGCGCAAAGGAGGGACTGAATGTAAATCCTAACAGAACAGTGCTGGTTCCATTCACAAAGAGGCATAAGTATGAACTTTTTCAATAAATTCAAATACCTGGGCGTCATAATCGACCAGAAACTAACATGGAACAGTCATATTAAAAATATTCTTTCCAAGGCTACAGCGGCAACCTGGAAGTGCCGCAGAGTTTTTGGTAAGACATGGGGTTTGAAGCAGAAAATGATATACTGGTTATATCAAACGATTATCAAACCCATGGTCACCAATGCCTCATTAGTATGGTGGCCAAGCAGCACTAAAAGCTCTAAAGTCACACACTTGTGAGTCTAGACTGACTTGGGACTGCAAACTCTCCCTAAGACAACTGGCTAGAACAATCAGGTTACTCTGATGTGGGTGCCAGGTCACAAGGGAATCAAAGGCAATGAAGAAGCGGACAGCCTTGCCAAGGAAGGCGCAAACACTCAATTTTCTGGCCCGGAACCCTTTTGTGGTCTTTTCAAAGCCCACATCAAGAAGAGTTTCGGCGCTGGGAAGCTGACCAAATTAAAACCCATGGAAAAGGTCCAGGGCAAAGAGCGAAAAGGCTTTTGAGCCCATTGCCAAAGAAAGCTGAACAGCTTCTCAAGTTGGACAATAAAGACTTGAAACTGGTAACGGGACTGCTCACTGGACATTGTCCTCTGAGGTATCACCTCAAAAAAATGGATAGATCAGACAGTGAACTGTGCCGTTACTGCGAGAACTTCGCTGAAACTGCAGAACACCTGCTTTGCGGCTGCCAAGCGCTGTTCTGCAAAAGGCTCAAGTTCCTCGAAGGGATTTCACTAACGCCCTCAGACATCAGGAACTCGGCTCCCAGGAAACTGATACGCTTCGCAAGGAGTCTCGGAATCCCGGGCCTTGAATAGATGAAGGGTAATGTACAAAAGACCTTATAGGTCGAGGTACAGAGAGGCTGAAGAGCCATATCGACCTCCTTACATTCCACAATATCTCTCTAGTTGACAGATCAGGATGGAAGGAAATCACAAGGTCTTCGGAACTAAGTATCTTGAAACTGAGGGTATACGTCCAGAATATGCAGCTGCATTAGTAAATCAGACTCCATTTGACTATTACTCAACCTTCATTGATAAAGACATTATGGTTACACAAACAAATCTCTATGCCACTCAGTTACTCACTTGAGCAGTGGACATAGCGGAAAATTCAAGACTTCATAAATAGACTTCTACGAGTTCTGAAGAAATGGTGCAAGTATGGCATATGTGTCCGCCTGGAGATCATCGTATAGAGGCTTTTAATTTACCTTATTTAATTTTAAATACACTCAAGAATGTTTATATTATGTTGAAATTCTCATGACTTGATATTGAGCATTTGTACTTAATATATTTTATTTTAATTTAATTTTATATTGAAACTGTGACCATGTCAATGTCCAATTGGATCCTATGACGACAATAAATATTATTATTATTCAAAGTCCTCCCCCTAGTTGACATATAGTAAAGAAATATCAACAGGATTTTACACCAGGACATACATTTTGTATAGATGAATATCTCATTCCATTCAGAGGTCGTCTAGTTTTCAAAAAATACATACCGCTCAAAACTCACAAGTATGGAATAAAGATCTTCAAGCTCTGTGGTGAGGGAGGCTATATGTGGAACATGAAAATATACTGTGGAAAAGAACAAGATGCTGGAGCTAGCGTATCTACGAATGTTGTTATGATGCTTGCCGAACTGCTATTAGATAAAGGAAGGACTGCTGTTACTGACAATTATTATACCAGTTTAGACTTGGCGAACAAGTTACTAGATCGAAAGACACATCTGAGATCCAGGAGGAAAGGAAACCCCGAAGAGGTGATACATAAAAAATTGAAACGTGGGGAAATAAGAGCTAAAGAAAATGAAAGAGGTATATGCGTAATGAAATGGCGTGACAAAAGGGATATACTACTATTATCAACAAAGCATACAGATTCTATGAAGTTCCATTTCATTCAGAGTGCAACAAAATATAAACCGAAAGCCGTTCTGGACTATAATAAGGGCAAGAGTTTAATTGATATCTCTGATCAAATGGCCGCTTACAACTCGGCTTTGAGTAAAGTTGCGATTGAAGTGATGTTGGGTACAAGAATGGTCAATGCTCACTACCTCTATAAAAAAATTGAAGGATCTAACATGTCGATCACTGAATAACATGAAAAAGTGTTCGAAAACAAGTGCATAGGGTGACATTCAAGGTGACAATGTCGCGTCCGATTTTTTGTCCACTATGCTCACTAAAACTGAACAAAAGTGTTTTTAAAATGCATTGTGGGGGTGTGTAAACATTTTTTCTACCTATGTGCGTAAATATTTCGGAAATTGAAGCGAAAGTTCTTGAAAAACAGAAAAAAACATTCGTTTGTAACACATGCAAAAGTGCGGTTAATAACACTAGCAAAAATGAAAAAGAGAAAAACATACAAACTGGGCAGAAAAAAGGAAAAGACAAAGAAACTCCGAAGCAAATGGATAAACCAGTAGAAGCCATGGACGGATGCCTATCCGAACTTACATCCCTGGTCAAAGAATTAAGGATTGAAATTGCCGAGATGAAGGAGTCTCTTAACTACTTAAACGAGCTTTTAGAAACAGAAAGGGTTCGTAATCAGGTTCTCTCCGAGATGGTTGGTGAGTTGCGAGCTGAAAATGTCGATCTCAAGCGCGATGTTAGTTACATGACGAGCTACGTTAATAACATCAAGTATCAAAAAATCAAAAACAATCTAGCAATGGCTGGATTATGCAAACATGGTAACAAAGATTTGAATAGCATAAAATTAAATGTACTTTCGGTCCTAAAAACCATTGACAACTCAGTACAAGCAGAAGATATAAATGAGGTTAAATTAAAACTAAAAATGATCAAAGACCATTGGTTCTTGTGGCAATAAATGATCTAAACATAAAAAACGGCATTTTGAAAAGGATAATAGCCGCCGGCCAACTTTCTGGCCAAAAATGTAAAGTAAATGGAGTTGATAAAATATATGTTAACGAGCAACTTATCTTTTTAACTTTGAACATTTTACATGAGGCTAATAACCTTAAAAAAGTTGGCTACAAATTTGTTTGGAGTAGAAATGGTATAGTTTATGCCCGTATCAAGGAAGGTGAGAATGCAATCAAAATAAATAGTAAATATCACTGCCGAGAGCTATTGCTAGCAACAAAGTAATTCCTATCTTTTTGTTTAAAAATTAGTAATTTAACATTGTAAAAATGGCTTTCAACACTCTTTTCGATGGTCTGCCAGGATATAAAACAAAAACCTATGACTCAATTGAAGAAACTAACTCATTCAATAACCCTGAAAATGATCTCAACGTTATTCACCTCAATGTTCGAAGCATTTGCTGTAATTTTGTGAATTTGACCTCTTATCTATCTTCACTTAATAAAGAGTTCGATATTATCGCACTCTCAGAAACTAATAATGTGGTATACAAATTAAACAACCTGAAGCTTCCAGGATAACAATGTGTTATAATGAAAGTGTATTAAATAAGTGTGATGGATTTATCTTTTATATCAAAAGTAACCTGATTATCAATTCAGAGGTTGTTTCAATTAATAGTGCAAAAGTTTTAAGAATGTTCTTAATTAAAAATGATATAAATAAAAATAGGCATTAGTGGTATATACACATGTCATTGTATAAGCCAAGAATTGTTTACTGATAGTATAAATATATATTTACACAATATGGTTTCATTAAATGAGATAGAAATTTTTTGCGGTGATACAAATATTGATCTCATGAAACAGTCTTTTGTTACTAATAATATTTAAGTTCATTAATCTCAAATGGATATGTTACTAAAATAAATAGTGCTACCAGGGAAGTTGTTGGTAGTCGCTCCTGTATTGATCACTTTTTTGTTAAATCTAATTTTAAATCTGAGGGTATAATTTTAAGGGGTGGATACCCCGATCATCATTCCATTCTTCTGAATATAACATTAAACAAAACTTGTAATTCCAAAAAATTTACAAAAAAACTAGATGAACAAAAATTAGCAATTCGTCTCAGCCTGGAAAAATGGACAGATGTGATCGGAGAATCAGATCCGAATGTATGTGCTAATAACTTTATAAATAATGTATCTGAACATATTGACTATTGCACTAGTGAAAAATATATAAAATGCAAAAATAGAATTATAAAATTTTGGATAACAAAAAGATTACTGGCATCTATTAGAGAACGTGACAAGCTAAAAAAAATTATCAGCAGTCCATCCTCTTGATGTATAAAAAAAAATTGTTTAAAGATTACAGGAAGATATTAACCAAACTTTTAAACTCTGCCAAAGCCAACTATTTTAGGAATATTTTTGCAATACATAAAAATGATCCTCGCCAAACTTGGAAAACTATAAAGCATGCTACTAATGAAATTGAAGGCAAACAAAGTATTACTATTGCCCAAGAATTAACAAATATTTTAGCTCTGTTGGAAAGAAATTAGCGTTAAAAATAAAAACCCCAAAAAATGTTACACCTAATTTAAATAAGGTAGACCAAAAACTTATTTTAGACAATATTAATGAAAATGAATTGATTATTATTATAGGTTCACTCAAAAATAATAACTCTTGCGCCCTGGATAACATTTCAAATATGATAATAAAACAATATCATAAATACCTTATTCAGCCTTTACTTCACTTAATAAATTTAATTTTTTCTACAGGGATCTTTCCTAACTTACTTAAGAATACAATAATAGTACCGCTACATAAGAATGGTCCTAAGGATAGGTTACAAAATTACATACCAATTGCTCTGACCAGTAGTGTCAGTAATGTTGTTGAGAAATGCATTAAACTTCGTCTAACTAACTACATAAACAAAAATAAACTTCTTTCATGTAATCAATTTGGTTTTAGAGAGTCATGTAGTACTGAGGATGCCCTCATAAGGTTAGCAGTCAGATAGTCTCCAGCTTTAATTCAAACAAAAAATGCATGACCATTTTTCTCGACTTGGTGAAGGCTTTCGACACTGTGCCACACCACATTCTACTGGAACGGATGGATAACTGGGGCATCTCTGAATTGCCAAATAAACTAATCTCATCTTACCTAGATAAACGTGATCAACAAGTTAAAATTGGAGATACCGTGTCTGGTGGAATGTGGTGTGTCACAGGGTACTGTCCTTGGGCCCTTATTATTTTCCATATATTTGAATGACATTTTTTCAGTTGTTACTGGTATGCTTTGCGGATGATACATGTATTATTATTCAAGCTGATACTTGGAAAGATGCAATTGAAAAAGCGGAAAAAATTATTTCTACTGTAAAACATTGGTTAGATTGTAGCTTACTTACAGTTAACACTGATAAAACAAAATTTGTATGCTATTCTATGAGAAAATCTGGTCTAACACATATTGATTCTATTGTTATTCATGAATATGATTGTGATAATTACAATCAATGTAACTGTAATATAAAAATTGGTTCAGTTAATAATATAAAATACTTGGGTGTAAATTTTGATAATCTTTTACAATGGGATACACACATTAACTACGTTAATATTAAACTGCGTAAATTACTACACAAATTTTACATATTGAGAAATTCGATGTCAAAAAAATCTTTAATAAATATCTATTATGCATGGGCAGAATCGGTTCTAAATTATGGAATTTGCATATGGGGAGCTACTTTCAAAAACCTCTTACTACCATTGGAAGTAACTCTAAAAGCATTATTGAAAATATGTTTATTTAAATCAAAAAGGTTTCCATCTGTAGACCTATTTAAATGAGGCCAATGTCTTCCAAATACAACAACTATATATTAAATCTGTGATAAGATTATTGTGTAATAAAATCAATGATAGTATAACTAATCACCAATCAGAGACAAATACTAGATCTAAAAGTAAACATGCACGTATGTTACCTAGAATTTTTTATACTAGTGTAAAGAGATCCTTATTATATCTGGCTCCAAAGATTTATAATTCCTTACCACAGGAAGCTAAAGCAATAAAATTTGCAAAGATAAAAATAAGTATAAAACCATGGATTTTAAGCACTAACTTTAACCATATATTCCTGTAATTGTCTTATTCAACCACATTTGTTACATACCATTTTATTTCAACACAAAATTCCTTATACGTTATGAACTTGATATGTTTAGATACATAATATAATATAAAAATGCAATATTATTTGAATAGAAGCACGCACAAATTTTCAAATTTATTGTGCTTCTTAAGTACTTACTGAAATGATTTTTTACTTGAAATAAACGATTTTTTGTTATTATTATTATAAGTAAGAAGGACCTTCACATAAAACACGAAAGTATTGTGTATTGTATTGTGACAGAAAGAAGCAAGGGGAAATATCGAAGGACAAGGTGAAAAAGGTGAATACATTTTGTAAGGATTGTTTGGAACTACCCCATTATTGTGTTGTTTATTTGGTATTGTTTATTTTATATTGTTTGGAATATTATTTTAGTTTTTGTAGGAATAATAAAAATTGCAAATTATGAACACTTTTTCAACATGTTCTATGCATAATTGACCAAAGAATTTTGTTGACGAAAAATTCCGGTAACTATCATGCCAAGACTGGTTCAAGGGGTCTAACGGTCCATTCTATATGAACACAACCATAATATGAGCGCACTCCGCTGGCCTCCAGCAATGAAAATTAGGATTTTTAGGGAGCGGTCCCTGCGGACCGCTGCAGCTACACGGGATAGACGAGTAGCGGGGACTGTCGCTGTGCTTAGCGTGTTAATTTGTTTGTCTAGCAAGATTTGTGAAATAAATAACTGCTTACTGGAAATTCTACTAACTAACCCTTAATTGATAAGGGTCAGATGTATATTTTTTTCTTATTATGGAAGAAGAATGAAAATTTTCAAATTTTGTCTATGCTTCAGGAACTCACATTTGTTTAACTATTGATAGAACCAAGTTATTACAGTTATTTTTTTTCCAGGGGGTTCAGTATTTACATGCAATGCAACCCAAACCCTTGATACATAGAGATTTGAAGCCTCCAAACTTGCTTCTAATAAATGGAGGTGTTATTCTGAAGATTTGTGATTTTGGTACTGCCGCAGACAAAAATACGTATATGACGAATAATAAGGGATCTGCTGCTTGGATGGCACCAGAGGTAAGACCAAATACGCCATTTTAAAATTGGTACCGATCAAATATGGCAATTTGTTTTAGAATTATTGCCTGTATTCTGCATTCAAAAAATATATAAGCCTGGCTATTGAAATAACATACAGTACAGAATCTCTGGTGCGTGATTCAAATTCGCACGATTTTTTGTAATTAATAGTGTCTTGGTTTTTGTTAAATGCATCTATTCCTTCTATGAAGCCACTGCCCACCATCCATCCATGTGAATAAATGAAAAGTAATATACAGTATTTGATTAGTTCAACTTTAATATGTAACTCAAAACCTTTGTCCTTATCAGAGTTATAATCTTACAAATGCCGACATGTCAACATTCCAAGGTGTTGACTGGGGTTCCAATTACAGTGTAAGCATGTACGTCTGAATACAAACTCATTTGCTCACACTGTTGTTTTGTATTACTCGTTTTAAGTGTTTAGGGACTTTCAAACGATACATTTTCAATTGTCAATGGCGGCGTTTCTCGTGCCTATTCTCAGTGTGTTTTAACAAAAAATTATTCGATGGCGACCTTTATATGTATATAAATAGGATCTCATTGCGACAATGTTATGGACAGTTCATCTAAAGCATCACACATTCTCTCAAATACTCCCATATTTGTTTGATGTCGCCTCCTGCTCATCCAGCATTTCGGCAATAACTTGCAATAATCACTATTACTTGAAAGCCATGCCCTTCAAATTTCCGTATTATAATCCTGATATTCCTGTTGGATGGCAATAATAATTGATACATCTTTTATAACCAAACGATTTTGAAAAATTGAGAGTTGAGTGCACTTAAATTATTATCTCTAGTAAGTACTCAATTTATTACGTATTCACCATTTGACTGATAAACTATTTCTACTTCTACTCCTTGATATTATACTCTATTGATCGATCTCATTTGCTATTGGATTCGTAGTAGTGAGTAAGATATATGAGACAGGTTATTTACGAAATGTTACCAAATTTAAATTCGTAGGAATCCACAATGAATTCTTCTTAAATGTGGCAGGTGATTCGATAATTAACGTAGATACTTTGGCATTTTATAATAATAACAAATTGAACTGTGAATCTAATTTTTCCTTTGCAGAAATAAAATATGAAGACATTCTTACTGCTATATGTGGAATCAAATCGATCGCTCTGGGTATCGACAACATAAATATTAAAATGATATCCATCGTAATACCACATTGTATTGAAGAAATCAAACATATTCTCAATGAATCTTTGAACCAAGGCGTTTTTCCTGACGTTTGAAAAATGGCAAATGTAATACCTATACCAAAAAATAACACACCTATATCATATAATGATCTGCGTCCAATAAGCATTTTGCCCTCGTTATCTAAAGTGTTCGAAAAAAATGTCTCTCGTCAAATTAAAATATTTTTGGATGAAAATAAAATACTTCCTGATGTGCAGTCGGGGTTTCGCCAAAAACATGGAACACATACTGCCTTACTTAAAGTGATCGATGACATCGGAAAAGCTAGTGACAAATCAGCTGTCTCTCTTCTAGTTATGCTCGATCAAAGTAAAGCATTTGATCTGGTTAATTTTGAATTACTTATCAGTAAACTTATGTACATTGGATTTGATGAGATATCACTGAGATGGATGTCGAGTTATCTCACAGGACGGGCCCAAAGAGTCATACTCGATCAAAATCTCTCGTGCTCCTCATTGAAAGAAACTAAATTAGGAGTTCCACAAGGAAGTATTCTGGGGCCCTTGATGTTTTCGATTTTTATATTCGATTATCCGTCCTCATTGTCATTTTGTCATGCCCATCTCTATGCAGATGACTTTCAAATTTATTTATCTGGCAAGGCCGATGAAACAGAAAATTGTATCACACATATCAACCAAGACTTACATAATACGTTAATTTACTCTGAAAACCACGGTTTGAGAATAAATCCTACTAAAACAGTTGCACTATGCTTTGGACCACTAAGACTGAAAACAGAAATAATAAATCATCATAGGCTCTCACTAAATAATGCTGACATCGAATGGGCTGATTCTTCAAAAAATTTGGGCGTTATTATTGATTCCTCCCTTTCATTCGATAAACATGTAGGAACAATATTCAGAACAACTTTTTTCAAACTGAAGAATTTATATAAATTCAAGTATCAGCTTTCTATAGAAATGAAACTAAGATTAGTTAAAACTCTGATTTATCCTCATATCGATTACTGCTGTTCAGCGTACTATAATTTCTTACCACAGTATAACAAGAATAAATTGCAACGTATTCAGAACGCTTGCATGCGATTTGTATGTTGTATACCATTCGGAGAGCACATAACTCCTTACCTAATAAGTATGGAAGAATTAAATGTCAAAGCCAGAGTTCAATATCTCACTAGTATATTTGTGTATAGGTTGCTACAAACTCAAACTCCTGGGTACCTATATAGTTTGATAATTAGAAGATCCGATCTTCATTCAGTAAATATCAGGATTAATTCTTTCAGTATTCCCGTTTATAATACTTCGAAATTCGAAGGATGCTTTTCATTTTTGGCCCCTTCATACTTCAAACATATGCTACCCTTACTGGATCTTTCGATTACTCAATTCAAAAAAGCATTGAAATCACAACTGATTATTACTTAATGAAGATATTATTCAAAGTCTATAAATCATCATCTATTCATAATGTTATCAATTTATTGTCCTGTAGTTATTAGTCTTATTATTCCTTGAAAACATATTAAGTTTTTTTTATGATTTAATGCATTTAATTTAATTATATTACGTAAATACATGTCAATTTTGGGAAGGGTGGAAGATAGCTTATGGCTAACCCTTTTTCCCTTTGTGTGTAAGATTTAATTTTTTTATGCACAATAAACGTTATTATTATTATTATTATTATTAATGAGATGTCTCCAAAGACTAATATGTGATATTGAACCATACACCATTGAGGAGTTTTTCTCACCATCCTTAGTGTGACACAAGGCTTGTATTTGTAGTATTTGTAAGCTATACAGCAATATCTGTTTTATGTACCGTGTGTTTTTCTTTCTTCTCTGTATCTGACATGTTTCAATCAATCAAGTATGCTTTATTGTCACAAAAAAAATCTCATAGACAAAGCATGGTAGAATAGTAGATACATAAACTAAAAATAAAAATCACAAGAAGTACAGTCATAAAACGAGTAAAATAACATAAATTACATCCACAGGTTGATAAATACTAAAATGAGATTAAAAAGTGTGAATTTAAATTAGTCATCAACAGAGTATATGTTATACAACCAATAGTATATCTGCTTACAATAATTGATCATCATAATATTCTTGAATGTTATAGTAGACCTTCTCAAGCAGCATGATTTTAACTTCCTTCCGAAAGGCAGATAACAGTTTAATCGTTTTTGTTTGTGAAGGTAGATTATTATATATTTTTCTGCTCTCGTAAATAACTGAAATGTTTTGTTAAGGATGACTTGGGGAATGGTAGCGGAATGTCCCTATTTTGTCTTGTATAATAGTATAATAGCCAGGTTCGGGATTAAGTGTGCTTAAGTTGACTTGTATGTATGTATGAGACATGAGACATACAGTCTCCAAGATGAATAAGCTTGCCAATGTTAATATTTTATGCTGTATAAACAGGGGTTTGCAATGTTCCCTTGACATTGTATTGCACATGTATTTTGAAGGATAAAAACCGAATTTAAAAGCAGCTGACTGGAAAATCCCCAAAACGCTATTTCATATCTTAAATGAGATTCTATTAAAGAGAAGGAAGCAGTCCTTGCTATCTCAAAGTTAAGTTCTCTAGTTATAGTTATAATCACATAGCATCCAGAGGCAAGTTTTCTTTTTAAGGCAGTCCCATGCTCTTGAAACCTCAATTTATTATCAATGTATAGTCTGAGGTACTTATAGGAAGTTTTGTTTTGGATGTGATGTGTTTCAAGATACAAGTCATAATGATCAAATTTGAAGGTGACAAGATTTGTTTTTGGTATATTGAAGCACAATGAGTTTGAATCACACCATTCCTTCACTAAGCCTAAGTCGTGGTATAAACGATTTTTCAACATTTCAATATCTTTACCATGCCAAAGAAGGGCAGTGTCGTCCGCAAAGAGTCTGAAAGTTCCTTGAATGTCGATACTCGATCATTTAAGTACAGCAGGAATAGTAGTGGACCAAGGATTGATCCTTGTGGAACCCCGTTTGTGATCTCTAATATATTAGATGTCTGATCATTAACTTTCACCATTTGATATCATTGGAGAGGTAAGAATCGAACCATTTCAGAGAGACTCCGTTGAATCCATATAAGTTTAATTTTTGCAGCAGGGTTCTGCGATTTACACAATCGAAAGCTTTGGAGAAATCGCAGAACACCGCCGCAACAGCCTCATCAGTATTCAGACCTGTGTAGACTTGTTCTAGAAGGGATAGCATCATTGGTGCTTTTTTATTTCTGAAATCTGAATTGGTAATTCGATATTAATCTATGCCTATTCATAAATTCTAGTATTCGTATTTTAAACAAGCTTTTTGTATGATCTTTGATAGAGTTGACAGTAGTGAAATGGGTCGGAAATTTGAGGGTTCTTCGAGGTTTTCTCCTTTATGGATAGGTATGATAATAGCTAGTTTTAGACATGATGGAAAAGTTCCAGTAAGAAAAGATTCATTTATAGCTTCTGCTAGAATATCTAGTACTTGATCAGGTAGGTTCTCTAAATTTTTTATGCTGATACCATCTATTCTGCATGATTTTTTGTTTTTTATCTCCCTTATGACCTGTTTTATCTCTGCTGTATTCGTAGATACAAGATGGAAATATTCATTAATCGTAACGTGTTCAAGGTATTCTATTGGATTTCTCTTAGGGTTTAGATCTGATGTTATATATTGGGTGACTGTACAATAGTACTCATTCATATGATTTGCCTGTATGTTAACTTCCCTTATCTTATAATAGTCTTTTCCTCGGAGTTTATTTAAAATTGCCCAACTTTCTTTATTTTTGTTTTATTTCTTAGACAAGATACTTTTTACACCACTCTGTAATTGTGTTTTATCTATTGAAATGAATAAACCACCTACCCACCTACCTTCAATACATAAAACAGCTTGAAGAGGTGTTTCCGAATTCAATGAACAAACTTGAATAGGAGATTTCCCATATAACAAAAGAAGCAAACCAATTTCCCAAAATACAACATTTGAAAAATACTTTCAATGGTGATTCAAATATATTGAAAACACACCACTTTGTAGATTTACCCAATGTTACCAAAATCGAAATAAAACTAACGAGTTTGTTAATTTCATTCAAGACATAAATTGAATTTAATAGCCATCAAACGATCAATTAGCTCAACATTTATATTTGAATATGTCTCTGAAGTAATATTTCTATAACTTATACTTTTGACACCTATGAAGGGATGCTTTCATGCCACCATATTAAAAAATTCAATCCACCCCCATTTAGGGGTAATTTGTACTTGTGATTTTTAATAACTCTGCTGACCGGGGATTTCCAGCTAAGATATTTCATTAAAACGCTGAAATGTAGATTGCCCAAAACATATTTTTATGTCACCATAAAAAAAATTAAATCAATCTCCCTTATGAGGAGACTTTAAATTTTTTATACTTGCGATTTTTTGAGAAACTTTGTCAACCGGGGCTGTCCGGAAAAATTTTTCCCCAAAAAAATTCCAATTCCCCATGGGGCTAGTTTATACTTGAGATTTTTGGAAGAACTTTTCTGACCAGGGGTATTCAATGAATATATTTTATTGAAACGCTGGAATATGATGGGCCAAGATATATTATTCGTGCCTCTATAGGGAATATTCACATCAGCTACCTTATAAGGATAGTTTATACTTGAGTTTTTTCGAAAAACTGCTGACCGAGGAAACAAATATTAGAAAATAAACTATATAATAAACAATTTGAAGATAGACAACACTAATTCGTAAACCACAAGGTATTATTTCCTCTACAACACAACTTCACCTCTTTCCTATCTTAGTATAAAATAAATAAATAATCCTGTAAATTGTATCCTGAATCTTGTATCTCCTATATAGACTTTTTCAGATATACACCCAATTAGATAAACTATGGACCCATATATTCAAAATTTCGAAATAACAAAGATAGACACATTCCTTTTAGATACACACCAGACAAACGAGGCATTCAAAGTTAATGAAACAGCAACTAACTTCAAGTTAATACATAACAACATAAGAAATATCGATAAAAATTTAGATGAATTTATGATTCTACTTGAATCCTATGATTTTGACTATGATTGCATAGTACTAACTGAAACTAGAAAAATACCAGACGCAAGTAATATACCCACATATAATATATAATGAAGGCTGCCTGAATCAAAATGATGGTACAATTATCTACATTAAAAAAGACATATATTCTTTAATATTCTTTAATAATAATAATAATAATAATAAAAAAAGTACATTTACACTTCATACACATTAATATTTGTCTAAACGTACATACTAGTGTGTACACCTAGGTCCAAGGACCTGTATGTGTACAGTTCAAGTTTTATTATTGCATCAATATACTATTTGTGACAAAGCAATTATAATAACATTAAGCAAATCCAATTTTGTCTCAGACAGGTACAAATGAAAATAAAAATGAAAATAAAAAATATATATATATATATATAACATAAAACTTGGTGAGTAGCTATACATCAGTAATTTTACTAACTAAAGGAAAATTTGAATTACAAAAACAAATTATAATGCTTACTGCCAGGTGAGCATTGTTTGGGATTGATAGATACATGTATTATCGGTAATTATATGATATTTAAGTATTTAGTTTGGTTTTCACCTTTATACTGTCTAGCTTTTTTTTGAAAGGTTTTAAGATTGTTCATTTTTTTTATGTCTAGTGGTAAGGAATTGAGTATTTTAGGAGCTATTGTCGTTATAAACCTCTGGTTTGCATCTTTCTGATAGAAGGGGCTTATTAGTATATCATTTACTTTTGACCGTGTTTCATGTTCATGTGTTGGACTAATTCTCAAATGGGGGTGTTTGTAGATGAATATGCAGCATATGTGATAATATAACGAGCGTATACTCAGGATTTCTTCATTGTATAGTAAGCTTGTAGGATATAATTTTTTTTTCCTATAAATCACATTAAATCATCCCTTTCAACGTCTCATTTATAATAAAACTCAAAATCCAACAAGGTAATGAAACTATATTAGTAAACGCTTTATATCGATCACCTTCTACTTGTATAGACCGCTTCAACAATAATCTGCAAATATATTTAGAAAAGCAATCGCAAGAACAAGAAAAATACCATATAATTGTTGGGGACATTAATACCAATATTCTCGATAATAGCAACAATAAAGTAAATGATCACCTCACGACACTGTCTGAATACGGCTACACATCGTTAATCAATGAACCAACACCAAATGCAGCCTTCCTGGACCATTTATTTATAAAGACCACCTCCCAAACAACTGAAAACATAATACCAATAATAATTCCAACTAATTGTTAAAAATCACAAAAACCTCCAAAAAAAAGACATTAATTAAAAAGTTAGAGAAAAAGAATTCATAGAAAAAATTAAAATCTCAATTGGCAGAATATATATTCCATTGACAATATCGACACGTGCAGAAAACTTAATACAAACAATTCAAAAAAATTAATAAAAAAAAAAAATTTTCAGGCACTAAAGAAATCGCCGAATAATCATCAGCTCAAAATCGAATATCAAGCTTATAAAAAAATATTTAACAAACTCATACAAAAAACTAAAAGAGACTACTATCGAAATAAAATCGATGAAAACTCAAACAATTCTAACAATCTCTGGAAAACTATTAATGAAATGTATAATCATGGTGAAAAGGTAGAAATAAATAGTATAAAAAACTGGCGAACTTGAAACCGATCTAACAAAAATAGTGGACATATTCAATAAGATGTATATTCAAACTGGAAAAAAGCTGTCACAAAAAATACACAGGACACTAAACCAGAACTATAAAGAAAATATTAATAACTACTTCATCTTCCTTTCACCAACCAATAGAACCAATAGAAGTCGTAAATGCGATAAAAGGACTCGTAACCACAAAGCACCAGGAATAGACAACCTGAAAGCAGAAGTTCTGAAATTAATAGCAGAATATATAGCTGAACCCATTGTATAGATATTCAATAAAGCAACAGAAGCTGGACACTTTCCATCTTGTCTAAAATCATCGATAGTCATTCCCGTATTTAAAAAAGGAAGCAGGGAGGAGGCATCAAATTATCGACCTATATCTCTAATAACAAATATATGTAAAATCTTTGAAAAACTTCTGAAAAATAGACTAAATTCTTTCCTCAAAAAACATAATATCATTTCAGAATCGCAATTCTGTTTTCAAGATGGAAAATGTACACAAGATGCACTGGTTGAGTTCACCAAACACATTTATAGAGCCCTTGATAATAGTAAACCCTTCTTCTTCTTCTATGCACATGGTGGACTGGTTCCGGAGAACCCGTGCACGCAGGCCTCTTTACTTGGGCCCATTGTGCGCCCACATGATCTGAGAATCAGCTGGGCATACCGATTTCTCTGATGAAACTCAGCTGAATCTCTTTGACATCTTCTGGGTTCAGAATTATGCTACCCAGGTTGATCTCCTTCTGGTGCACCAGAGTGGGGCACTCAGTAAGGATGTGCGACGATGTTTCGTCATCTTCCAGGCACCATCTGCATAAGGGATCATCTGTGATCCCGATGAGTTCCATGTGCCTGTCTAGGTGATTGTGTCCCGTTAGGAGCCCAGTCAACAGTCCTGATATCCCGTCTGTTGAGTGACAGGATCTCTCTTGACAATTTCTTCGAAGGCCCCTTTATTACGAGCTTCGATTGTCTCATGCATGGCGCCTCCTGCCATGTTTTGATGAACTGCTTTTGCAGCAGTCCCTCCATGTTTGAGACCACCACCATGCTATTGGGTATTCCCAAGATTGGTTCCGGTCCGACCGGAGTCTTTCCCGATCCAATCTTGGCTACTCTGTCGGCCTCTTCGTTCCCAGGAACACCTGTGTGTCCGGTACCCATATGAGGCTGACTTTCCTTGTTTTTTGCAAACTTTCTATGGCGTTTCTACACTCGTACACCAATTTGGATGTGATCTTGTTTGATCCTATCGCCATGATTGCTGCCTTGCTGTCCGAGTAGATGAGAATAGGTCCTCGACTTCTGTTGACGAGGCTTTCCTGAAAGCAGGTGAGTATAGCATATACTTCGGCCTGGAACACTGAGGCGTATTTGCCTAGAGGAACTGAGATTTCTCTCTTTCTACCTTCCTCGTATACTCCTACGCCAGACATTGCCCCAAGTTTTGATCCATCTGTATACCAGGTTGATCCGTAGACAGGGGGTCTGCCATTCATCCCTCGTGGGGATAATGATTTTTGGTCCCTTTTTAAAATTCAGAACCGGCGGGATGCTATCTCTTTCCATTTGTAGGATTGGACAGCCCTCCTTTGCCTTGTTCCAAATATTGGAGTGTCCATGGTCTGCCTCCGTGCCAATCCATTGACCTGTACCTTGGAGTTTGTAGGCAGTACGCATGGCTTCATGTTCAATGACTAGGTGCAGAGGTGGCAGTCCTAGCAGAACTTCTAGAGCTCTGGTAGGCGTCGTCCTCATAGCACCTGTCATTCCTAGGCAAGCCAGTCTTTGTACTTTATCTAGTTCATTTCTCGATTTGGTTCTTGTGGTGCCGGTCCACCAAATGATGGACCCGTACGTTAGCGTCAGGCGAATTATCGCCGTATATATCCAATGTAGGGTTTTTGGTGTCAAGCCCCACGTCTTACCAAAGGCTCTCCTGCATGCCCAGTAGGAACAGATAGCCTTCTTGGTGCGATTTTCAATCTGCTCGTTCCAGGTCATCTTGGAGTCTATGATGACTCTAAGGTGTTTCGTCGACCCTTTGTACGGAAGCTGTCTTCCTGAGATACGTATATCTGGAAGAGTTCCTATTTTGCGTTTCTTGGTAAAGAGTACCAAGTCCGCTTTTTCTGGATTGACTCTTAACCCTCCGGTAGAACACCACTGTTCCACTCTGCTAAGAGCTTTCATGATTATTTCTCCCAGCAGGTTTACCGATTGGTCTTGAGCCAGCAAGACCAAGTCGTCTGCATACGCTTGTGTGTACAGCCCTGACTCATTCAGCTCCGTGAGAAGCTCGTTAACCACCAGGCACCATAATAGGAGTGACAGAACTCCTCCCTGTGGACACCCTCTTGATACCTTGTCAGCGACGGTTCTCCTGATTAGTTCTGTCGTTACCACTCACTGCGATAGCATGGCCTCGATCCACCTGATCAGGGTTTGATCAACCACATGCCGCGCCGCGGCTGGCAGATTGACTCAAATGACGTGTTGTCAAATGCTCCTTCTATTGAAATTGAAATTGAAATTGTTTATTGAAATAGGAATCCTAATATACATATGTCAATGAAGACCCCCATTGCGGATTGTCCACTAGTCAGTACTCTCTCTATCATGTGTGTCAGGTGGTGGAGAGCTGTGTATGTGGACTTTCTTGTTTGGTAGGCATACTGTTGCTTGTGCAGTGGATTACTCTGCAGAGATTGTTCTCTGATGTGCCGATCTACCAGCCTTTCGAGCGTTTTCATAAGAAAGGATGTCAGGCTGATGGGTCGGTACGCCTTGGCTTGGGAGTAGTTAGTTTTTCCTGGTTTTGGAATAAATACGATTCTAACTGGCCTCTGGTATGTAGCCCAGGGCCAGACACGATCGAAGTATTCTTATAAGTTATTTATATTTACTTGATTTGAGTCATGCACACTTGAAAATTTCGGGTTTGAAGTTGGTCAATAATCCTATATATGATTGACACTAGTGGATAGACCAATATAATTTCATTAGGTGTGCATGCGTGAATGTTTTCATGCATCATCATCTCATTCATCTCGCTTAGATGTTTGATAGAAGAACATGCATCAACCTCCACACCAAGTAGATGTGTATAATATAATGTGTGAGTTAGTTAGCTGCATTTCATTGGGATAAAGTGTCCAAAATATTCCAAAAATTGTTGTGCCAACTGGACCAATGACAAAGTTGAGGAAACATTGAGAATTTTGAATGAAATAATCAATGTGATTAAGATATTTGATTATTCCTACCTGCATTCCAATCTGCTACGAATGAGACACAGTACTGGTGCATGTCTAGAAAAATATAAGGTATACTAGAACTATTCCTACTGCTTTGTTCAAACTGAAAATGTCAGGTCATGAAGAAAAAACAACCCAACAGATTTTCAATGAAATAATACAAAGCAAAAATGAAATAAAAAATGCAATACAAGCAAGGGAGACTAGGGTCAGGCTTGATTTCGAAACGCTGAAAAACAAAGTTATTCACCTAGAAGAAGAAAACAAAGAACTGAAACAAAAAGTAGAATCACTGGAAAGAACAGCAAAGAAAAATAACTTCCTGATTTTTGGTCTAGCAAAATCTTTTGAAGAGATCACCCCGGAGAATATTTGTAAAGAAATCAACAATCTCCTTGGAGTTAGCATAACGATTGCAGATATTAACGATATCTACCGTCTGGGACGATCCAATAATAGCCCAATCAAAGTAGAGTTAATATCTCACCTGAAAAAAAAATCATTTTGGAGAATTGCAAAAAGCTGAGAGGTACGAACGTTTATATTGCCCATGACCTAACGGAAATACAGAAAGAAGAAAATAGAATACTACGGAAGCATATGAGCAAAGCCAAAGAAACGGTATATAATAGAGAGAGAGAGAATATACTTTATTATGTTCTTTATGTCTCTAACGGGGAATGCATTGTTAAAATTATTCGAAACTAATCCCTTGAATGAATTTCAAAAATTAGTTTCGAATAATTTTAACAATGCATTCCCCGTTAGAGACATAAAGAACAAAAAAAGGAAACCGTGGTTAACCAAAGGATTGAAAGTATCGGCAAAAAATATGCTCTCCACCAGATAAGAAAACATCTTGGCTGTAACAACATTCCCCGTTAGAGACATAAAGAACAAAAAAAGGAAACCGTGGTTACAACAAAGATAGAAATACTTACCGGAAAGTAATAAAAACAGCAAAAAACATATATTACTCAAACAGAATAGCACAAGGTGACAACAATCAGAAGGAAACATGGGCAATTATTAATGAGCTGAGAGGAAAAAACAAGGTTGATTCAGTGAAAACTGAGTTAAGCTCCGACGAACTTAATACATTCTATTCCTTGATAGCAGCTGAACTTGCTGAAAAAATTACGACCAGAACGGATCCAATGGAATATCTGAAAGCGACTTCCATTCAAGAAAACTTTTTTTTCATACCAACTGACATATATGAAATAAAAGAAATCTTCAGAGAAATACGGAAAAAAACTTCCTCTGGATGGGATGACATTTCTCTGAAAGTCCTTGAAAAATTGCCGGATATTGCTTTGAATGTCTTGGCAGAGGCTATTAATACATCGTTTTCCCGAGGATCCTTTCCATCATGTTTAAAAATCGCCATAATTATCCCAATACATAAAGGGGGAGACCATAACACTCCTGCAAACTTCAGACCGATTTCCTTGCTACCGATCCTCTTAAAAATAATAGAAAAACTAGTGAAAAAAAGAGTAACTTCCTTTCTTAAGAAATTCAATGTACTGAGTTCACAACAGTTTGGATTTCAAAACTCAAAAAGTACCCAGGATGCCATCTTTGCATTCCTAGAAAACCTTTACCTCAAACTAAACGAAAGACAGGCGGCTGCGGAGTGTTCTCGATCTCTCAAGGCTTTTGATTGTGTGAGTCACGAAATACTGCTGCAGAAGCTTGAAGTTTATGGATTCAGAGGTTCGGCACTTTCTTGGTTCAAATCATACCTATCAGAACGTAGCCATAGTGTCTTACTCAATAGGGTGGAATCCAAAAAATGTGAAATCAACTGTGGTGTCCCACAAGGCTCAGTTCTAGGACCTGTCTTATTCCTGTTATATGTCAATGACTTGGCCAAAGTGGATATCCAGGGCCAATTCACTATTTTTGCGGATGACACCACAATCCTCTGGCAAAACAAAAGTATTACGGATCTGCATGAACAGATCAGTGTGGACCTTAACAAGGTAAAGAAGTGGTGTGATGCCAATCTCCTTTCGTCAATATAAGCAAAACGAACATTGTCTCATTCAAATGTGATATCAATGAAATCCCATTGGAGAATGGAACAATTACAAATGTTTCAGAGAACAAGTTTTAGGGTTGCATATTGATGAAAAATTAAGATTTGAAAGCCATATCAATAAATTGTGCAGACGGTTCGGCTGGCTGCTTTGCTTGTACGAGTTGTCTCTAACGAGCTAGATATTGCCAATGCTAGAAAGGTCTACTACTCATTGATTGAGGCACACCTTAGATATGGTATTTCCTTTTGGGGGCTGTGTTCACAATATCTCTTTGATAGGGTCTTTATTTTGCAGAAAAGGGCGATCAGGTATTTATGCAAAGCCAATTATCGCGATTCGTGTCGTATAGTATTTTTGGAGCAGAGAATTTTAACCCTGGCATGTCTTTTCATTCTAGAGACAGTATGTCTCATACACAAAAAGTATAAAGATATAGCAAAATCTACCTCAACATATAAAACACGATTATCACTCCATGTCTCACTTCCAACGCCTATATCCTCCCTAACACAAAATTCACTAATATTTAAAAGCAGAAAATTATTCAATCATCTTCCTAGCACCATAAAAGAATACAAAACGGTATTCACTTCAGAAAAAAAGTAAAAAATCTCTTGGTCACAAAAGCCTATTATACGTTGGATGAATTCTACCAGGACTCACTTACCTGATCTTAAACTATATTTATAAATAAATAACCCTTTATCATATTTGATCACTCGGAACTCTCTAATAGTTTTTTTGTTATATGCAAGGGTTAATTTTTATTCGCTAACAGAACGTTTTTATACATATAAACATAAACTTATTTATTTATTTGTAATGTTGAATTGACTCGGCCGTTGCTGTAATTTAAGTCCTTGTCTAGTATTAATGTTAAATCTTATAACTTATTTTTATTTTATCTTATTTTATATTGTATACATTTTAAATTACCTATTGTAGTTGTATCCTTAAGCTTTGTCAACGAGAATTGTATTCTTCCGATATTAAAGCATATTTTGATTGATTGATTGATTATCATAAGAAACCAAATTCTTGTTGACAAAGTTTGCTTACATCTAAAAGTTTTAAGATATGTATAGTACATACTGGTCAATGATTAATATAAAGTAATAAGATAATATGTCAGTTTCCTACTAGTTAATATGTAAAAATGTAAATATGTAATATGTAAAAAACATGTATAAATAAAATAGACAGCATATACAATATAAAATAGACAGCAAATACAATATAAAATAGACAGCGAATACAATATAATTACACAAACAAACAGACATTGTATAGACTAGCCGATAACAAATAAATAGGATATTGTAAAGTGTAGAGCTTATATAAAAGGAAACAAACTTGTTGTGAATGAAATCGTGTATTCAATCGAAGAGCTGGAACAAGTGGATGGAACAGAAGAAGAGACTACTAAAACAAACAGTGCGCCACCAACACCAACCACCCAACGAATTGAAATACTGAAACCGGCCAAGGAACATCAAGCAACAAAAAGTTCAATTATTGCTGAGGATTCACCAACACCTCCCCAAGATACCCCAGATACTCCATAAGTTAAAAAACCTACAAAACCGAATAATATAACACTGAAACCTATGATTGCCAAGGAGAAATTAAGAAGTCACTCCACGAAAGATGTGAAGAAATAGGTTAGTCATTCAGATGCCATTTTCGTTAAATCAAAGTAAACAAACCTTTTATAGCATTCCTTACTGAACTTATTTCATTGAGCAATCACCTGTGCTAACTAATTATTATTGTTGGCAGTCTTCAACCGAAATTATCTTTATCAAATAGTAGATAGACTTTTTTTAACACTGTGTTTTCTTTACTCATATAGAAATCGTTTACTGTTTTTTGAAGGAACAAACTGAATGAAGAACTGAA
Source organism: Gonioctena quinquepunctata (assembly GCA_018342105.1). Lineage (NCBI taxonomy): Eukaryota > Metazoa > Arthropoda > Insecta > Coleoptera > Chrysomelidae > Gonioctena > Gonioctena quinquepunctata. The sequence continues at coordinate 137,757 of JAFIRS010001865.1, read as the reverse complement.
ATAAACACAGAATTGTATACAGAATGAACCCATATATAAGAGAGTATACAAATGACCCAATTATTGCGAAAACTATTACCAATACAGAAAATTTTAAATTTATAGAAAGAAATAGACTAAAATGTCTACATTTGAATATCCGTAGTATATCTAAAAATTTTGATGAATTTTTAATATTTCTTGGACAATTTTCAGAGATTATCGATCTCATCGTTTTATCAGAAACCTATACTGTACATGACCTTAGTTTATTCAATATTTCTGGATACGAATGTTTTTAAAATGAAGGGAACGTCAATAAAAACGACGGCGTTATAATTTACATTATGATCTGGAGTATGAATGCGAAATAAAACATATTGGTGAAATTAGAATACTGGAAATGAATATCTCTATGATGGGAAGCTGACAAGCTGACAAGCTGTAAGGGGGTCGGCTTTAGAATAGCCCCATGGTAAATTCTGCCTGTCGTAAGAGGCGACTAAAAGGATAACCGTAGGTGGAAGATGGTCTCATCGCCCGGTGAAATACCACCATATCGACTTTGTGTGCTGTGAAATGGATCATTCCATGTTTCAGTGTTCGGTCGATACTTTCCGGTCTCCCTCTTTCCTTTTACCCAATTCCTCCTTTATTTTCAGGTGCATCCTAATAGTAATAATGATGAAGTCTCCTAGAGTAAAACACTCGAAGCAAAATACCTCTCCATTCGATTTCCGGGCGAGAGGTACTCGAGGGACTCAACATTAAAGATTAATTTTGCAACATCCGCGGACTCAACAAGAACATCAATGACGTCCACCATCACCTACAGACGAAAAAACCGGATATTCTGGCTCTAACAGAAACACAAGTAAACTCGTCCACCAACAAGGTCCATATGCTTTGTCCTGGTTAAGAACTCCATTCTCGATTCAGGTTCAAAGGTGGAGTCTGCCTTTACGCTAAGGCTAACCTTTCATGCCAGCGTGAAGAGAGTTTGGAACCGAAAGACTTTGATGTGATGTGGTTCAAGCTATCTGATACCAAACTGACTAAGTTCCTCTGCTGCCTTTACCTATCACCTAATGAACCTTCATATAATGACCTCTTTGAGTTTTTATCACTCAAACTGGACTACATTCAGGAGAACCATCCAACAGCTGAAACCATAATCATGGGAGACTTTAATGTACATAACGCTGCCTGGCTCAAATTCTCTAACAAAACAGATGATGCGGGTCGTCAAGCCGAGGCCTTCGCCATCACTCATGGTCTAGAACAACTGGTCGATCTACCAACCCGCATCCCTGATGTCAACAACCAGTCTGCCAATACACTAGATCTTTTCCTCACCACCAATCCTGACCCGTATAGAATAGAAGTTTGTGCCCCACTTGGAAATTCTGATCACACCCTCATCTCCACAACATGCTCTTTCCATTTACCATCGAGCTGCACAATACCACCCCGTCTCATGTGGCATTACAATTCGGCCGACTGGGAAGGTCTTCGTATGTTTTTCTCAGCGTTTCCATGGAAGAGAGTTTGTTTCTCTTCAGTAGATCCAACACGATGTGCTGAGACAATTTCTGAAATCATCATGTTGGGGATGCAAACTTACATACCGAATACCGAAAGAAGAACATCATCCGATAAGACCTGGTTTAACAGAAACTGCTCTAGAGCTGTGGCTTCCAAACAGGCAGCATACCATCGATGGCTAAAAAATCCGGGCCCTGAGACCAGAGCAGCATATGTCGAGGCTCGAGGCATATGCAAAGAGACAATAGAATGCTCAAAAGATGCCCACAATGCCAAAATTAGATCAAAACTTGCTGAATGTCCTAACGGATCCCGTTCATTTTGGTCTTTCGCCAAAGCTGTGGGAAGAAACTTCACTTCCAGCTCATTTCCTCCTCTAACCAAAGAAGATGGAACACTAGCAACGACTGCCCAGGAAAAAGCCAATATCTTTACGCACCTATTTGCTGGAAATTCCACCCTGGATTCATCGGAAAACAACCCCGAACATTACACCTATTGACAGTCACATGCCCGAGATCACCTTTCGCAACGCATCTATCAGAAAGATTTTGCTGGGTCTCAACACCAACAAAGCCTGTGGATCTGACGGAATCCCGCCGATTGTTCTCAAGAAATGTGCCCCGAACTAACACCTGTTCTTTGCAAGTTGTTCAACCACTCTTACAATTGGGAGTATTTCCGTCCAATTGGAAAATTCAAAGTATTGCCAGTCCCTAAAAAGGCAAAAGGCCCTACCTAGCAACTACAGACCTATCGCACTGCTATCTATTATTTCAAAGGTCATGGAAAAAGCCATCAACATCGAGCTCATGAAATATCTGGAAGACTCAGGAATTGTCAACGATAGGCAATATGGCTTCCGCCATCAGAGATCAACTGGTGACCTGCTCGCTTACGCCTCACATATATGGCAGCTATCTATTGAAAATTATGGAGAAACTTTAGCTGTGGCATTAGATATCTCCAAGGAGTTCGATCGAAGTTTGGCACCAGGGACTCCTCGCCAAGCTTCCGCCTTATGGCTTGCCCCTCAGCTGTGTTCTCTGCTTGCTAGTTTTCTCTCAAACAGATCTCTCCATGTAGTGGTCGATGGAGTTTCATCTGACACTCTACTCATAAATGCTGGTGTTCCGCAAGGATCTATTCTCGCACCAACACTATTTCTACTTCACATCAACGACCTGTTGAAAGCAACTTCATGTCCAGTACACAGCTTTGCCGATGATAGTACCCTCCATACCGCTTTCTCTTCCAGGGCCCCTATATCAGCCCGTGAAACCAGAAATGAACGAGGAAGAAATGTTAATAATATAAATATGGACTTAGCAACAATTCTCGAGTGGGGATCTAATAACTTGGTAGAATTCAATGCAAACAAAACACAAGCATGTCTTTTCTCTAGAAAAGCCGATCTCACTGTGCCTAACATAACTTTGTCAGGAGTAACCATACCACTGAAGTCATCCATATCGATGCTTGGTATTACTATCAGCAATAATCTTTCCTGGGAAAATCACGTGAGGTCCATTGCCAAAAGTGCATCCCAAAAACTTGGTTTTTTGTTTGGTGCCAAGAGCTATTTCACACCCACTCAACTGCTTATGATCTATAAGGCACAGATCCGACCTGTCCTGGAATACTGTTCCCATATTTGGATCGCGGCACCTAAACATATCCTGAGGCTATTGGATTCTGTCCAAAAAAGGGCAATTCGTCTCGTCGGTGATGCCTCGCTTACAAACTCGCTCACTTGTCTGGAACACCGTAGAAAAGTTGGCGATTTGTCTCTATTTTATAGATATTTTCATGGGCGATGCTCTTCTGAAATATCAACAATCGTTCCTGCTTTGGCAGTCTCTTCGAGACTAACCCGTCAAGTTTAGTCATCACACCCCTTCGTGGTCAATTTGGAGACCTGCAGAACATCACTTTCCAAAGACTCGTTCATCCAACGAACAGCGAGGCTTTGGAACTCATTGCCTAGGGAGGTGTTCCCGAGGCATACAACCTCCAGAAATTTAAGAAGAACACCAACTCCTACCTTCTTTCCCTTGGTTCCCACGATGTTCTCTGAACATTACAGGATATCCCTTTTCGTGGGAACCAGAACATAAAAAAAAAAAAAAAATATTAGTCACTGCACTTTACCGATCTCCAAGCACGTGCTGTGTAAAATTCAACAGTGACCTTTCCGAATACTTACATCACATAGATAAAGCAGATGTCCATATTATAATTGGAGACATAAACATAGATCTTCTTTCTGACAGTAGAGATGCTGAAGAATATAATAACATTCTCAATACTGAAAATTTTGTTTCGTACGTAAATCAGTGTAGTAGGCCGAGTAGTGGTACATGCTTAGATCATATATTCATCAAAGCTAAAAACAGTATAAAAATCAATTCATATATATTCAAAATAAGCATTACAGATCACTTTGCAGTTTCTGTCGAATTGAAATTGAAAAGGAAAGGGTGCTGCGAACAGAAAGTAAATAAAAAATACACTAACTATGAAAAACTGAAAAAAGATATTGAATACGAAACCTGGAATAACATATATGAAACTGAAGATGTCGAAAAAATGGCCGAGATCTTCATGAATAAACTAACTCAATTGATAGAGAAAAATACTGTCACAGTAAAAATCAAAAAGAAAAAACATAAAAACAAAAACAAAATGGATCACACCTAAACTGATCGAATTAATAAATGGAAAGAATCAGATGTATCAAGATATGATGACAGAGCCGGACAACGCAAATCTGAAAACCCAATACAACTCACTGAAAAACAAATTAAGCAGGCTATTAATTTCAGCAAAAAAAAACTATTCAAAAAAAATCATTGATAACAATGGCAATAATTCCAAAGCACTCTGGCAATGTGTGAATGAACTATGTGATAAATCCGAATCTTCATCAGAAATAAAAACTATTATGCTGAACAATGGCACAGTGACAAATAACCAAATGGAAATCTGTAATTCCTTCAATGAATACTACTCTTCACTAGGCGAAATATATGCAAAAAGAATACCAGATATCGTCGATTACAACACTGAAGAGAAAAGACTTCAAAATTCAATGTGTCTATATGATACCGACGAATCTGAAGTACGTGACATCATAATGAATCTGAAACCTAAAAAATCGCCAGGCTTCGATGGAATTCGCTCAGAAACACTCAAAATAATCTCAAATGATATCAAAAGACCACTCTCATGCCTTATTAACAAATGCTTCGAGACAGGATGCTTTCCGAAAATGTTCAAAACAGGTATAATCAAACCTCTATTCAAAAACGGAGACGAAACAAATATGATCAACTACAGACCCATAACCCTGATCTCGAATATTGCAAAAGTTATCGAGAAAATTTTACAAAAACGGCTGGTAAAATTCACAAAGAAATACAAACTGATAGCCGACCAGCAGTATGGATTCCGAGAGGGGAAATCGACAGAAGATGCAATACAAGCCTTAACATCTTATACATATGAAGCCCTAGACAAAAAAATTCCAATAATGTGCATCTTTGTCGATCTCTCCAAAGCATTTGATACGGTTAGCCATTGTAAACTCCTGAAAAAATTGGAAAATTGTGGGATACGGGGAAGAACATATGATCTATTCAAAAGTTATCTGAGTAACCGTGAACAGAGAGTTAACATCGGCAATAAATTAAGCAGACCTGAAATAGTGACATTTGGAGTTCCTCAGGGAACCATACTGGGACCCATCCTATTCACTATTTATCTAAATGAACTCCTACTTCTTCAAACAGAGGGAAAAGTAGTGAGCTTTGCTGATGATACTGCCATTTTATATAGAGGCTCAAACTGGCAGCAATTGAAGGCATCAGCTGAAAACGACTTTTCGAAAATCGAAAGATGGTTCTCACACAACAGACTAACAATTAATTTTGAAAAAACCAAATACCTACCCTTTGCTTCATACTCCAATGGATTACCAAATATGGGACCTCTGAAGATTGGCGATACATATTGTATTCCTGAAAGTCAATCCATCAAATATTTAGGCATCACTATAGATAGGCATTTACGCTGGGATTTGCAGACAAAGAATACGGTTAGGAAGTTGAGAGGCACTCTTTCCAAATTCAAATATTTGAGAAATTATCTGGATAAGTGGCATCTAAGAACGCTATACTTCGCACTTGTACAATCTCAAATATCCTATGGTATAATAGGGTGGGGAGGAGTGAATGACTGTTACCTCACAAACCTTCACGTTATCCAAAAATGGATACTGAAAATCATACTAAATAAAGGCAGAACTTATTCTAGTGATAGTGTGTACAAGGAAGCTGCTGTTCTGGATATTCACCAACTGTTCTGCCTGAGTATAATGAACGCTATTAAAAATAGTATATTAAAGTATAAGTGGATAAAAAGGGCTTTAAAACACGCGCGATTTTTCGAGCACGACGGCGCAGCCGGAGTGCTCGAAATAGAGCAAGTGTTTTTAAGACCAGTTATCCACGAATACTTTACGTTATTTTTTTTTATTGGTGCACTTTGAAATCATATATACTGGTATTATTACTACAAAAAATAGATATAAGAACTAATAATGCAAGAAGGTTGAATTCGTGATGTGACATCAGTATACCTTTCGTTGTCATGGAAATGAGAAAAACATTCATTTGCAATTTGTTACCAAAGATCAATATTTGTTGTCACCAGAGATCAAAAATGAATTATTCTAATATCGATTTTTTGAATAGTGAGGCAGAATCGCGGTTAATACCGCGAAAATCCAGTGATATATATAAAAAAGAATATGAAAAGTTCATCAAATGGATGGAGGAGCACATATAAATGAACGAATCGTGAGTAATATTTTATTTGACGTTACAAGGTGTCAGTCAGATCAATAATCACAAATTTGTCATTTAGACTTCACGTTTCTCGATTTGTTGATGTTGTCATGGTTACCTTTAAAAAACGCGCGTTTTTTAAAGTTCGATTTAAACACGCTGGGGCGTGCTTTAAATGGGTAAAAAGGGGCACCAATAAAAAAAAGGAAATATCCATTTGGAACCAGTCATTCACCCCCATAATACTAGAAACCGGTATAAACTCCTAAAAGGACCTCGTTGCGAAAAAACCATAGGGCAAAAAAACTCTGAATACATAGCTCCACGAATTTACCAGATACTACCAGTAGAAATAAAAACAACCATCAATCCAGGAATATTAAAAAAAAAGTGAAAAAATGGTTAATAGAAAGCGAAAGATCCTTCCTCCAAGATTACATTAACTAATTAATTCTATATATCTTTCTTTTATAAACTAAATTTGAATATCTTTCAAATTGTTATTTATATATACATGTACTTGAACACCATGTAGTACTTCAATATTCATACATAAACAATCACTCCACGTATACTTATTGTTTTGTGCTAACTAAACTAAAAGATTATACTTACTCGATAACGAAACTGTCGTTACTGTGACACCACACCACCCGATTGTGAATTTTTTTACTAGATAATGCCAATGCTAGTACCATACTGATCATGTAATGTTTGTATTAGTCTGTGACACCCGTACCCAACTATGATGTCCACCCAATTTATTTTAATTTATCTTATTTATCTTTGTTAGTCATAAATGTAATGTTTGTATTAGTCTGTGACACCCGTACCCAACTATGATGTCCACCCAATTTATTTTAATTTATCTCATTTATCTTTGTTAGTCATAAATGTAATGTTTGTATTAGTCTGTGACACCCGTACCCAACTATGATATCCACCCAATGTATTTTATATATTATAATTTTATCTTTATTTCAGCTTTGTTAGCAATAGAAACAATTAAAATCTACAATCCCTTATATAATATATTTTAGAATTAGTATTCAGATCACCTAGCTATATCACGCACAAGCGATACTTATGTTATTGCTTCTGTGATGCTCTTGTTTATTTATATTTCTAAATGTACCTAAACTTTATCTATATGTACATTCGATAAATAAACTTTATTATTATTATTATTAAGTAGGAGGATAATAATATCCAGTCCCTCTTGGAGGAGGGCCAGAAAAATACCATCCTCCCCTGGTGATTTGAATGGTGAGAAGGTCTTTACGGCCCATCTCACCTTTTCGTACGTTACCACTCTTGCAGCCGTTTCATAGTCCACATGAGTTTTCTTCATTGGGCTCGTCCTCAAGGCTGGCTGAGTGATTGGTTCTGATTCAGGGAAGTGTATGGAGATCAGGTATTGTAGAGTCTCCTCCGCTGATGCAGTTTCCTGTCCATCAGGCAGGGACAGGCTACCCACTCCCTTCCCTGGATCCTTAGAGAGCTAATGTCCTCGCAGTAGGCCCGCCAGCTGTTTCTTTGTGATTGCCGTATGGCTTTCTTGTACTCCCTCTGGGCAGACCTATAGTTTTCCCAGTCGAGTGGTACTTTCGTTCTTTTTGCCTTGTTTAGAAGCTTTCTTGTTACCCTGCGGTGGTTCTCGATTTCCGAGTTCCACCCGGGTGTTCGTGTATTTTCTGACCTCTCTTTGAGAGGGCAGCTGTTTTCGTACGAGGAAATAATCGCCTCCTTTAGATGCCTTACGGCGGTATTTAGTAAACCCTCAATAGGCGTGTTTATAGACTTATCAAAGGCGTTTGACACTGTGAGCCACCCCATACTATTATCTACCCTAGAAAATAATGGCATACGAGGAAATACGCTTAATTTAATTTCATCGTACCTTAAAAATAGATATCAAGTAGTTAAGATTGGAAATGTCACAAGTACCTCGGAAAAAATAGAATGTGGAGTACCACAAGGAACTGTCCTGGGACCAATTCTGTTCTGTATATATGTAAATGGCAGAATTATCAGCTTTGCCGATGACACGGCAGAAAAAGACTTGGAAATCATAAAAGACTGGTTCGACTATAAAAAACTATCTCTCAACATAGAAAAAACATATTTTTTGCCATCCTGTAACTACCATTCCTCTCTACCACAAGATGGAATCACCATATTGACTACATTGTAAGGAAACTAAGATGTGTCTTAATAAGTTTTGACAATTCCAATACATATTTGACTTGAAACAAAAAAAACAATCTATTATAGCCTTGTCCAGAGCCACATAACGTATTGTGTGGTAGGCTGGGGTGGGGCTACGAAAACTTACCTAAGGCCACTTGAGGTAATACAAAGGAGATTTCTGAAACTCATACTTAACAAAATCTTAAGATATGCAACTGAGAACTTGTATAATGAAGCAAAAGTACTCACTATTAGACAACTACATTTCAAAAATATTATTCTAAAACAATTTAAACAAAATAATCACAACCTGAAGCAAACACATAATTACAAAACACGTAATAAAAACCAATACATAATACCTTACGCTACCCAATCAATTGGACAACAATCACACGAATTTCTAGGGCCAAAAACATTCAATAGTTTACCCCAAGAAAACAAAAATTCAATTCAATTCATAAACAAAAAAAAATTGTCCATGACTACATAACTAAAATGCCTTGTCTGTCGTTTCATAAACTTATTGACAACAAAAAAAAAACAAAAAAAGGTTTTTTACTGCGTTTTTAATTATTTTTTATTTTTATGTATTACTGTGTCGATTCCTTTTATTATTAGTAACTCTAATGTGATCTGTAAATATATATGTATGTATGCGTGTCTATACGTATATATAAGTGTATATGGCATGACATATGACTAAAACTATATATAAGATTTTATATTAAGATATATTTTGTAACACTCTATATTGAACCACCCACAAGGAGATTTCCCTCCTGTGGTAATTTCAATTTATTCAGGTTATGTAAACATTATTATTCTGTAACCAATCTGTATTATGCTGCTGAATAAATTTCATTTATTATTTATTATTATTATTCTCTCATTATTAATATACTTAAAAAATAAAATGAAAATAGAATTACAATTATATATATATATATATATATATATGTATATATATATATATATATATATATATACAGAATCCGCATACAGACAATGGTCAATCTTGACTACGATGTCACATTTATGAGGGGACTATCGAGGATTGCCATGATTAACAAAATATTTTAATTTTATTTGCATTGCTAGTCAAGTACACGAGAGTAATAAAGTGAATACAGTATATTGAAAGAGTACCGTTCAAATAGAATAATGGTGAAATGAACTGTTACATATGTAACTCTATGAGTCATATTTTTCAAATGTTTAAGTATATTAATCATGAGACTGAGTGTGTATTATAAGGTTTATTTTCTAATATTTTTTTCCTCGGTCAGCAGTTTTTCGAAAAATCTTAAAATACCCTTAGAAGGTCGCTGATTCCCTATAGTGGCAAGAATAATATGTTTTGTGCCATCATATTTCAGCGTTTCAATGGAATATCTTAGGTGGAAATCCCTGGTCAGCAGAATTATTAGAAAAATCACAAGTAGAAACTACCCCTAAATGAGGAAGGATTGAATTTTTTAATATGGTGGCACGGAGGCATCCCTTCATAAATGTCAATTTTGCATTATGATCTTGATAAACGCATTACAAGTTGTTATATTAACATCGCTTATTACATGACAAGAAATAGAGAGTTTCGATTACACCCTGTATCAACTAATGAAATTGCTATCGTGGTCGCGTAAAATTAATCTAATATACCTTAGGTGTAACTGAAATTTCAGCAAATTCTATCGATGCCTAGAAACCCCCTTATATATGTGCCTTTAGTCCTTTCCACTACAGACTCGAGTTATATATTTCCAACTTCAAACTCAAACTACCCAGATTTTTCGATTCATAAGTTTGAGATTTCGAGTTTGAAGTTGGAAATTCTGAGTTAGAACTGGGAATTTCATTTTCCAAATTAAATCTTGAAATTTCCAACTCAAAATTCGAATTTTTTTAAAAAATATACTCTGAAATTGAGTTTGCAGTTGGAAATTCCTATTTGAACTGGAAATTTAGTTTTCCGACTTACATTAAAACTTGGAAATTCCGACTACAAACTGGAATTTTGAGTTTGAACTGAAAATTCCATTCTTGAAATTAGAAAAAACATTACTTTTTCCTATGAATGATTTTTTTCTTATGCATTGTCATCCTTATAATCTATATTAAAATTCCCTAATAATATAAATTTATTTTTGAGAAAATAGTTTCACTTGAACTGGAAAAGTGATAAAGTCCTCCAACTAATCACCTTTCATTTTATATTTTTACTTTGATACATCACATCCAAAATTTCTAGGAACAATATTGTTTCTTCAAATTCGATAATCCACTTCGTCTTTAATAAACATAAGAACACCTCCAATGTGCCGATTATTGCTGTCACATCTGATTACATTGTAATTTGTACCTCAAAATCTTCCATAGATAGATAGAGTTTATTTAACCATGTTACATACAAGTACGTTTACAGCAGGTCAGGACAGAAAACAATAGGATGATGACACATAAAAGGGCCAATATTTACAAATTATAATATGATAAAGGTAGTAAAGAATGATATCTATGATATAATAAAAACTGACAAATATATCTTATACAATAAAAAAAATGACAGATATCTAAAATATAATGAAATAACATCAATAATAATATCAGTAAAAAACTTTTCAACAAAAAATTAAACCGACGAAATACGGAAATGAATAGCAAAAAATAAAATAAACCTTTTTAGTCTCAATAACTAAGCTCCTAAATTAATGTCAGTAACTAATTTTGAGTCGGTGCCCAACAAACAAGCAAATAAATTAGGTAAAGCGTAAAATGATGGCATCGAGTTGCGCGGTGACATTCTGATAATTTTTTTGAAGTAATTTAATGATCTTCGTTGATTGTTCGTTTGGCGCCGGCTCAAAATTATTTACTTGCATTAGTTTAGGAGCTTAGTTATTGAGACTATTTTATTTTTTGCTTTTCAGTTCCGTATTTCGTCGGTTTAATTTTTTGTTAAAAAGTTTTTATTTTAAATTTTTTGTGGCTGATATCTACTAATTACTACCTACTTGTTTTTTGATTACTTCCAAAATACTTACTTACGCACCTTACTTCAACTATTACCAGTTAAATAATATGATTATCTACTTTTACTATTTGTTGTAATATAAATTATTTTTGTTGTTCTGGTTAGTTTATTTCATTACTTTGTATATCATTCCATCCTCTCATAGAATATAATGATTGTGATGGATGTAGGAGAACAAAAATAATGACATTAGCGATCTGTCATTGTCAACTACATACACATATGTAGTTGACAAGGTTCACAAGTGAAAAATCAATTATTCTCTATTTTTCTACCCGTAAGGGTGGATAATTCCATTCGAAATCCCAATATGATCAACTATGTGGTATACCCTATCTAATAAAAAAAGAATCATCCAAATCGAAGAACCCAGTACAAAGTTATACCTGATAGAATCGGTTAACGGACCAGAATTCAGAGGGTGAGTGATCAATATCCTTCATTTTGCTACCCTTAGGGGTGGATTTCATCTTTTAAATTCAAATGGGACCAACTTCGAAGTACACCCTATCCACTGAAAAAAGAATTATCGGAATCGGACGTCTCAGTAAAAAGTTATGCGTGATCATACATAAAAAAAATAAAAATATACGCGTCGACTAGAGAACTTCCTCCTTTTTGGTTTCGTCGGTTAAAAAACAATAGGACAATAATGACGTTGTAGAAAAATTGAATTACCGTGATGGTAATACAAAAAAATATTTTAAAAATATATATTCTGTAACTCTAGATTCACTTGATACTATCACTGTGGGGTTATAACACACTATATAAGGAATTATTTCTGATTTATGTGGCAAAAAACTCAGTGTTCAAATAAATAATGTTATGATTAACATGAAGGCAGTTATTTACTATTGGTAATTTTTTTGTTATTTAGAATTTTTAGAAGGGGGCCAATCAACTAGAGTGGGAATATTATTTATGTATTTTATATATTTATTTTCTAATTTACTCTTACTTTGTTCGAAGGTTGTAGATGATGTGGTAACTTGATTATTCCCGTTTCGGACGTCCAGTCTTAACACATTCACTGCCCGAACTGCCCCTGTGGCAGGCACATGACAGTGCTCACCACGCGGAGTCCCGCCCGAGAGGCGTTTGCACATATACGAGTTTTTAAACGAAAAAAGTAGATGGCACCAAAACAACTCTTACATATCACCCGGACAGCGAATGTGTTAATGGTGTTGATGGCTTTGAAATTTTTTCTCGAGGTTTGCTTGTATCTGCAATCACCTTCAGGTGAATACTGGCGAACTCAGGTGCTACTTACCAATTTATATGTCTGTAGGTGCAGTGGTGTGTGTAATTCCACGCTTGGTTGACTAAAGGCGTTGTTGGCATCGATGTAGGCGGTTTCCTTGAACTTACGTTTGAACCAATGCTCCTCTCTATGTAGAAAGCTTATGTTGTCCCAAAGAATTCTATGGTGCTCAGTCCAAGTGTAGTCAGCAATTCCCGATTTCGATGTTTCTCCGCGTTGAGTCCATTTCTTGTGTTCTTCCAATCTTAGCGACAACGGCCTCTTTGTCTCTCCTATGCAGGAATCTCCGCATTCACATGGCACTTCATAAATGTAGTTCTTACTGATTTCGGTTCTGTTGTCAGGTTTGGTCTTGGTGAGGAAACTCCGTAAAGTACTGCTGGATTGAAAGAGCTCTTGATGTTGAACTTGTTTCCGATCCTTCTGATCTTCTTGGAGACATGTCTGATGTACGGTACCACTGTGCTTGGTTGTTGCTCTTCGGATGTCTTCGTTCTCTCGAGTTGTTTCAATACTTCTCCTAGGAGTTTCTCGGGGTATCCATTTCAGTGAAGGTCCGTTCTGATGTGGTTTAACTCAACATCTAGTGACTCTTTTTTGTTGCATATGTGTATCACTCTTTTCACCAATGTTCTTATGATAGCTCTCTTTGACGAACTCGGATGGTTGGAGCTGTAGTTGAGATACTGTCGCGTATTTGTCTTATAGACAGAGGTGTGGATGTCATTGCCGGTTTTCTCAATATTCACATCGAGGAAAGGTAAGGTACTGTTGGTTTCCATTTCCATCGTGAATTTGATCGGATTCCTGATGCTGTTGATTCTTGAAAAGAAATTCTGGAAGTGTTTTTTTATTTTATCATAATATTCCTTTTTGTTTGATCTCCAAAGATAGTTACTTTGTAAGTTTTGATTTTAATTTTATTTTGCAGAATGTCCTTCGCTGTTTCTGGTTTTGCAAATATTATTCTGAAGGGTCTAGATTTATCAGGTTCATATCGTCCAATACGTTGAATTCTAAATTCAATCTTTGACAATAATTTTTCACTGTATTTCTTTCATGTTCTATCCTTCCTTTTTTAATTGTTTTGGTTAATTCATCAACAATAAAAAAAAATCGATCCTCATCTCTAATCAGTTTTGGAACACTCTTGAAAGCATCACAACATTCTTCACATGTTTTTTTTGCAAGGTTATAGCCCTCACTTCAGATGGTTATCTGGCAACTATCACATACAGTAATCACAAGATTACAAGTCTTGCGGACCATTGCTATATTTCATAATAAAATAGTATTTAGATAGTACGTATAAACACTGGCGATTGGTTAATAATAATAAATATGCTTTATTATCATAAGACAGAATCTTGTTGACAAAGCTTGGTTAGTGAATACATATAGAATAAAAAATGCAATACATGACAAAAGATAATAAAAAATAAAAACGGTGCAAGGGTACAAACAATGTTAATGTATATATAAAAGTGTATAATAGTCAAATTTATAAAAGAGTAAACAAGAAAGTCACAATTTAAATGCACCTTAATTAATAAATATAAAAAAAAGAGTGAGTCAGTTAAATGTTTTTGATAAAATATTCCTGCAAAGTTTGAAAAGCTCTATCAGATAGAAATTGTTTGACTAACTTCCTGAATTGGAAGTCGTTTATATTGGCAGATCTTATGTACAGAGGTAAATGATTGTACATTTTCCCACCATTGAAAAATATGGAGTCTCTGGTGATGTTTTTATTTGGCACTGTGAGTTTCAGAGTGTGTCTGCTGTTCCGGGTGTTATAGTGGGAAGAAGACGCAGTAAAGTTTAATATATGCTTATTTATTAGACACACGGATTCCAGTATGAATAATGCAGTTACCGTTAGAATTTTATGGTTTTTGAAGAAGGTTCTACAGGAATCCCTTGGATTAAGGTTCCCTATATACCTTATTGCCCTTTTCTGTAAAATTAGTAAATTTTTAAATAATGTTGGGCTGCATGCTCCCCAAAACGGTATTCCGTAGCGTAAGTGAGAATCTATGAGTGCATAGTAAGCCATTTTTGCAGCGTTGAACCCCAATTCTTTAAAAATCACTCTATTCGCATAACAACCAGAGGAGATTTTGCCAGTGAGTTGCTTAACATGATCCTCAAATTTTAAATTCTGGTCAATGAACAATCCTAGAAATTTAGTGTTATTTTTTGTTTCCAATGATCTGTCTTCAAAGAAAAGTTCATTGAGTGTGCATCTAAATGATATTACATTAGTTTTTGTTAAGTTAAAAGATAATATGTTTGCATCACACCAATCTTCAACTTTTTCCAAGTCGGCAGAGATTATGTTGTGCAACTCACAAGTGTTTTTATTATTCCAAAGTATTGCGAAGAGGGTGAACTTCCCAGAGATATTGAGCTTGGTGAGGTCATTCACATATAATAAAAAAAGGATGGGACCCAACACAGAACCTTGTGGAACTCCCGAATTAATTTCCTTTTTTTATAGTTCTGCTGTTTTGACCATTTGTGTCCGTCCCTTTAGGTAGGAATTGAACCATTTAAAGGTTAATCCTCTACATCCATATCGTTGTAGCTTTCTCAGCAGTATTTTGTGATCAACACAGTCAAATGCCTTTGACAGGTCACAAAACACTGTGGCAGTCTTTTCACCGGCATTTATTTTGGAATAGACTTTATTCAAAAATGAGAAAATAGCATCGTGCGTATTTTTATTATTGTGGAAGCCGAACTGGTTTTCACTGATGATATTATGCTTATATATGAATTCAAAAAGTCGTTTTTTTACAAATTTTTCTATGATTTTTGCGATGGTTGGAATGAGAGATATAGGACGGAAATTAGAGGGATCATCAGAATCTCCTCCCTTGTGCAGAGGAATTACCACAGAGGTTTTTAGAAATGAGGGGAATATGCCTGTTTGGAAGGATAAATTTATCAGTGAAACCAATACATTTAGGGCACTAAGAGGAAGATTTTGTATTATTTTGCTCGATATTTCATCGTAGACTAGTATTTTTGTTTTTAATATCCTTCAAGATTTCAATCAGTTCATTAATGTTGGTCTCATAGAGAAACAGGTTCTCTTCCACACCCAAATTTTCTAGATGCACTAATGGGTCATAAGGGCTAACAATATTTTTGCTCATATTTTGTACAACAGTAAAAGTCATGTAAAGTTTCAGGGCTTAGAGTAATGTTATATTTTTGTTTTTTTGAGTTTCCTCTTAAGTCATTTATAATTGACCAGGACACTTTCATTTTATTGTGCGACGCACTGAGTCTGTTATTGTAAAATAATTATTTTGCTCGCTTGATTGTCGTTCTATAAATTCTGCGGTAATAAATAATAGACATTATTTGTGAATTTCCGAATATAATGCATTGACCGCATATTAATAGAAGAAATTTTGTTTAATTTTGATTTTTTGTTTTGGGAATGAAGCCTCAAATACATCTATTAAAAGCTTGTGAAATAAGGGGAAAGGATCATTATGCGAAAGAATAATTTCCCAGTCAATCTGAAGACAATTCTGATAGAACCTATTATAATTTCTCCTGCTAAACAGTCTTCCATATTTACATTTGTTTACTGAGCATAATACTTTTTGCTCATCAAAGTTGTTACAAATATAGTCAATGAGAGTAGACGAGAATTGTGAGATACCGGTATTGGATTTAACATGCATAGTTAAGTTGAATGACAATAGGGGTTTTTCAGAGAGTCAGTGGCTGGCGATTCAAGGTCATTATAGTTAATATTGAAATCGCCGGCAACAACCAAAGAGCAATTTACAGATAATTGAGACAGTATTAACTCTTAAGTTATTCAGTAGACTCTTCCAGATTTCAACTCAAAAACCCAGATAATGAAATAATTATCACTAATGTTTTTCACTACAGATTGATATTAATTTTCAACCCGAAAAGTTAACATTATCCACGTTAAAACTCACAGAGTACATCTTTCAGTGTACAAACAAAATTTCGCGAACAATGTTTAATGTCCATCCATTGACAATATGTCTATTTTAAAGATCAAAAATACTAACATTGTATAACTTTCGAACCATTTGCTTTGTAAAAGAAAATGAAAACAGGTTCCAGAGGAATGAGGACTTCCACTCGCATGATACAAATTTGGCCAGAATTAAACTATTTAACAAGTTTAAACGTATCTGTGATAAATAATATACTTGAAATATGGCCCACAGAAATAAACTCGAACATTTTTCAGCCGACCAAATATTTCATAACGCAGAGGAGTTCCTCAACTTTTATAATGTATTTTATCCACATCTGGCATGTTCTAAAGTCATAATGCTTCTGTTTACAGACGTCTTATGGGGCCAATAAAACACTAGTGTGTCTTATTATCATAAAACACAGTGTCTTATGAGTCATAAAATACTGCCTGATTTTTTGTAATAAAAAAGAGACTTAGACTTTGCCGGCAATAAAAGCAAACTTGCTTCTTGAGCATCTTCAAATATTTCTTGTGGTATACTACTTTTTTCCATTGTGGATAAGAAACATTGTTCTTGGAATTTTAAATGGAATCAATGAGCAATCAAAACTCACATAATAAAAAAAAAACTTTGGTCATAGAAACCATATCATAATTTCAAATAACATTGATTTGTTTGAAAATATGAACAGAATATGAACATTCTGAAATCAGATGTGGAATCATCTGGACTGAAAGATAAACTTTAGTCACTATCTTCCATCATTCAAGATAACCTCTTGTTGGGTGTTCATGATGAAAAGGGAAACACAGAAAAATATTTCTATTCAATATTCAATTGAGAATGTTTCCCTTTTCAAATTCAAACAACATATTTTATTAATTTTTACCAACTGTTGTAAACATCAATTAATCCCTCAGTGTAGGAAAAATCTTTTTGTTTATAACATACCAGCTGTAGATAATATGTTGTATTGCATTCCATGCCTTATTAGCCATATAAAACATAAAAGAACAGCAACACGAGTGTGTCTGCTGTTCCGGGTGTTATAGTGGGAAGAAGACGCAGTAAAGTTTAATATATGCTTATTTATTAGACACACGGATTCCAGTATGAATAATGCAGTTACCGTTAGAATTTTATGGTTTTTGAAGAAGGTTCTACAGGAATCCCTTGGATTAAGGTTCCCTATATACCTTATTGCCCTTTTCTGTAAAATTAGTAAATTTTTAAATAATGTTGGGCTGCATGCTCCCCAAAACGGTATTCCGTAGCGTAAGTGAGAATCTATGAGTGCATAGTAAGCCATTTTTGCAGCGTTGAACCCCAATTCTTTAAAAATCACTCTATTCGCATAACAACCAGAGGAGATTTTGCCAGTGAGTTGCTTAACATGATCCTCAAATTTTAAATTCTGGTCAATGAACAATCCTAGAAATTTAGTGTTATTTTTTGTTTCCAATGATCTGTCTTCAAAGAAAAGTTCATTGAGTGTGCATCTAAATGATATTACATTAGTTTTTGTTAAGTTAAAAGATAATATGTTTGCATCACACCAATCTTCAACTTTTTCCAAGTCGGCAGAGATTATGTTGTGCAACTCACAAGTGTTTTTATTATTCCAAAGTATTGCGAAGAGGGTGAACTTCCAGAGATATTGAGCTTGGTGAGGTCATTCACATATAATAAAAAAAGGATGGGACCCAACACAGTACCTTGTGGAACTCCCGAATTAATTTCCTTTTTTTATAGTTCTGCTGTTTTGACCATTTGTGTCCGTCCCTTTAGGTAGGAATTGAACCATTTAAAGGTTAATCCTCTACATCCATATCGTTGTAGCTTTCTCAGCAGTATTTTGTGATCAACACAGTCAAATGCCTTTGACAGGTCACAAAACACTGTGGCAGTCTTTTCACCGGCATTTATTTTGGAATAGACTTTATTCAAAAATGAGAAAATAGCATCGTGCGTATTTTATTATTGTGGAAGCCGAACTGGTTTTCACTGATGATATTATGCTTATATATGAATTTAAAAGGTCGTTTTATTACAAATTTTTCTATGATTTTTGCGATGGTTGGAATGAGAGATATAGGACGGAAATTAGAGGGATCATCAGAATCTCCTCCCTTGTGCAGAGGAATTACCACAGAGGTTTTTAGAAATGAGGGGAATATGCCTGTTTGGAAGGATAAATTTATCAGTGAAACCAATACATTTAGGGCACTAAGAGGAAGATTTTGTATTATTTTGCTCGATATTTCATCGTAGACTAGTATTTTTGTTTTTAATATCCTTCAAGATTTCAATCAGTTCATTAATGTTGGTCTCATAGAGAAACAGGTTCTCTTCCACACCCAAATTTTCTAGATGCACTAATGGGTCATAAGGGCTAACAATATTTTTGCTCATATTTTGTACAATACAACAGTAAAAGTCATGTAAAGTTTCAGGGCTTAGAGTAATGTTATATTTTTGTTTTTTTGAGTTTCCTCTTAAGTCATTTATAATTGACCAGGACACTTTCATTTTATTGTGCGACGCACTGAGTCTGTTATTGTAAAATAATTATTTTGCTCGCTTGATTGTCGTTCTATAAATTCTGCGGTAATAAATAATAGAGATTATTTGTGAATTTCCGAATATAATGCATTGACCGCATATTAATAGAAGAAATTTTCAAACCTTTTGTCAACCAAGGTTTTTTGTTTAATTTTGATTTTTTGTTTTGGGAATGAAGCCTCAAATACATCTATTAAAAGCTTGTGAAATAAGGGGAAAGGATCATTATGCGAAAGAATAATTTCCCAGTCAATCTGAAGACAATTCTGATAGAACCTATTATAATTTCTCCTGCTAAACAGTCTTCCATATTTACATTTGTTTACTGAGCATAATACTTTTTGCTCATCAAAGTTTTACAAATATAGTCAATGAGAGTAGACGAGAATTGTGAGATACCGGTATTGGATTTAACATGCATAGTTAAGTTGAATGACAATAGGGGATTTTTCAGAGAGTCAGTGGCTGGCGATTCAAGGTCATTATAGTTAATATTGAAATCGCCGGCAACAACCAAAGAGCAATTTACAGATAATTGAGACAGTATTAACTCTTAAGTTATTCAGTAGACTCTTCCAGATTTCAACTCAAAAACCCAGATAATGAAATAATTATCACTAATGTTTTTCACTACAGATTGATATTAATTTTCAACCCGAAAAGTTAACATTATCCACGTTAAAACTCACAGAGTACATCTTTCAGTGTACAAACAAAATTTCGCGAACAATGTTTAATGTCCATCCATTGACAATATGTCTATTTTAAAGATCAAAAATACTAACATTGTATAACTTTCGAACCATTTGCTTTGTAAAAGAAAATGAAAACAGGTTCCAGAGGAATGAGGACTTCCACTGCATGAACAAATTTTTAAATCGCAACAATTAATGTCTTCATTGACATATGTTAAACTATTTAACAAGTTTAAACGTATCTGTGATAAATAATATACTTGAAATATGGCCCACAGAAATAAACTCGAACATTTTTCAGCCGACCAAATATTTCATAACGCAGAGGAGTTCCTCAACTTTTATAATGTATTTTATCCACATCTGGCATGTTCTAAAGTCATAATGCTTCTGTTTACAGACGTCTTATGGGGCCAATAAAACACTAGTGTGTCTTATTATCATAAAACACAGTGTCTTATGAGTCATAAAATACTGCCTGATTTTTTGTAATAAAAAAGAGACTTAGACTTTGCCGGCAATAAAAGCAAACTTGCTTCTTGAGCATCTTCAAATATTTCTTGTGGTATACTACTTTTTTCCATTGTGGATAAGAAACATTGTTCTTGGAATTTTAAATGGAATCAATGAGCAATCAAAACTCACATAATAAAAAAAAAACTTTGGTCATAGAAACCATATCATAATTTCAAATAACATTGATTTGTTTGAAAATATGAACAGAATATGAACATTCTGAAATCAGATGTGGAATCATCTGGACTGAAAGATAAACTTTAGTCACTATCTTCCATCATTCAAGATAACCTCTTGTTGGGTGTTCATGATGAAAAGGGAAACACAGAAAAATATTTCTATTCAATATTCAATTGAGAATGTTTCCCTTTTCAAATTCAAACAACATATTTTATTAATTTTTACCAACTGTTGTAAACATCAATTAATCCCTCAGTGTAGGAAAAATCTTTTTGTTTATAACATACCAGCTGTAGATAATATGTTGTATTGCATTCCATGCCTTATTAGCCATATAAAACATAAAAGAACAGCAACACGAGAACGCAGTTCGAGTGTTTGCTTTTCTTGACTCGTACAATAAATAACTATTAATTGTGCTATAATTGTATTCCATGTTCTCTTCTCTATTTTTCTTCTTCTTATGACTAGTCTGATAAATATTAATCTATTTTTGGTGTTTACTGATTGAATTTGTATGAATAAACTGAATCTGATCATTGGGGGTTAATGTATAATTAAATTAAATCCCATTTCAGGTTTTCACTTCATCCCACTACACTGAAAAATGTGATGTCTTTAGTTGGGGTATAATTTTGTGGGAGGTTACCTCTAGGCGAAAACCATTTTATAACCAAGGAGGAACTGCATTTAGTATAATGTGGGCTGTGCATAAGGGTAAAAGGCCTCCCCTTTTGAGAAATTGCCCACCTCCAATAGAAAAATTGATGACATCTTGCTGGGACCATGATCCTTCGAAAAGGCCTGGTATGGATGAGGTTTGTATGTTTAAGTAATTAAAATAATAAAAGAAAATATTTGAGTCAGAAATGTTCAAATATTCTATGCACTTTTTGTGATTAACTTCAAAGTAAATATTTTTCGGGAAAAATGCATCAGTACTTTGTTTTAGATATCAATATTCTCTACAGTCAGGTTTAATTTTCGTGAAAAATGAGTATTTTCAAAGATATAATGAAAAAACTAAATGAATTGAGAGTTTTAGGGGATGAAATACCATGATATCCTGATAGACAGAGATATATGTGTTTTGAAGAAGAATATTTTCCTCAATAAATAACATAGGTCATATTACTGAATAAGCATCTACACAACAACAAACAGAAATATTTCCTGAATCAGACTAATAATCTCCTAGAAATATTTAAAATTAGACAAAGAATATAATTATTATTAACACTTATAAAAAAAATAAATAAAAAAACACCATACAAATTAAAACACAAAATCTTGCATTTGATGAACAGCCTTAATAATTATACAATGTTCAACTAAATTATTTTTGAAATCAGGAAAATAAGACACACGACATTTAGCAGGTTAAAATGTCATCAAAATAACCAAAACATTTCATTCAAAATTGCTATAGTGAAAGCCACATTTAGAATGCAGTATATGCAGCATAGCCCAACGCATTTTAAACGGAAGAATGCTCGGCGGCGATGCCAGCTTGGCGCGGCAACGGAACAGATCCGTCTTCAGCACGGTGTCTTCAGTGAAATAATTGTGGAACAGTGTTTAGCGGTTTTCATTCATCACATTATTTCAATAACATTTTATTACCTTATTTTATTCGAAAACGGAAAAGAATCTACAAAAGATCATTACGATGGTAGGTGTACCTAGTTGGAATTATACACTGAAAATTCCTAATGAGTCGCATAATTGTTTGCAATGATTATTTATATTTCAGGTAAAACGGCTTAACGACCTCTTGTCAGTATAGATAATTGCTTTCTAATGTATTTTTGATGGTACTAACATAAAAACCCAAATAGGGTAGATCTACGTATACAGATGTTGATAAATTTGAACGGATAATATGAAAACACAACAAATATAAGGGACGAGGCATAATACATATATACAGGAAGGGGGAACAGTGGTCCAGTTGGATACGTGAATGTTCGTCCCTTATATTTGTTGTGTTTTCAGATGGTCGACTGTATTCAAACGTGTTGAAGTATAAAGTTGGCAACATTGCATTATTTCTATATATTCATGTTCTGTGCCTAAAAAAAGGGATGATATATATATGTTAGATGTCAAGAAGAAAAAGGTATACAAAAAGAAAACCAAGCATTGTGAAAGTGAAGTTAAATAAAACTATTACAAAGAAAACGACTACTCATTCAAAACAGAAGAAACTAAGTTTAAACAAAACGTCCGTTCGAATTTGTCCACATCTGTATAAGATATACTGTATTTTATTTTCAAAAACAGTAGCGTCTTCAACATGGAGTCACTGCCAGTGTTTGTTGTAAATTTTAAACAGGGTATGTGCGAATGAAGCGTTTAGTGTTGAACATGTTGAACTATCACCTGAACTTAAACAATGGTGAAAGTTTGTCAGAAATTTCGGATAAGGTTTCTAAAATGTGCGGTGTGTCTGTCCGCACATTTTTTAATATTCGCAGCGATGCTCAAAAAGGTGAATTGACAGTGCCATAGAAAAGGAAAAGAGGCGTTTCTAAATGTAATTCACGTGAAATTACATACGACGAGGGAACCAGGTCCAGAATTAGAAGAATTGTGCACGATTTCTTCTTGGAAAATCTTCCACCTACCATTGACAAAATTCTGGATAGAGTGAATAAGGACGATGACTTGCCAAATTTTTGTAAAACAACTTTTCGAAGATTGCTGAGTGACATAGGATTTGTCTAAGTTAAAAGAGGCAGAGACTCTCTCTTGATGGAAAGAAAGGATATTATTACCTGGAGACGCAGGTATCTTAGGCAACTCAAGGCATTAAGGGAAAAGAATGTGAACCTCATTTACACGGATGAATCTTGGACAAACATTGGTGCGTCGGTGAAAAAGGAATGGAAGGACACGACTATAAAAAATCCTCAAGAGGCTTTTGTGAAAGGGCTAACCACGGGACTGAAAGCTCCAACTCAAAGGGGGCCTCGTTTCGTACTATTGCATGCTGGAACTGAAGAAGGCTTTGTGGTGTAACACCCTTTATTTTTGAACCCCAGATTTGAAATTATATGATTCAATTTTAAGAAGGTGAAATCACTTTGCCGATAGGCTGCTCAGATGGATACGGTTAGGCCGTGAGTAAGGTTCAATTAATGACTTTTCCTAGTTTATCAAATTGAGCCACTAAAAAAATTATACATTAATTAACTTGACTAGTTCAAGAGTTGGGCGCCAGGCTTGCTAAAGACAAAAGCCAAAGATAAACAAAATGAAATAAATGTCACCTAGCTTGTATGGGAAGGCAAATAAATATGCAAGAAATCAACTTAACAAATTTATTCCAGACTGAATGGTAATTTGACTGGATAGAAAAGATATAAAAAACAAACGTTAACAATGTTACTTGAAGAGTATAAAAATTCTGTGCAAAAATTGAAAAATTACATGTGGATTAAAAATATTTTTGACTCCGATTAAATCTGAACATTTACAAAGTCACGATTCCTCTAGCTGTTGGTGATACGGTATATACCTGCGGAGGTCTTCAAGGAGGGAGATGAAGAAGGCTGGTTTCTACGAATCTGGTCGTGGGTGGTTCTCTAGTTGGTTTTAGACCCCCTTATTGGCGTGAATTTGTTTGATCTTCACAAACCAGTGCTGAATTGGATGAGCTGTATGACCTCCTAGGGTACCAGTCCTTCTGTCTCCGTAGGTGGCTTCACTCCGTGGTATATATCATGCGAAGAAGATGATGGGAATCAAAATTTGTACAAAAAGGGGAGAACGAAGGATATCCTTTAAACCTCAAGTTTTATGATTCAAATTTTAATCTAGAGTCAAAAGATAGATGCAAATGATAGCATACAAAAAAATCTCAGTCTATATAGAAGACTGGAAGATTACAGTGAAAGAACAAAGATAATAGCAATCAAATCTGCTATTCTGGATTTAAATTTCCAAGTTAATTTTAATAATTTAAAAAATATTAACAATGAGAAAAATTTAAAACCAAACAAAACAAACCTCACCCAAAACGTTATGTTCAAATTCAGTTAAATTTTGAAACAAAGTAAGCTTTGATAAGGTGATTATATTTACTTGAAGAGTTCAAAAAAATGGAATAAGTAAAGGTATTTCAAAAGAAATATAAAAATTTCCTTGAAACTTTACCAGAGAAAAAATATAGTATTTTAAAGCAAAATACTCTAAAATTGCCAGAGGAAAAATCTAATATGTTCAAAGAAAAAAATTTTCTAAAGGTTGCCAGAGAAAAAATATAGTATTTTAAAGCAATATACTTAAATGTTGCCAGTGCAAAAATATACTATTTTAAAGCAAGTACCATAGGAAAATATAGCGTTATAAACCAAAATACTCTAGTAAGCTACAAAAAAAGTTAGGGTTCATGAACCAAGATATTAGTCAGAGCAAAAGTATACTCTTCAGTTAAAAATATGCTTCTTGAAAAGGCTTTTTATAGCCTGCAGGAATATCACGTGAACATGTCTCAAATACCGTAAAGTGATGCTAAAATAATTATTATGTAAACACTTTTGTTTTGTTTTTTTTTTCTCTCTCTCTCTCTCTTTTTTTTGTGTTTTATCTGCTTTAATTCTATTTTTAACATGTACGACGGTGCATATATATGTATATGTGAATACTTATGTTATTTGCTTGACGAAATTTTGTATATATTGTGATGCAATTGCTTTTATAGTATGCATTTTATTATTATTTATTTATTAATTATTTTTTGTTTTGTCTATATTTTCATATCTATCTGTTTTATATTCAATCGATTTCAATACTTATATGTTCTACCAATCCTTTTATTAATAACCATATTTTTTATCTTACTTTGTCAATGAGAAATTCTTGGACAATAAAGTATATCTATCTAGATAAGAAGAGAGAGACACACGTCTTCCAGTGAGCACAACTCTCTTAGATAAAGATAAAGTTAAATAATTATTTTTATCGAAGAATTTTCAGAGATAAACCGAAGAGGGAGACCTCACGTCTTTCAGTGGGCACAACTCTCTTAGATAAAGATAATTTTGAAATAGGGCGGCAATTCCCTTTTCAAATCGATAAGCCAAGAAATTCTAAAAAAAATTGAATGAATTTCCCTGCTCTTGGCGACAAGGTAGTAACTGAAATGAATTGATTCCACAACGATCAAAAATCAAATAACCCTCACTGTGAATTGAATGAAGTAAATCGATATAAGGAACTTATCAAATTTTATGCTTGAGGCATATATTAAATCGAGTGTTCTGAGACTAGTTAAGCTAGAGGTACAATCCTCTCCAGAAGCAATTTTTTCTCAAGATAAAAGAAAATTAATCTCATAAACATGTAGTTATGAAAATAAAAAAAACTGCTTACCAGAGAGCTGTCCTATAAGGTACTGCCGAACTGTCCCAGAAAAGTCGAATACACCCTTCAATCGGAATCCTTGGAATAATCCACTGGTCGTGTGAGGTAAGTAAGCGCTAGTCCACTCAAAATTACCAATTATCGGTACCTAAAAAATGAAAAAGCGTAGAACTGATTTCCAAAAAAAAATTAGTTTCCAATGCTCGGAACAGATGTTACGTCAGCCACAACATGTGCTATAAATGCTTTGCCAAAATGGCCGAAATATATTTTTTTTGGTTTTTTTCTTTAATTAAATCGAAAACACAAATCAACCTTGATAGAAATTAGCCAAAGTAAGATATAAAATAATATGAAGATTATTTAATCGTAAATTCACTGACAATTCCAAAGGTGACAGTTTAGAATATATACTTAACCTTCAAAAATTACCATGTAGTTACCATCCAAGAATTCGAATATTACAAGCATAGAAAAAGCGTATAATGTTAATCATCTACAACATTAATTGCAAAATAAGGAAAATAATTTTACTTCACCAAACTCAACAATGATAATCATTCAACTTATAGATCGTACATACCAGAATCAATTCACTCAGCTCACCTGCCTATCTCGAGGTTCAATTCAAGGAAAAGACCGATCATCCTTTCGATTCGACGAAATCACAGTTCACCCGTTTTTTCCACAAACCATTCTCGGGTTTTTCTTCTATTTAAAAACACTACGGAAAAAACATGCTCTTGACGAAAACAACTGTCATGGACACATATTCGATAGCCGATAATGAAGAGCGCATTAGTTCACGACCTAAGCAGTGACTACTGACCCGTACCACCGTAAAGATAACCGGAAACATTATGAGAAATTGATCATGTATAAGGAAGTAACGAAAAATTCGTTACAGTGGATGGAGCAGAATTAACTTTCCTGGCTAAAAAGGGGGCGGAGGATTACCATGACGAAATGGATGGTGACTTATATGAAGATTGGTTTGAGCTAATTCCAAGCTTGCCGAATGACAAAGAAAACTTTGTTGTTTTGGACAATGCGTCTTATCACTCACGTAAGTTTGATTTCCCCAAAAAAGCATGGAATAAAGCACAAATCCAGGCATGGTTGATAGAAAAGGACATTTTCTTCGGGGAAGACTATTTAAAAAATGAACTGATCGATACGGCGAATGCATATAAAGCACAATACGATCAACATAAAATAGAAGCAATAGAGAAAAAGCATAATATTCATATCGTGAGGCTGCCACCATATCACTGCGAGCTAAATCCAAAAGGAGGAACCAGGAATGGTTATAGCCAAGGAGAGCTCATTTGGGGGACATTCACACAAAAAAAGTACTTCTCAGATACAGTTGTGTCTAGAAAGTATGAAATAATCAACTTGATAATCTTCATATGAACTCACCTCATTTTGTATTGAGTAATGAGTAGGTAACTGGTGACTCCATAAACACATTTGGATTAATTCCAATCAATACAAAATCTAGTGAGTATGTATGAAAATAATTTCATTAATTTCAATGAGGTCAAAAGCCTAATTCTCTAGTTCAGGAATGTTATTAAAAAATGGATCTCCTTGTGATATCTACACCATTACACTAGTTTCAATAATCACCTGACATGTCTGGGAACACACAAAATTGTTACATATTACATGAATGTGAAAAAAAAGAAACATTCTCAATTGAACGATGGAAGATAGTGATTAAAGTTTATCTTTCAGTTACAGATGATTCCACATCTGATCTTATGAACACCCTGTTCATATTTTCAAACAAAACATGAATGTGGTTTTCTCATGTAAAATTTTTGATCATTTTATCAAATTTTCAGTTGTAAGAAAATACAAATTAAAAATGTAACTTTTTGAAAAAGAAACTGTTTTAATAATCCAAAGTTTATTTCTGTTCATTTTCATGGAAAAAAATATATCGTGAATTTGAAAAATGCTTGATGATTCCAGTGAATCTGAGTAAATTATTTGATCTACAATTGGCTCTGTAGTTAACAGTATTTTCATTTCAGATTGCAGTGACTATGAAAGCAATATGTTCTCTACTACCCGGTGCAGAAGAACCAATTCAGCCGTCCAATTTTAATTGTGATGAATCCGATGGCCTTGAGGAAGAGGAAGAAGAAGAAGAAGAAGATGATGATGACACTGAAATTGAAGAAACTTTTAACAGTAATATAAATACCAATGGAGATATCATTGTTAAAACTCTACCTCAACCCCCCAATGACTTCTTGAAACCGCTCAGCCTGGAGTGTGATCCGGTAAATAATTTTTGTTCATTTTAAAATATCAAAAAAGTCAAAATTTGAATATACTATCCTCCAAATCGGACCAACTAACCAATATCGTTCATGTATGAAATTTGCTATGCTACAAGGTTACTTCGCAGATGCCTGCTGCGAAAGAAAGGAATATTAATAAATTCAAGCTGATCAGCTGTATATTGGTTTCAGGGTATTTACCACTCATCAAAAGTCAAACTTTTTCATTTATGTCTGTAAAACCAAATGAAATATTTTAATCTATCTCAGTTTTTATCACATGGAAATCACCACTATCCAACACCATCTCGACTATTGCAATCGAAACAGAAATATGTAATACGTTACAGCGAGCTGATTTGTATATTAGTACAAGATCCCGACTTAGATCGACCTTCCCTCATATTTTCTCCTAATTAAATATATATTTTATACAATATTATGTATAAATAAACACAACGTGCTACGGTTGCCGCGCCATATACTGACGAGGCTATTTTTGAGAGGACACAGAATAGCAGCTGGGCGTGAGATGGTTGCTGTGTAATAGAAAAAGACAAATCTGCTAAGCTACCGAAAATCCGTTTTGGAGTAAATAATATTTATGTTAACAATAATAACAATTATAATTTTAATAAAAATATGATAATAATAATTTTAATATAAACATAATATCCAGAAGGTTTTTTGGGATTTGGATCAGTTCGGTTGAAGAAAAACTATTGTTTGCTTGCCAACGTTTCGAATTTCATTAAGTTCATCTTCAGGGCCCAACTAAAACTTAATACTACAGACATTATGGATAGGTACACAAAAATAACTTTCACGGGACAACAGCTTTCACATTGAGTACGAGTACCAGACATCATTCATCGAATAAAAACCCTGTGAATTATATATCCACTAGAAATAACTGCCACCTTTCTCTGCCAATACCCAAGTCGACTAAAACTAAAAATTCAATTATATACGAAAGCAAGAAAATTTACAATCATTTGCCAGAACATTTTAAAGCAACTGGTAGAATAGAAAAATTCAGAAAGGAAATTAAAAAATGTATCATCCCAAAAGCGTACTATGACCTGCAGGAATACTACAATGAAAAGTTCTAAAGCCATGTATCTTTTATCTCTAGGTTTTCAACTTATACAGTTCAATCAATCTCAAAAAACAATTTTTTCAATGTTAAGCATCGAAAACTGTAGTTTGACACAAATTTTCATAACTTCAGTTTTTTTTATTTGTCAAAAACGTCAAAAGTTTATTAGGCAATTTTCGTTTTCAAGTTTGACTACTCCACTGGATTCGTAGTCGTTATAAATGAAAACCATCAAAATTTCATAAAAAAATTATGGTTAACAACGAAGTTACAACAACTTCAATTTTGGAAACAAAGTATTTGATTATAATTTTTATTTAGATTATAGACATATTTAAAATCTGGCAACACTGCCGATACAAAGTAGAACACCAGTGAACTTGTACAGTGAAAATCCGAAGTCAATAGCTCATTCCGTTCTACAGTTATAAGAATGGTAATGTGAGCGATTTGTGGTGGAAGCGATTTTGTAATAAAAATCTGACTAGGCCACTGGATTTGTTAATTATATTCCCTTAAAATCATTTATTTAAGTGTAGGTTATAAGTGTATTCGAAAAGAACAGAAAATTTGAAATTCATTTTCAAGTTATACAGTAGTACAATCTTCCATAGCCGATTAAAACGAAATGAACAGAAACAAGTTTTAAAGTATTTATTCAACAATAAAACTTCATTAAGCCAAAACTAAAACTAAAATAAACATTACTGTAAAATTAATTATTTGAATTTTTGTGGCTTCTCCCAAACCTCCATTTAGTTCGACACATTTATCGTATCTCTTCCGAATATTTTTTACACTATTTCTTATTTGTTGAGGTGTAATTTCGGCACAAATCCAGTCGCGTAGCCAGATTTTTATTACTAAATTGCTTCAACCTCAAATCGCTCACATTACCATACTTTCACGAGTTATAACTGTAGAACGGAATGAGCTATTGACTTCGGATTTTCACTGTACAAGTTCACTGGTGATCTACTTTGTATCGGCAGTGTTGCCAAATTTTAAGTATGTCTATAATCTGAATAAAAATTATAATCAAATATTTGGTTTCCAAAATTAAAGTTGTTTTAACTTCGTTGTTAACCAATATTTTTTTATGAAATTTTTATGGTTTTTATTTATAGCGACTACAAATTCAGTGGTGTAGTCAAATTTGAAAAAAAAAATTGCCTAATAAACTTTTGCCATCTTTGACAAAGAAAAAAAACCATGGAGTGCCTTGGAAATGTAACTAAAGTTATGAAAATGTTTGTTAAAATACAGTTTTCGATGATCAATATTAACATTTTTTTTTTAGATTGATTGAAAAATGCGTATTCTACAGGGGCGGTTCCATTTTAAATGGGTCACACTGTATGATAGGTATCTAGTTGGTGTTAAATGTGATATACCTGTTATTATTGTTGTTGTATATGTATTGAGTTATTTGCATCAATTTCGGAAATACTAATCTCTAGCCCTGAAGATAAAATTGATAAAATTCGAAACGTTGGCAAGGGAACAATAGTTTTTCTCCAACCAAACTGATCCAAATCCCAACAAACCATCTAAATAATAATTTTAGTAAATATGAGATCGGTTTTGTTAATATAATACTGGTTTTGTTAATATAATAATATACCATTAATACTCACTTATCTTTTAAATTTTATTCATTTTATTTATAAAACTACTTAAATAAATAAAAAAAATACCAATAAATATTTTAGGAAACAAGTAATACATTAGTTGTTATTTTATTTATTTATTTATAAACGGGGGAAAACCCCTATTTGGCTATTACATTTGGAGTTATACGAAATAAATATAAGTCTTAAAGATACTATACAGGGTGTCCCTGGAATTCCTCTTTTCCTCTTGGCAATGTATAGATGGGATCAAAATATCACCAGTACTTCATATAACTTTTGTTCCTAAAAGCCTTCGTTACCAAGTTACGGGCCCTCAAAGTTACAAAATGAAAAATGTTTTTCTTTGATAACTTTCAGAGTGAATATTCAAAATCATCTAAATTTTGGTGATTGACTAAACAAATGAATTCCTTCGATGAGCTTTCATGCAGGAGTCAGTTGTTTTGCTACAAAGTCAGGAACGGACTACTCCCGATGGTCCAAAACTTTGAAATGACTGGGATTTGTCAATATGTTTTAACAAAACAAGGTTACCTGGACCATTTCCTGAATAAAAGTACTCTTGTGGAAAATCGATCGGAGCAACGATTTTTGATAAAAATGCATTTTTGTTCGACGACATCCAACATGAGATGTGTACCATTATTCGAAAAGATTAATTTGTAATGAAAATAGAAATAATAGGTACAAAGTTCATAACGAATTTTTATCATGCAAACACGTTTACCTTACAAAACTCATGGTGTAAATAATCAATCGCAAGCCTCAAGAGCAAACAGAAATGCAAAATCCGTTACAAAAACTGCTCGATATGACCCCCGTCTCTCTCGCAATACATTTTCTTAGTGGCAAACACCCTCTGCACTTGAACTAGCATGCCAAGGTCGTTTCGTATGGCTTCACAATGTAATGTAATTATATTCAACAAGGCATCTCTGGTGTGAATAGGTGTAGCGTAAGCGAGGCTTTTTAGATGCCCCCACAGAAAGAAATCCAAGGGATTTAAATCCGGAGACCGCCGTGGCCATGAAGATGGCCCACCTCTACCAATCCATCTATTGGGGAAAATCTGGTTCAGATGGTCCCGCACAATCAAACTAAAATGAGGAGGAGTGCTATCATGCATAAACCACATATCTCTTCGGGTTTGCAATGGAACATGTTCCAAAAGTCAATTCAAATCGTTCTGAATGAACTCCATTTAACGTTCTCCATTCAATCGGTCATGTAGAACGAATGGTCCTATAAGATGGTTTCCTATGATACCAGCCCAAACATTCACGTTGAATTTTCGTTGGTGTTTGGTTTGCAATATCCCATGGGGATTTTCTTCGGCCCATATGTGGAGATTATGAGAGTTGATTACTCCATCTATACTGAAACCTGCTTCATCAGTGAATAAAACTCGAGTACTAAAAGTCACATCCTCTCTTTGCTTATCCAGGAACCAATTGGCATATTCCAGTCATGCTGGAAAATCTTTAGGTGTCATGGCATGTACCTTCTGGATGTGATATGGGTGGAGCAGTTGTTCCCTAATTATTCTATGAATAGTGGACTTGGATGTATGGAACTGTTCTGATAGGTTTCTGATGCGCATTGAAGGATCATCAGCGACAGCTTCCAAAATATTTTCCTCCAATACAACTGTACTCACAGCCCTAGAAGCGCCCTCACCACCTCGTTTTGGCAAAACTGAACCTACAGTAATATCGAAATAAAACAACAGGCTCCAATTAATTATCCATTAGACATATCTGTCTCCCTCAAGCTGCGATTGACACGCTCAAACGTTTCTCTTGCCGGTAACGTTCGATTGGGAAAATGCTCGGCATACAGATGACGGGCTTCTGCAGCATTACCAAATGCTCCTCCATACAATGCATGCATATCTGCATATTCATTGAATGTAAACTGTTCGGCCATATCAAAACACTTTAAACTGTCCTATTAGAATATTGACAATACAATGACAACGCACCACTCAACAAAACAAAATCGCATTCCAGTTGTCATTTTTTATCCACACTAATTTTATTTCTTTCTACAAGGTGTTTTTGTCAACATCTGTGGAAGAAATGGAACATAAATTTATTCACCGGATATTTTCCACCCATTCATGTGCAGCCGTTTTTGTAGTTTATTCGTTTGCTTTTTATTCGTTATGTTTTCCAATGTGCGTTTTTTCAACTAAATTTATCTTCGGGTTAAAGATTTTCTCCCATGAAATTATACTTATCAGTGAAACTCCTCAACATTTAATCTGTAAATACGAATTTGCAACATCCAAATGTTGAGTTTCATGAGATTCAGATAACACAACACGAAACGTGCTTATTCCACGCGTACATACAAAATATGGACTGAATTCGATATGTCATAGTGGAGTAGCTTGTTAGTTCAAAAATACCACGAATCTACATAACTTGATATTTCATTTGAAAAAATATCTACATTGTGAATGAAACTTTCAACTAGGTACTGTACTTTTTGTTTACGACTTTATTTTAGCATATTTTGTATTATCCCTGTTATAAATGTTGTTGAATTAACGTTAGCATTAGTATTTCTACTGTGAAAATTTTTCATTTCAAATAATGGTGGACGATCGGGTTTGATGTCGTCGAGTAAAACTGCATTTTTATTAAGAATCGTTGCTCCGATCGACTTTCCACACAAGTACTTTTTTTCAGAAAATTGTCTACGTAACCTTATTTTGTTCATAAATATTGAAAAATTATCTGTCATTTCACTTTGAAAGTTATCAAAGAAAAACATTTTTCATTTTGTAACTTTGAGGGCCCGTAACTTGGTAACGAAGGCTTTTAGGAACAAAAGTTATATGAAGTACTGGTGATATTTTGACCCCATCTGTACATTCCCGAGAGGAAAAGAGGAAGTCCAGGAACACCCTGTATATTAGGTTGGTTTTTTACAATTGTTTTTGTTTTTTGCTCCCAAAGGAAAATTTTGTTGGAAATGTCAAAAAAAAACCCTGAAAATTTGAGCCCTTAATATTAACATTAAGTACTTTCCCAGAGCGTGGAAAGATTTCCCATTTAAAATACATGTGACCTTTGTTTTTATTTTTCAAATATCTATAACTCAGCGGCATTTTATATCGTACTAAAGCGCGATTTACTCAGGATTACAAGCTCTATAAAAGTGCCTATTGTGACGTAGCTGTAAACTGCACCTGTAAGATTATACGGGTCAATAAATCTGATTTTTGTAGAAAATTCTTATTTCTTTGACATTACTTCATATATATATATTTATATATAAAACAGAAACAAGATCTTTCAATTGCCGTATAAACGTACTACGAGTATCAAAGAAGTCAAGAGAAACGTTATGCTGATTTGCTAACTTGGTAGATCGCAGAATAAATGTGTTTTGCCCATAATTAGTCCTGCACAAAGGCATATCAAAGGTATTAGATGAGCAAGTGATCCTAGCTGGGACATGGATACCAATTTTATTGAGTAATTGAGGCATGGTTGGTTGGTTGAAAGCTGACGAGCCAGAGACAGGGTTGGCACTTAGCTTCCCTTGACACTGCGACCAGCTGGGGTCTATTGTATCACTCTGTCGTCAGTGGTTCCTCATTCAAACAGGTTTGTGCCTTTAATTAGGCTTAGTAGCCTGTTAATAAGGTTCTTCGGATTCATGCCTGTTTCCGGGCTGATCTCTCCAGTTCTGTGTCGCCTTCTACTTAGGGCGTCACAGTCGAAGATAATATGAGAGGCTGTTTCCTCCTCTTCATCACATAGCCTACACTCCACGGTTTCCCTGCGAACTCCCATGGTGTTTAGGTGTTTTCTTATGCCGCAGTGTCCAGTCATCAGACCTACTATTATACGTGCCTTCG
This sequence comes from Gonioctena quinquepunctata, assembly GCA_018342105.1. Classification (NCBI taxonomy): domain Eukaryota; kingdom Metazoa; phylum Arthropoda; class Insecta; order Coleoptera; family Chrysomelidae; genus Gonioctena; species Gonioctena quinquepunctata. Next base: position 102,697 of record JAFIRS010001865.1, on the reverse strand, counting down.
TTCTGTTCAGGTTCAGAAGGTCAGCCGTCAGGGTCCGGTTTGGGTGCCCTACCATGACTTTGCTGTGTATTTGCCCAACAGTTTGATCCCAATATTGTTGGTGTCTTCTTTTTATCCACTCGTCGATAAGGGTTCTGCATCGGTTTTTGCTAATCCCATGCACAGGTTCTGGCCCTGTGAATAGCGTTTCAGATGCTTGTCTAGCTAGCTGGTCCGCTTTTACATTGCCTTCAATGCCTCTATGACCTGGCACCCACATCAAGGTGACCTTGTTGGGTTTTGCCAGCTCGATGAGGTTCTGGAGGCAGTCCCAGACCAGTTTAGACTTTATCTGTATAGAGTTGAGTGCTTTGATAGCACTTTGATTGTCAGATAGAATGTAGATGTGTTTTTTCCTATAACCACTTTCTAGATTCTTCTGAATGCATACCATAATAGCATGTGTTTCAGCTTGGAATATCGTGGAGCATTTGCCAAGTGGTATTGTGTAGTCCCTTCTTGGCCTTACCCCATGTATTCCTGCTCCCGTTCCTTCAACTGTCTTTGAAATGTCTGTATACCAGACTATGTCTGCAGTTGATTGTGATTCTATACTCGGGGCCCATCCAGATCCGTCAATTCGTGTTTCGAATGGTTTTTCGAATGAGTATAGGGGTTGCATGTAGGCTGAAATCATTTCGAGTTCGTCGATATTGATGAGTGATTCTGGTATGTCCAGTTGTTCGGATTCTCCAGTTTTTTGTTTGTTTCAGTCTGTATGCACTCATCCTGGCCTCTCCAATGACATGTAAGTCAAGAGGTTCGAGGTTTAGGATGATTTCCATTGCAGCTGTTGGAGTGCTATTCATTGCACCCGTGATACAGAGACAGGCAAGCCTCTGGATTTTCCCAAGGTTGGTTTTTGCCTGTCTTTGATTTGTTTTTGGCCACCATAAGAGTGAGAATTTGGTCTTATTACCGCTGTGTAAAGCCAGTGCATGGCTTTCGGTTTGAGCCCCCAGGTTTTTCCAAAAGCTCTCCTGCACATCATGAAGGTTATCTTGCTTTTATTGGTTACATGTTGAAGATGCGGGTTCCAGGTTAGTTTCTTATCAAGAATCAGCCCTAGATATTTCACCTGCTCTACTACTTTTAATGTTTCACCGAATAGTCTGGGAGGTATGAGATCTCCCATGTTTCTTCTCCGGGTGAAAGGAATTAGTGTTGTTTTGTTCGGATTTGCCCTTAGGCTCTCTCTGTTACACCATTCCTCTACTGTCCTTAGTGCATTTTGCATTAGCTCTGAGGTTGTTCGAGTATTCTTTCCTTTGATGAGGATGAAGAAGTCATCTGCATACCCTTGAGAGTAATACCCTTGGTTATTCAGAGAAATTAGCAGTTCATCTACAACCATGTCCCACAGAAGGGGGAGAGTATGCCCCCTGTGGGGTACCTCTGGAAATTTCAACCTGCTCTGTTTCCTCGAACATGTTGACCAGTCTATTGTGAAGCATTGAGTGTATCCACCTGCAGGTGGTTTCGACAATGCCTCTTCGAGTGGCCGCAGAGACCATACTTTCAAAGGAGGGGTTGTCGAAGGCTCCTTCGATGTCTAGGAAAGTGCATAGTGCAATTTCATTGTTTGCTAGAAACTCTTCAAGCCTTGAAACGAGCTGATGAAGTGCTGTCTCGCATGATTTTCCTGTTAGATAGGCATGTTGGTTTTGATGTAAAGGCCGTTCTACAAGAGCGGTTTCCCTTATTGAGGCATGGTATAAAAGAATTGAGGATGTCATACAGGATTCTCAGATCTTTTTGCTTACGTCTAGTTGTAACTGACATCAGATGTAACTCATATCGTAGATTTATATAGTCTATGTTTGTTGTGTTGATGCCCTGTTTGAAAACTATATAACGTAGAATTTTTTTCTCCACTGCCTCTATTTTGGTTTTATAAGTTTGGTTATAAGGGACCATACACTTGAGGCATATTCTAGATGAGATCTAATTAAGGAACAATAAAAATTTAAGAATATAATGTTGGTGAAGTCTTGTGTGATCCTTTTTACAAAGCCTAAAAGTTGAAGCGATTTAGTAATCATGTCTGATATATGTGTATTAAAGGTAGTTGTGAATCAAAAGTAACTCCTATACGTTTAGATTAACACCGTTGATAGTTATTAAAATAACGATCTGTGGAATACCGTAACATGGCGTTTTTTTTGATTCAATTCCATATCATTTAGGTTACACCAAGTAGTCAGATATTCAATCAATCAATCAATATATACTTTATTGTCTGAAGAGTTCTTATTGACAAAGCATGAAAATAGAAAAAAAATAAGAAATGTATAGATAATTAGATACGTGAATGTCAATTGGATAAAATGTACAACATAAAAGATAAATATTACATATATAAATAAAAAACATATTGTCAATCTACTTTAAAAAAGAAGGACTATTGAAACAAACACATTATAAACAAACACATTATAAAATAAGATGTCATTAACAAAAGGGTAACTAACTAACTAACAATTACCACCCTTAAGATTGAACAGTAGTCTTGCATAATAAATCAAAACATATGAGATACAAAATAAAAAATTCAATAATATAAATATCCAGTATCAAATCAATTCCCATAAGGAACTATAGTATATCATCATAATATTCCTGCAGGTTATAATAAGCTTTCTGCAATAGAGCCTTTTTTACAGTCTTTCGAAAGTTCTTCAGAGAAGTTATGTTTCTATAACTGGCTGGCAGATGATTATATATTTTTTTGCTTTCATACATGATGGAGTTTTTTGTCAGACTAGATTTAGGTAAGGGTAAGGGAACACAACCTTTATTTCTTGTTTTATGTTTTCGTGTTTCAGTAGGTGTTAATAATAATAATAATAATAATAATCTTTATTCAGTACAGTTAAAATGGTATACTGAAATGGCGAAGTTCATCTCTTGCTGGGCGCAAGGTGATGGTCTTCCACTCAACCAAACTTAACCTAATCTTAGCATAATTAAAAGACAAAAATACAAAACACATAAAAACATATAACAACATTAAATGTGGGAAACTTAATACACTTGTGTAGAATAATCGAAGGACATCTGTACAAAGTGACAACCCTCCCAAGCCAGAAAACCCCGACCCCTCAATCCCCAGCCCCGCAGGCTGGGAAGCAAAACAACAGATGAGCTCATTGCTAAACAAACGACTACAAACCGGCCCAGAATCAACGCATCACATGCCGGACAAGGCCAGGTGGACATGTTAAGACCTTGACACATCCACCCGCCTCCGAACTCCAACATGCTGACATGCCAGACTCCAAGCCAATCCACAATCATTCGATCAACAATGCACTCATCCACTGCTCCACCCCCGCACCCGACAGGAGCACAAGACGACGAAGGTCAAGCCTCGAAACCCAAGAAGACTACCCACTCCATACAAAATCCTCCATCCACTATACAAAACATATTCATAAACATATATGCATTTGGTAGGAAATGATTATCAAGACTAAAAACTAAAAAGAAAGTAGAACAGAAAATAAAATCCTATTGAAGTGACAATAGCAATTTTCTATAGGCTTCATGAAAAATAGAAACAGATTTGTCTTTGATAAAGTTGGTATGGAGTTGTAAACAGCAGATATATTATATGAGAAACTTCTTTCAAACATGCTAGTTTTATGTATAGGTGGGGTTATAATACCCTTCGTTCAGTATGTTTATGTTGTGGACATCCCAACGGAAAACAATTTCTTGGTATAAATAAGAAGGCTGTTTTGAGAGGATAATTTTGTGGTATAAAGTGGCAAGTGAAGTTTACGGAGATTTCATATCTAGCCAACCATCTTCCATGAGCTTATGTCTAATAGGTGTTCTCTTCCTCACGCATAGATGAATCGCAAACAATGATTTTGAATTTTTTGTATCCTCTTTGCATCGAATGCTGTTAGACAGGGGCCGTAAACAGTGTCACAATGATTGAAGGTAGACAGTACTAAAGATTTACAAGCATTTTTCTAAGATGGATATTCAACAAGGAACGTGAGTTATATAGGAGTTTAAGTTTCAGATTGATTTCTTTTATGCATTCTGAAACATGCTTTGAAATCTCAAGTGGAATCGGTCCACAATCCCAAGTTTTTGCCACTCGGCGGAATTTATTGGGACATTATTGATGGAAATGTGCATATTAGCAATCAATGGCTCTGGCCTTGTTATTACCGAAGAGCAAAGCTGTTGATTTGTTAGATTCAGAGCCAGGTAATGATCCCGGAGATTTTGTGAATGATGTTCAATTCCTATTGATTATTCGACAGCTGTTCAGCATTCGATGGGTGGAATGAATATAGGACCTGTTGCTGGCATACATTTGTAATACAGTTATCAAAAAGTTATGGAAGTGTCGTATAAATGGTTATAAAATGGGAAATTGAACCCTGTGGAACAACAGGTAAAACCCCTTTGAAATGTCATTTTCAATATAACGCTGTTGTTACCACTGGGTAATTAGACAAAAAAGATTACCGAATTTTCAGAGAGTCCTATGTACTTCAAAATGCATATTAAGACATTGTGATAGAAGTTCAATGCTTTTGAGTAATCTAATAGTACCACTATTGTAAGTAATCCAGAATCTGTGGCCTTAATGATTTTATCTGTTACGTTAAGAGGCTGTGGCACAACTGTGATCCTTCCTGAAACCAGATTGTGTATCCGGTAGGACAGCGTTTTTTCTCAGGTACTCAACCAACTGATTTTTTATTATTCTTTCCAGGATTTTTGAGATGCGGGAAGGATACTTGTTGGTCTCAAATCTTTCAGTTCATTCACTATGTCCACTTTGGTAAAGGTATTACATGTGCGACCTTCCATTTGGTGGGAAAAACCAGTTTTATACAGAAATTCACAATATGTAATATTAATCAACCAGGAAGGGACAACACATCAAAATGAAATCAATACTAGACCATCAGCCCCAGTAGCTCTTGTTTGATAAATTCTGTTGTCTATATACCCCATTCATCAACTTTTGCGAAGTGTAAGTTTCCTGAAAGTCCTGCCCTGTACCCATCTATAATATTCATTAATGTTTTTCTGTTGGTACAATCTAGGGAATTGAAGATAAAAATAATCATTTATTTCATCAACGTCAGACAGGTGTGCAGGGATTGCTGGAAGGTTGTTTTTTATAAATATTCAACTTTTCTAGTACTCAAGTATCTTTACTATTTCTACCAACATGATATTCAAATGCTTTTTTTCTCTTTCTACGATCTATTGGCAAAGTTTCTGATGCTTTGTATTCCCATAAACTTGGGGATTCTTCGTTTTTTGAATTTTGAAATTTTATCTCTTCTTTGAAGATCAGTTTGATATTATTCGTTATCCATGGTTTACGTTTTTTCTTGAAAACTGTGGTGATAAGGAGCATGAAGATTCAGTAAGATATTCAGGTTTTCGTAAAAGTCAACTTTAGGTCAATAGTTTCTAGATGAAAAATATTTCTCCAGGGTATCGAACTTAGATCATCACTGAGTTGAATCAAGTTGATAGTTTTTAGAGATCTGTAGGTTGTGGGGATAGGTTTTAAATTTGTCTTCCGTTAAGTCAAGAGTATTGAATCAATTCATGATGAGACTTGGGGAACATATACGATCCGAGTCTGCAGTATCAAACTCTTCGAAACAAGGATAAGGTCAATCAGAGTGGAACTATTACTTGCGACTCTGGTAGGAAAATCAACCATCTGCTTCAACCCTACTTGACAGAAGCTCACAGAAGCTTTGGGTATGAGAGTGTTGATATGGTGATAAGTCAATATGAAATCACCCAAACATATAACTTTATCAAATTCAATTATGATTGAAAAAGGCTATTTTCAAATTCATTTAGAAAATTATTTGTGTTTAGTTTAGGTTGCTTATAGATACAACCTACGCTATATTTGATAGATTTAAATTTTATACTCAACACAAATCCTCGATATTTGCATTCACTGGAAGGTGAATATTTAATGAATTCTCAGATAAATTGCTACACCTCCATACCCACTGTCATCGGATCTGTCTTTTCTTACTAATACATAGTTTTTCTAAATCAATATCTCGAGAATTTATTGAACTTTTTCAACCATGTCTCACTGGAGTGTAATAATATCAAAATGGTTACTAATTAAAACATCATTCAACTGAATGAAGTGAGCTGGAAGTGATCTCATGTTCAAATGACAAATTTTGAGATTCATTTCGAAGGAGAAATGTATATTTATATATAAAAATTATTTAGTACTTGAGAAACAAACACAATAACTGGTAAAACTAATCAGCGTTTTTTGGTTTTGTAAATGCGCTATTTTTCGTGTTCTCCTCTCGGACCCAAGGATAATATTTTTTGTTGCTTCAGTTTCTTGTTATGAGGTTTAACAGTTGAGTTCAATGCGGGTTCAATTTCGTTTCAGTATCTTCAGGTTCGAGGCTGCTGGTGATTGGTGGAGGGTGTGGAAGGAGTTGTTGGGGCACTATAAGATTCTCGTCCTCTTTTATTTGATACTTGAAAATTTTCCTGACTCTCACATTCCTTTTCTAATTCTTTTCGTGTAAAGCTTTACGTTGACAATGAGTTTGTGGTTAACAATTTTGCCGAAAGATTTCTCTCTGGCCTCCTTCATGTGTTTTGCCAGGATTTTTATAGTTCAAGCGATCTTCTATAGCAAAGATCATGTAGAAATAAATAGTTCGCTACCTTTTAATTTTGAAATGTTCTGGAATACTGAATTCTTTTCAAATATGACATGAACTCAATTTTCACAGCTGGCTTGGAGGTATTATTCAGAGGAAAATGTTGTTGAGGTCTGATTCACAAAAGACTAGTCCCCAACAAGGAATTGAGTTTTTCAATAGCCCGACCTTGCACTATGATGTTGGACTCACACTCTAAACCAAATACAATAATATTATTTTTCTAGATCTCCTGTCAAAACTAGAAAATTCTCTGTGAGATTTTCACACTTCTGTTCTAATTCAGATATCTTTTATTCGATCTCTGTATAACTTCAATTTTTCATTTCAAATTTATATGTTTTATCAGTTCCACTTTAACTTTCTCATTTCCATTTTCGATGGATTGTAATATTTTGAAAATAATTCATTGTTTGTTAATTGTTCGTCTATGTTCATATCTGCACCAATTAAACTGACCCTTGGTGAATGTGTATTCAACCTCGAGTTTTGGACGACTGGGTCGTTTTTATCACTTCTCGATTGGAATTGTCCAATATAAACATGCAATTTATTATGTTAATCAAGAAGACTTACAGTTCACTTCCACTCCAGGAGATACTGAGCTAACTATCTTTCACTTTATACTTCATAGGAAATTTTTTTGAAGCGATATAAACGGACATTTGATTTCACAAAACACAGAGATGAAAATGGCGGTGTTTACTGTTTCCACCAATTTATTCGAAAACCATATTTTGTGTGGATGGGCATACAGTTTCAAAATAAATAAACAACGGAGATAATATTTGTTGGCTAATAAAATGGTTTGCAGTGTCGTAAATTGAGCTTTACACGGGTATCGGATTGCTCTTTTTTTGTAGAATAAAAACACATTGAAACAGCTGGTTATTATAAACCCCAGAAGGCAATGCCATACCTCAAATGTGACTCAACTAGGGAAAAGTAGACCATCCTAGCCGAGGCTACGTTTAATTCTCTTGAAACAATTTTCATTTGCAAAGCAGCTAGAGGCTAACTTCTTGCTCAAGGTCGTTACATGCTCATCAAATTTTAGCTTGTTGTCTATAATTAGACCTAGAAACTTAGTTTGTGGCTTATTTGTTATAATCTGGTTATCTAAGTACAAATTATCAAAGTCAAACTTAAAGGTGACTAGATTTGTTTTTTAAATTGAAACAGAGTCGATTGGAGTCACACCATTGCTTAATTTTTCTAGATCGAGAGCAATTGATTCTTTCAAGTGATTTATGTCTTTGCTATGCCATAGAATGGTGGTGTCATCCCAAAGAAAGTGAATTTTCCTTGGATGCAATGGTGGCTAGGTCATTTAGATACAATAAAAATAGAATAGGACCTAGAACCGACCCTTGTGGAACGCCCATTGCGACTTTGCCACTGTTAGTGTAGTTTTCCTGTCTTTTTACTACTTGACTCCTTTCTGACGACTACGCTCGGAACCAGTCTAATGTGGAATTTCGGAAACCGTAAGATTCGTAGTTTTTGCAGTAATATCTCATGGCTGACACAATCAAACCTTGAGAAGTCGCAAAATACCGCCTACGGTTTCTCCATTATTCAAAGTAACATATGTATTTTCTAGCAACGAAAAGCATCATTTGTGCTTTTCGAGTTTTGAAACAAATTGGGCACAGCTAATATGTCATTTCTGTAAGATGTACCATCATTCTTCTTTTGACTAGTTTTTCTATTATTTTGGATAATGTTGATAATAATGAAATTGGGCGAAAGTTCGAGGGATCATCTGAGTCACCACCTTTGTACAAGGGATTACAACTGCTTGTTTCAAGCAGGAAAGGGGAACTTCCCATTCTGAAGGAACTGTTAATTGCCTCAGCTAGGTAAGTAGGACATGGTCAGGTAGATTTTGAAAAATTTTTACAGATAGGCCGTCCATACCCGATGAGTTCTTATTTTTTATTTCATTGATAACCTCTTTCAGCTCAAATATGTCAGTATCTTCAAGGTGAAAATTTTGTGCAATGCTAACATACTTCAGATAGTCTAAAGAGTCGACCTGTGAATTGAGATTGGTTGTGAGTTTGTGGCCTATGGAGCAATAGAAGTTATTTAAAATATCAGGGTTAATTTCAATATTGATTGGTTGTGATTTATTTTTTCCTCTTAGTTCATTAATTATCATCCAATTCTCTCTTGTTTTATTTTTTATTTTGAGCTTTTGCAATGGAAAACAGTTCTCAAATAAGGTTGATAAATAATTATGAAATGTATTGATAGGTTCCTCGGAATATTTGAGAGTGTTCCATGGTATCTGTTGACATTTCTTCTGCAATTTTATGAAATTTTTTGCACTAAAAATCCTGCCATACCTAAAACCATTTTTATGAGGTGTGATATTGAAGTTGTTGGACTGGAAAAATACTGCTTCATGATCAGAGGTACCTGCAGGAATAGTACAACAACTAATACTATGTCTATCTAAATTTGAACACATATAGTCAATTATAGTAGCAGAATTTCTGATGATACGTGTTGGTTGTTCAACATGCATCATTATGTCGAAGGAGGACAACAAATTCCTTAAATTTTCTCTAGCTAGGGAGTATTCAGCAAAATTTACATTAAAATCACCGGCTAATATGATGTGAGCATTAGGCGGCAAACTGGATAAAAGAGTTTCAAGTTTTTCTAAAAAGGTATTCACATCAGAAATGGGTGCTCTGTAAAGGCAGATAAGGAATATATTATTTTTTCGCTCATGTACTAGAGAGAATTCAAACTCTTTTTCCACTATTAGGTAGTCATATCTATCTACAGCAATAAGCCTGAGATTGTGAATTTTATTTTCATTCCCTAAAATCATAGTACCACCATTCTTAAATTGATTCCTGCAATTCTTAGCAACTAATACATAATTTGGAATACAACAAGTTTCAGAATTTAGTAGCCAGTGTTCAGTTAGTAAGATGAAGGTTGGCAAACCCTGCTCCTCTACAAATATCGCAAGATCATCAACTTTATTTCTGATACATTGAATGTTCAATAAAATAATTGATAATGTGCTCCTAATCTATTGTGGAGTATTCTCGAGTTTTCGCCAAAAAAGAATTCAGTTCTGATGTATCACATTCAATTTTATCATTGTTGATTAAATTACTTCCTAGATTATTGTTGAGAGTTTTCAAAACAATGTTATTACAAGATAATCTGAAGTTTAGGGTAACTTCTACCTTTTCAATTACTTCAAATTTACTTCTGTGTTGTTTGCTGTCAGTAATAAAAGTAATTGAACAGTTTCTATTTGCTTTGGTGAAGTGGCTGATAGCCTTTCTTATAATATTGATGATGACTCTATCAGAGCTTGAGTGACATTCTGAAATAATTAATAAGTTAGTTGTTTTACTTATGTTCAAAATATTCCTTAATGCTAGGTTTAGAGATCTGGAGTTGCTTACATTGATGGTATTGAACAGAATCATAACAAAGTATTTCTGGCCATATTGTAATGTATCACAGAAAATGTTTTTTGTTATATCAGACAGCTCAGTGTTGGGCTTGATGATTTCGTCCAAGTTAAGATTCAATTTGTTCCTATTTATGATTGAGAACAGAGGTTTTTTGAATCCAGTTGCGTATTGGTCCCCGACAATCATAATCCTATGTTGAGGTGGTGATGCATCATCCACATGAGTCTCAATTTCTTCTGGTGTCACATGGGTCTCCATCAGTTCCCTTTCTAATGTAGTGTACTCTTCAGTTGCATCATGACTTCCATTCATTATTCGATTGCTGGAATCCGATTCACATTCAATAATTTCTACAGTGAAATCGGAATTTTGATTTTTTTTGAGATTATCACGCACTGTTTTGACTTTATTTCCTTTTTTATTTTTTATTTTTTATTTCTAGTGCTTCTCTTTTTTTTCGTCCTTCGCTGCATTTTTTTCTGATTTTCTTCATTTTTTTCACTTTTTTTGGAGATTGATCAGTTCCTTTGATACAGGAATTTATATCTTTGTTACTTTCATTTGTCAAGATGTTGTCTTTTAATTCATTTTTTATTTCTAACAACTTTTTGTCAAGTTTGTTATTCAGGTCAATTAATTCCTCTATTTGATTTCTTAGCAGGAGTACTTCGGCAAGATGTGAATTTTTTTCTTCCATCAATTTCAATTCAGCCTTCATCACATCTAGTTTCTTTTCTTCAAGATTATCACTTAGTTCCTTCATCAAGACTTGCTGGCTCTCGATTTGTGCCTGATAGCTTTTTTCTACTTCAACACCATCCTCCTCAAAAGCCTGAGAAGTTCTCCGAATTTTTAAAATGTAGGCTTCTTTTTCTCTTTGTTCCTGTTTCATATCTGCTATTAACTTCTCCATATTGACTTGTTCAACGTTATTTTCCTGATCTTCTGCTTTTTGTGCACATAATCCAGAGCAGTAGATTATTGTATATCTGACTGTAACAACATGCAGTCAAGTTCAGATGTTATATTGGAATATAGTTTCAGATCGTCGGCGAATAACAGAAATTTAGAGTGGTAGAAACAGGACTTGATATCATTTAGAAATACATTGAACAGTAAAGGACGGAAATGAAAGCCATGAAAGGAGTATATTTTTTGTACATTTACAAATAATTGTTTAAATATAAAAATGTATTCAGTATCTGTTTGAAGGATTATCATTATTCTCCCTGTCTGTAATCTGCAAAATGTATTCTATGCGTTGGAACCCTATTGGCTTCAAATAGCCATCCATATGCCATCCGCAAGCCTCAGGCTGTAGTTTTACACAGCAAGGATCGGTTGCGTTGAGCCGCATAGAATTTACATATATAGTGCGTACAATTTTCCAGCATGGTGGAATTATTCTTCTGGAAAATACGATATCTTGCGTCATTAACACTTGTGCACCGCTTTATGCCGTACATGCGAGTGGTAAACTCTTGGACTACCTCAATTTTTTCGTCAATACTGAAAATGAAGTTACTCCAAAACGGATTTTTGGTGTTATGGAAGATTTCCCTTTTTCTATTACACAGAGAAATAAGCATGCGCACTATCTCTTCCTCGGCAACCGTCTCATGGGCAGCTGCTATTCTGCGTCCTTCTCTATCGTATATATTAGTATGTGCAGTGCTCTGTCGTGCCCCACTCTTACTCAATTATTCAGATTTTAAATCGAGACAACTCTAAGAACTGCCATCTTTTGCAATCACCGTATTTACATTAAAATTACCTACATTTTCATATATAATTGATTAGAAAAGACGATGAGAATAAATTACTAATACCAGTTTACCTGCTTACATCTGGCAACCCGGTATTACGGCCAGGAAAAAGGTAGGCAACCTTACTTTGGCGTTTTATGTATGTCTTTTACTCTCGATTGGTACTAATTTTTTTTAAAATAAAATAATTAATAAAAAAACCTTTTTAAAGACAAGCTTTTATTCAAATGCGCTAAAAAGTAAAAAATAATAGCTTTGGATGTGCGACGTTGGTTATTCCATGAGTTATAGATTCAAAAGCTTGTCGCTTCTGTATTCGAACTGAAAACATTGCGCGACAAGCTTTTGAATCTATAATTCACGGAATAACCTACGTCGCACATCCAAAGCTATTATTTTTAACTTTTTAGCGCATTTGAATAAAAGCTTGTCTTTAAAAAGTTTTTTTTATAAATTATTTTATTTTGTGCTTTTTAGTAAGTACACCTTAATCTATGCATTTTTGTTAATGCATAGTCATTATGAGGCCTTTTTCCTGTAAGTTCTGAGCTATCTAGTTCTTCAATGAGGAGACCATCTGAAGATTAACTCCTACGCCATCTTCAGTTTATGAATTCTGACAAAAAAACAATAATCTTCGACTAAATTCATAATCTTTGACCCCAAAAACCCTGACATACCAATTTTGAATAGAAACGTTCCATTATCACAACCATGTGGAGCTGCCATCTTGAATTTATGAATTTTGAGAATAAATTCATAGTCTTTGACCCCAAAAATCTCCACATACCAATTTTTTATTGAATCGGACCATAATTACAAAACTCGTTCGCCATCTTAGAGCCGCCATCTTGAATTTGTGAATTTTGAAAGAAAATTCACAATCTCTGACCCCGAAAACCCCCACATACTAATTTTGAGTCGAATCGGACCATAAACACAAATCTCGTCCGCCATCTTAGAGCCGCCATTTTTTTTTCTCAAAAATTCCATAATGCATTGTCACGGGAACTATGAACACCTGCCAAATTTCACGTTAATCGGGCAACTGGAAGTGGATCAAATTTAATTTGCAAGATTTGATGACAAACATTGGGACAGGTGAAACTAAATAAAAGCTTGTAAGTAATAAAAAGGATGACCTTTATTTACCATCGAAAAAAAAAACTAGCACGTTGTGTTTATTGTATAAAATATATAGCTTTTGGCACAGTTCAGCTCTGATACACCAATCTCCTGCACTTCAGGTCACTGACAATCTCGGCAGTAGTTCCCAAAAACTGTGAAATATGCTTGTCACAAGAATTTTTGAAAGAATCCTTGGAAATTTCTTTGTCCTTCAGTTTCATTTCATCAAATAATGATTTCAATTTGTGATATTCTCATTCTAACTGATTTGGGCCGATAATTGTAGGATCTAAAAACTATTCATGCCTTTGTTTTTGTTCCTCAAATTGCTTTTCCTTGGTGTCTGTGACGAAAGATCCTTCAATATTTGAGTCTGGCAATCTGATACTTTTGGAAAATCGGTTTGTGTTTCTGAAGAGTTTTACCTCCTCAGAACTACTCAAACTGGAATAAAAGCTATTAGGGCATTTTTTAATAGGACACTTAGTGTCCTTTCCATCTCCACCACCCCATTTGACATGCAAATAAATACATATGCTATGGACTTGGAGCATGGGGGAGGAGTTCAACGTGCAATGCTGCAGTGGCGGAATCGGAAAAACGGATCCAGACAGTATCACTTATCCCCATATACAGCTGTGATAAAAAGGTTGTCTACAAAGTGCGATAGTTCAAATTTTTCGGTCGCAAACGTCAAAACTCCTAATTTAGTTTCTTTCAATGAGGAGCACGAGAGATTTTGATCGAGTATGACTCTTTGGGCCCGTCCTGTGAGATAACTCGACATCCATCTCAGTGATATCTCATCAAATCCAATGTACATAAGTTTACTGATAAGTAATTCAAAATTAACCAGATCAAATGCTTTACTTTGATCGAGCATAACTAGAAGAGAGACAGCTGATTTGTCACTAGCTTTTCTGATGTCATCGATCACTTTAAGTAAGGCAGTATGTGTTCCATGTTTTTGGCGAAACCCCGACTGCGCATCAGGAAGTATTTTATTTTCGTCCAAAAATATTTTAATTTGATGAGAGACATTTTTTTCGAACACTTTAGATAACGAGGGCAAAATGCTTATTGGACGCAGATCATTATATGATATAGGTGTGTTATTTTTTGGTATAAGTATTACATTTGCCATTTTCCAAACATCAGGAAAAACGCCTTGGTTTAAAAATTAATTGAGAATATGTTTGATTTCTTCAATACTATGTGGTATTACGATGGATATCATTTTAATATTTATGTTGTCGATACCCAGAGCGTTCGATTTGATTTCACATACAGCAGTAAGAATGTCTTCATATTTTATTTCTGCAAAGGAAAAATTAGATTCACAGTTCAATTTGTTATTATTATAAAATGCCAAAGTATCTACGTTAATTATCGAATCGCCTGCCACATTTAGAAAAATTCATTCATTTCTTCGGGTTGGCGCAAATTAGTTGGTAAATTGTTGTTTTTGTTTTTTGAGCAGGACTTAGTGGTGACTCCCCATTCAGCAAGATTTTTCCAAGTCATTTTGCTATTATTCCTGTTTTTATTCAGGATAAATTGTACTTACGCGTTTTTTTCGCTTCTCAATGCGCTATTTATATAATTACGTAATTCGACATAATACTGTCTTGCCGCTGGAGTTTTATTACTCAGATATTTAGCATGTGCTTTGTCTCTAGCGCGCATCATAAGTTTAATATTATATGTTACATAAGGAAGTGTTTTATGTCTTCTATTTATGGTGCAAATGGGTGTATGTTTATCAAATAAGCTAGTAATGAGTTCATTGAGAAGGGAAACCTTGGAATTTATGTCGTGCAAATTAACAATCTTGCCGCAAGGCAATCTGTCAGCATTACGTGAAAAATCATCAATATTGAAATGTTTAAAGTTTCTAAAAAATATCAATTCATCACTAAGAACATCTTCTCCCAAATCAATATAACAATATACCATCATATGATCAGACATACCGTTCATATCCAGTATACTGACATTTGTTACCACAATGTCC
The DNA here is from genome assembly GCA_018342105.1 of Gonioctena quinquepunctata. Lineage (NCBI taxonomy): Eukaryota > Metazoa > Arthropoda > Insecta > Coleoptera > Chrysomelidae > Gonioctena > Gonioctena quinquepunctata. The sequence continues at coordinate 87,600 of JAFIRS010001865.1, read as the reverse complement.
TTGCTAGTGCAGATAATATCAATTAGGGACTCAGAAGCCCTAGTAATCCGAGTTGGAGCCCTAGTAATCACAATTTGACATAAATCAAAATTAGAAATCAGACCATTGAATAATTCACAATCACGAGTATAAGGATTCAACAGGCTTATGTTGATATCACCCATTAAAAGAACCACTATAGTCTCAAGGTATACACGTTCCAACACATCACCTATATCTTGCATACAGTCGTTTATATTTGTTCCGGGTGGACGATAAACCACACCACAAGCTAACTTGTGTTTGTTTATGTTCACTATGATCCATAGCTGCTCCAGACCATTGGTAGAAATGGACAAGTAATATACTTTATACTTATAAAGATTTTTTTGAAAAAAACACACTCCACCCCCTCTGCTGGCTCTGTCCATTCGTACAATGTTGAAATTAGGTATCATGAGAAGATTATTAGGGAAATCTGGCGCAAGCCAAGTTTCAGTTACACCAACTATAGAAAATTTGTTTCCTATGATACAATCCTTGAAACTATCGAAACAGTTGTTCAAGGAGCGTATGTTAACATGGCCTATTTTGCAATCCACTTTTTTGACACAGCTATTGTGGGTATTCCATAAGTATATTTTATATAAAGGTTTTCCTCACCTTTCTGCTTACGTTCATTAATTTCCGTGAGTACTTTTTTCAGGTATTCTCGTTGCAAATTAGTTTTGTCAGTGCTAATTTGAACGTTAATATTCAAAGATTTCAACTTACGTTTATTTTTGAGGATTGTTATGACATCTTCCCTATTGTTCAAGATTACTTTGAGTGGCGATGAGTTGTCACCCTGTTTTTTTCCGATTCTGAAGGTTTTAATTCCATCTTTACCCACAGAAGGCGCTATGGCATTAATGACATCCATGGCGACTTTAGTGTCTGATTCCTCACCATCTTCTCTCAATTTGTAGATAATAATATTTTTTTCCTTCCTCTGCCTTTCTGATATTTCGTTGATAATTTCTTCCGTATTATCAGTGGTTTTTCTTTCCTTTAAACTTTTCACCTCTTCCTGAAGTCCCCTTACCTCCTAATCGCTTTAGCCAGTTCCAGACAGTTTGAACACTCTGTATGTGTATTAATATCTCCTCCTATAATCTGCCTACAGTCCTAACACTTGTAAAAGGTTCCTTGCATATCGGTAAAAAGAGCAAATTGTTTTTTGGATAATCCCAGACACTTACAGTGAAAAACTTTCTTGCAAAAACAACACTGGAGATGAGGTGTCTTATCATTCGCGGTTTTTGTACACTTAACACATTCAGCTGACATATCGATCGATACTAATGAATAATAATTAAACTTAATGAAGTAAAGAGCGATCTCAAACACGTCTTGTCTCGACGGTGGTAAATGCATCTTTTGCTTCTGTTTATCCAAACAAAATTAGATGACCTGCACTGAAAAACATTTTCTCTTAAACTATTAATTTGGAATTTCAGTTGCACCTAAATATTGCCTAGCTCCAAAAAATCAAAACAAATTGTTCTTTGTTCACTTGCAAATAATGCAAACACAACAGAATGGCATACAGTAGTTCCGACTTTTGCAATTCTGGGTCTACGATTTTAATTTCAGTCTCCTATTCCCGGAAGTCAACTTCTACAATATAATTTCAGGCATTAGTAATTACTTGAGAATACTAGGAAATAAGAAATTTTCATGAGGAAATCGCGTCAGGTAACGGTCGCTACCTTTCGTCTATTTAGAAGATATTGCAATATTATTATCCCGTGGTAGTCCTTCAGAGTGAATTATTTGAACAGGAAAAATCAAGATTATCTCTCAAGCAAATATGCTTCTATTATTACAGGGGTGTTTTAACATTCTAGAGATCAAATAAAATTTACAAATTAAGGTTATGAATGTGAGGAATAAAAATAAAACCATGTCGTGCCCACTCTTGGTTATCACTAAGTTATTAAAGCATTGCCCCGAGCAGACTATATAAGTTGTAACATTTTCCTTAAAAAACTCCAAAGCTAATTTGAGCGACTAAATTGACTACCTACCACACTCGTGTGTTGATTGATAGTTTTTTCAATTCGTGATACTTTCCTTAACCCTTCACTACTCCAAAAGGAAAATGCATTGATTTTTTAACTTATAAATATATCTAAAAAATATTGGAATATGTGAATTGCCAAAAGGAACCCATAGTATAGTTACAACAAATCTTCTATTTTCATTAATAAAACCATAATTCTTCAGTGAACTATGTTAACTGCCAAATATAACAACAATACTCTTACATTATATACATGTTGGTTTCTGTCTGCCTCCTAGGGTCTCTACACACTTGTACTTTTAGTTTGATTAATTTTACTTTGAGCTTCATTTTAATGCCGTTAAATCTTATTTAATCGGTGCTTCTTCATGTATGACTATTTATTACTGTTCGTTCAAACTCACATTCGATATCAATATTACATAAACTTTATTAACAGTGATTTTCACTATTGAATGATTGATTATGATGATCTAATGGCACTGTCTGTTGAATAATTTAAACTCGATTAAATGATGGATTGGACTACCACCGAATGATTTTAACAAACTTTTGAAACTACATGATGACTTCTATTTCTGAAATAGCTACATTTTATTGAACTCTTATTTTAATTAGTCCATATCATTTATTTACAATGGACCGCTTGACCCTCGTGACCCTACCGACCCTAGCTGTCACTATCTTTCTGTGATATCATGTGTCAATTCATTCGAATGTGTTTACAAACACCAACTAGAAAGTGAATAATAATATTTATGGTTTCGGACTCTAGAGGTGGACAACAATAATGTATTAATAACACGTTCAGGTATTTCCATATTAGTTTGCTAAATATTATTTCATATGACTAAGGTACCAGGACAGGTACCACAACTGATATGTTTTAGAGGTTTTGAAAAAACTAACCATGTTAGAAATAATAAGTAAATTATTCTCCCAGAGGGTGTTTCACACTTGGGCTATAGTTTTAGAAAACCCTGTCTCTTTCCTCTCCAGAACCTTCTTCCAAATTTTAATGTTGGTAATCAGTGATTGAGGCTACTTGAGAAAAAAAATTGAAATTACTTTTCCAAACGTTTTATGGATAATTAAATGACAGAATTAATATTTTAAGGGGTGTTCTACCTCCTTAGACGAATTGTTGAAAATGTCGCATTTCATCTCTCATTCATTCACATCATAACCTCCAACCATTGGAAAATTCATTATTTTTGCTTGATTTATCATTTATGGCTCGATTTCAGTGTTATTCGAAAAAAAAAAAATTACTGCTTTTGAGGGGTTCAATAATTAATGTGTCAGGGAGTCTTTCAGTCCCTTAAGTTTGAAGTTTTAGAATTTCTTATCATATGTCAGCACCTTGAAAAGAACCAAATTTCAGGTTACTTCAGGATACTTCGCTATTGAAATACTTAACTAATTATTCTCTGTTCATTTATACTTCACAAAACAATAAATCCTGACCACGAAATTACTTAATAGAAATTTTAGTATTATCAGTATTATTTCTACCTGAAAAAGCTATTGTATAACTAAACACGTGTCGTGGTTTTGTGAACCTAGTTTGGTAAAAATAATTTAGTGAAGTGAGGGTCTTTTGTTTGCTTTAATAGAAATTAATTGCTAAAACATACTGTGCACTTCACTGGACTGTATTCTGGCTTTAACTTGCTTTCAATTTGACTAAATTGCTCATTCTGAAAAACTATCTGGATTGCAAAGCGTTTCTGCTTATATGGTCATTAGTCACATGATAGAATACTCTGGAGAGTTTGGGTGGCCGCTTATTGAATCATCTCGATCCATTCAATGATTCTAGGCGTACTTTTGGTACCTTCTGGAAGCTCACCCTAATGTCAGCCAGGCGCGTGAAAAATGTGCAGTGGGTAGTGTATTCGTTTTCGTAACAATAATAGAGTAAGCTAGCAAGGGTCACGTAACTCGCATGGATCAACATAATGTGAAAATTTCGATTGTACTGGCCCGGAAATAATGCCAAGGGAAGTATAAAAAAGGTGATGCAGCAGTTAAGGATAATTACCTCAATATTCAGCAAAGTTGAATAATAATTAGGAAACAATTCTACGCCTATTTTGAGAATAATAATTTCTTTAGTAACTCCCAATAAGCAAGGCAATCATACTGCGCTGATGCTTTGTGATCTGATGAAAGCTTTCGATTGCATTTCACATGAAATACTGTTGCAAAAAATTGAACTACTACGGGATTAGAGGTATTCTTCTTCACCTAATAAGAACCTATCTCACAAACTGTCAAACACAGCGTTCCACAGGGGTTCGTTTTGGGACCCTCTCCTATTTATCATATAGTGTTTGGGCTTCCAACTGGATAATTTACTTACTTTCGATGCACACTTTAGATATATTACTAAACAAATTTCGAAAAAACTATACTTTTTTTCAAGAATTGCGAAGCATTTATCTATGGATACAAGAATCACTGTGTACCGGTCAATTTTGCTACCTCATTTTGACTACTGTGCAACTTTACTATATCAATTCAATCTAAATAAAATGACACAGCTTCAACAACTACAGAATAGAAGCATGAGGATTATTTTGAGCTGCAATCGCTATACCCCCATTTCAATAATGTTGAATACATTGCATTGGCTACCAGTCTCTAAACGACTTTACTTCCTAACAATGATATTCATTTATAAAATAGTACATAATGAAGCACCTTCTTACTTTCGTGATTATGTTGATTTCAAACACGAGATTCACAATCATTTCACCCGTAATTTGAACAACATTAATGTGACTAGAGTAAAATTATCAAATACGAGAAATTCATTGTTTTATTAAGGTATGGTAGAGTACAATAACTTACCACATAATGTTAAATCTAGTGGATCTTGTAAAAACTTCAGACACAAATTGTTGATACATATAAGGGAACTAAATTAGGACTATTTTTTATTTGCAATGTTACTCTTATTATCCAGTTTACTGTTCAATCTTATAGGATTAATAATAAATTGTTATACTATTCTTTTTTACGCTGTATGGTATTATAACTGTTTTTATATTTAATTGTAATAATGTTATTCTTATTACTACAGATTAATAACCTATTTAACAGATCATTCATATAGGATGAATCCATACATTATGATACATTATTTTTAATTTTTTTTATTGTTATTTATATATATATATATATATATATATATATATATATATATTAGAGTTTTTGTATATTAGGGAAACCTACTTAATAAATATTTCTTCTTCTTCTTCTATACGTAAATGACTTGTGCAATATTTAAATATGTCCACTTTGCAGATGACATCACTTTCATTTTATCGGATTCTAACAACTTACAGCCTTTTTTTTGAAGAGGTTACTAAAAGTGCAAAGCAGTGGTTATATCTAATAAGGTTAAACTAAATGCTGAGAAGACAATACATCCATACAACCAAACTGCCTTTAAGAGTGAGACGAGCAAAGCTAAATTACTTGGCATTACATTAGATAGTAGACTTAGCTAGTCTGCACACATTACCTTAGGTTAGGTTCTTTCGGAGTGGGGCGATAACTGCCCCTTCCACTGCGACCTTCTCAGATCTATTGTGACTCGATCCTAATTAAATTAGAGTTCACCTTCAAGTCCCGCGCTTCTGACGAAGTCGATGATGATGCTTGGTGATACCTTTTCCAGGTCTTTGGGCTCTAGCTGCCCGTAATCCATAAGGTAGAATCTTGTTCGTTTCAGACCCTTGCAGCTGCACAAGATGTGCTCTGCTGTTTCTTCTTCGACTGACAAAAACGACAATCTGCGCTTTCCGCAAGTCCGATTCTTTGAAGATGCTTTCGCAGTCTATAGTGACCTGTCAGTAGCCCTGTTATAATCCTCAGATTTTTCCCATTCAGATCTAACAGGGTTACTGCTGGTTAAATTCTGGTTGTACTCCATGTACTCCGGCCCCAACTCCGTCTTCCGTTTTGGAGCCGTCTGTGTACGATTGTAGATTGTCCCTTATGAGTTCTCGTTCCTTCGTCTCCCATTCGGGTCTGCCCGGGAGGAGAATCTCATAAGGTCTATCAAAGTTGTATAGGGGGATCATTGTGACTGGTGGCATTGCTAGAATCGGATGGGATTTTATCTCGTTCTCGATCTTGCGACTATTACTCGTTGACCGCGACAGGTTTCTGTATACACTCACTCTTGCCTCCTTCTCTAAGTAGATGTGCAAAGGAGGAATGTTGAGGAGGACTTCCATTGCTGCTGTCGGGGTGGTGGACACATTACCTTATTAAAGAATAAACTTTCGAGTTATCTATTTGTTCTTCACCAATTAAAGAAAATCACAAACGCAAATATGCTAAGAACCACATATTTCTTCCTCTTTCACTCCCTTATTAGTTATGGTGTACAACTTTGGGGAAATTCTTGAAAATAAAAACCAATCCAAATTCCTAGGAATCTCCATCGATAATAAACTAAAATTTGACCAGCATATTTCAGCATTAACAAAAAAATTGGCTTCAGGATGTTATGCACTCCGAATCATTTCAAATGAACTGAGTTCATCCCCAACAAAAATTGTTTATCATTCCTTGATAGAATCTCACTTGAGATATGGTGTTGCTTTCTGGGGATTCTGCAGTCAACAACTCTTTCATTCAGTGTTTGTTTTGCAAAAGCGAGCAGTTAGATACTTGTGCAAGGTGGGAGTACGTGAGTCATGTAAACCAATATTTATAAGAGAAAAAATTCTCACTGCTACTTGTATTTTCATTCTAGAAACTGTCTGTCTGATTTACAAAAAACGTAATATGGTAGAAATTCCGAAGCATACAAATTACGTAACCAGGCAAGTAACAGAAAATAAAATACCTCTTCCTGTTCCAAAAACAAGTCTGACAAAAGATTCTTCATTCTATGAAAGTGAAAAGTTGTATAACCATTTACCATACAAAATCAGAAAGGAAAAAAGCTATAAAAAGTTCAGAAACATTGTTAAAGAAGCCCTTGAAACAAAAGCATACTACAATCTTGAGGAATATTACAATGAAACCTTGCTGTGATTAATATTTTTATATTGTTAACAATTACACACCTATATGTTGAAGCTTATCTTATCCGGTAATATCTTATATTTTTATTCTATGACATGTGAACTTATGTTCAAATTATGTGATTCTTGTACTTGTGCTTTTTTTTTTTAGTATAAATTATACAAACTAAATTTTTTTAACAAGCTTTGTCAATAAGAAAGTTTTTCTTAGACAATAAAGTATATTTCTCTCTCTCTCTCTCACACCACGCTATTCAGCTATTTAGGATGCAAAAGAAGGCATTGCGAATAATTGCTAATATCGGACACAGAGATCATTGTTAAACTTGGAATTAGGCCACTGCCAACTTTATATATATATATATATATTGTGTTATGGCTGAAATAGTCATGATTAAACAATCTCATATTCATGAACATAATATAAGAAATTATCATCACATCAGACTGAATCGATTGTCACAAGACCTCAAAGAGCTCAGCTTGAATACTTTCAAGAAAAAAATAAAGAAATATTTGTTAAGATAGTGCTTCTACTTCGTCGATGAATACAGAACGCATTATAATTAACATCTCACCACATCTGTGTGATCTACAAAACTATACAATTGGTATGTGTCTGTAGCTAAAGCTGACTTGTTAGTATTTAACATCCTCCAAAAACATTAGAGATAGACATTAATCTCTAATGTTTTTATCACATGTAAACTTGATCTACTAGAACATTAATGTAGTTAAATACATTTCTATCTATCTATCTGTAAAGAATAAACCATATCCTTTCACGGCTTTTTACTTCGTTTTTGTTAATGGTAATTCAAATTCTAAAGTCATATGGGCCGAAGCAAGCTACAGGTTCCTTGCTGTTTTAAAAAAAAAATAATGTGGGCTATTGTAATTTGCATTCGAGTGAAATTAAGGTTGATGAAGGTTGTCCATTCTTAAGAAGAATGGGAAATGTAATTATTTTACTAACTGTAATCTATGATTGTATTCTCAGCCAATGATTTCTAACAGTCGTAAATAATAGGCGATTATCATTATTCATGTAATAAATAAGATATTGACTTGGTTTGCAAATATAGAATTGTTTTATTTGGAATTTATGAACAATACAAACTATCCATTTTATCGCATTATTTCTCGATTATCAACATTTAATGGGCAACAATTTCACTTTGCATTTTAGTTATTTTAACTAGAAGAATAATATTCATTATTGAAAAATTCGTAAAGATCCAACGTTTTGTGTATGTATGTGGTAATATTTTATGGAGGATTTTCGCAATATGAAGTATAGTCCCCTATTTTGTGTCGGTTTGCAGCTGCATATTTACAGTTGTGAAATATTTTGTTTTAAAATATTTAAAAGTTCGCTTCATTAAACTCATTCAACTCTTTGGTTTCAGAAAGCGTGGGAGTTGGAGACCAGCTATGATATGCAAACCATGGCTGGTTTTGATAAAGCTGTTCCTAAAAATGGTAAGTTTTTAACTGAGAATTTTTTGTATAATAAAAATGAGAATGAGATGTTAGTTGTATGCTACAAACTCAGTTTTAAAAATGCTCTGTGATGCTATTTATTTAGTTCTGCTATATCCTAGCGACTTGGTGTACTTACTAGTTGTTAAACAATGACTAAACAGTGAAGCTAATTAGATATTGTGAACATTATTTATGTGGTCAGTTAACTAATTGTTAAGAAAAACTAGTCATTTATTTTAGCGATTATCGCAGTGAATGTCAACGGAAACGACTAAGTTAGTAGTATTAGTTGGTTATTGTTGTTGGTTTATCTTTTTGAGCAATATTATTTTTTTACTGAAATGTCCTACTTAAAAATTATGAATAATAATTCACATATACACTTATTCCAAATGTTGAGTGCATCTCAGAATCACTATCTCCATTTTGTATTTTTTGCAAAGCTGAATTACTATTCTGATCACACAATCCAGGCACATCAGCACAATAATTAAAATAATATGAAGTAAATATCTCAAAATATTTTTTAATTGCAAAACAGAGTTGTGTTTTTTTAAACTTTTCACACTTGGCACTGCACAGTGGTCCAAAATAACGAAAAAGCGGAACTAATTCAAATTTTGGTAAAGTTTTCATATATGCTCCCAGCTTTGTGAGAGGGTAAACAAAAGACCAGATAATCTTTTCTCAGAATTGCGAGTTTGATTAGCTCCAGAAAGAACATCTTGCGAATAATTCCTGTGAAACTCAGGTGAGAAGTCAATCAAGGTATGTAGTTTTTATATCATGTTTGATAAGGTAAATTGGTCGATTATTTACTCTGTTATTAAGTTATTTTCTGTGCTGTTATTAGAATGAACGTGCGTACATTTTCAAATTTCGTTGAACTTTTTTGTAAAATTCCCCACGACTCCCCACTCTGAAAAAATATCTAATGGATAGCCTCTATAAAAACATATCAAACATTTCCTTGCTCTTGCTATATTTTGACCCACAATGAATTAACACCTTATTATTTTGTAAAAAATCGACTTTTTTGCTAGAATGTGACTGCCTATATTATAAACAATATTTTAAGAAGATTTTCGTTACTGATTTTGCTAATTAAAGTTAAACATTCAAAAAGTCATAATTTAAAACATTTGATCTAATACCAAAGTTACCCCTTTTGAAACCAACCCCTTTGCGACAAATTCTCCTATGGTTCTCGTGAGCTTTCAGCAAAAAGAAGGCTTAAATCTGATTTTATTGTTTAACCACCCCTCCTCCCCATTATTCTCGACAGCCTTAGAAGCAATTCCACGTCCGCAAAAAAGGCTCGAATCTGATTTTCCTTTGGAACCACCCCTTCTAAAAACCATCCGTTTGTGATAATATTACTTAAATATTTTTCCCATGATTCCGCGAAAAAAGGCGCGAATCTGATTTTTTATTCGATCCACCCTTTCTAAAAACCACCCCTTTGTGACAAGATTTTTTAAATTTTTCTCGTGATTCTCGTCAGCCTTAAAAGCAATTCTGCGAAAAAAAGGATTGAATCTGTTTTCTTTTGTCCAACCACCCCTTTGTGACAAGATTTATTTTTAATTTTTACCATGATTTACCATGAGTTAGCCTTCCGAGCAATCCCGCAAAAGAAAAGACTCAAAACTATTTTTTTTTTCAACCCCTTTGTGACAATATTTTTTTTCATTATTTTTAACAGCCAAATAGCCGATTGAGCAAAAAAAAATTATTGGTTCCGTTTTTTTCGTCATGGAGACCACTTGTGCGCTGTCATAATATGTGGAATTCCTACATTCCACTTCGCAAATATTCCTTACATTCCACTTTGCATTCTACTATTAGAAAAATATTTCTGGAGTTTTTGCATTTGAAAGATAAAGTTTTAATGTTTCTAATATTTCTCAAAGATGGTGGCAGTAAATTGAACATCATAGGAGCAGGGATGCGGAAAACTCTTATTATTTACAAACGGAGTAGACAGATTCTGTTTGACTTTATTTCTAGTAGTATATGAACTAGTTATGTAGTGATTTAACATTCAGGTCATGAAGTAAAGCAGTAGGAATATCTTTTTTTTTAAGTATTATTTTTAATATATAATGTTGAATTATACCGAGTTGGTTCAATACATTGGCTGGTATGAATAAAAATGAGCATTTAGTTTATACTCAATAATTTGGAGCAAATACTCCACATGATATGAATAAAAACCAGAAGCAGATGCTCCGCTTGAGTAAGTACTCTTATGTACAATTTGTATTGAGTAAATTCTCACTTTTACTATGAATAAAAAATGGTTCATGCTCTTCGGGGTGAGAATCTACTTCATAATTTTGGAGTCTGATAGACAGCAGACGCGGTAGAACTATGGTTCATCCTTAATTTGCGTTCCAAAAATATTGCAAACCTAGTGCTTGTGATTGTAACTTTAAAGAATTGTATGGATTTAATAAAGAAAATGTAGAGTGGATATCAAATCACTTTTTGGGTGTAGAATCTGGAGAAAGAAGAGGTGGTGCTATATGTAACGTTGATAAAATGACAATATTTTTGAGATATGTAGGTGACCCAGGTTTTCAAACAGGAGTAGCAAAATATATTGGTGTTCACCAAACTTCTGTGTCAAAATTTGTGACGGAAGTTACTGATGAGTTAATAGAAAAATATGGATGGTGGATAAAATTTCCTCGCAATTCTACCCATATAATACATAAAATTATATCAAATTGCCAGGCAAGATACCATAAAATAAAAAAATTGCATTTTATTTTAATTTAAAAGAAAAAAGTAAGTAATAAAAACATTATTTATTGTTTCCACTACCGTGCATAAAGTATTCACTTTATGCATGCTTCACAGTGCGTAAAGTGAACTTTTATGCTCTAGGGGTAAAGTGAAAACAAAACCAAACTATTTCTTTTTATGTACAAGTACCTAAACAAAATTTTTACGCACTACAAATAAATTGATTTTATTTGGATTCATATCATTTATTTCTCGGTAGTAGAAAAAATATTGTATGTAACTCATGCGTAAAGAACCTTTTTTCCATCGATTACTTTATATGTATTATTTTTTATAAAGATATTACTTAACCTGGAATTTTTGTAAGAACATGAATTCCAACAAAATCTTTTCCCAATCCTACAGGACGATTTTTTTATTTCCAGTTCTATTGATATCAGTCGTTTTCTTGAGTCTGGATTTCATATTGTTAATTTTCTTGTACATTTGACTTGTCGTTATTTGTGAACCGAAATTGGGCTCCCACTGTTTTTTCATCAGTTTGAGTGCTTGGTATTTTGATTGTCGGGCAGCTAGTGTTTGTGACTTGGACAAAAGTATGGGAAAATCACTTAACATATTTTCTCCACGACCATTACTGAATGTAATGATTCCGAAATCATTTTTAATAATAGAATGTAAAAATTCTTTTATTTTGTTTCTTCACTGCTTTCACCTATTATACCAACAATTACACGCTGATTAACAACTAGGATAATAGTATTCATGCACGAATATGCAGAATGACACAGTTACAACTGTTGTTATTCGGTACAGGCTCAGATTTGGAAATAAAATAACGAGTATCTACTTTATGTACTAGGAGCAGGTACTCCTCAAAGCGAAATCTATTTTATTCATATAAGTTGGAGCACAAACTAGCACTTCACGCTCATGCTCATGAGGATATACTCGGAGTTTCAACTCGGGTGTTATTCATACTACTGATATATTGTCACGAACTGAACTAGAATTCCATATCTTAAGACTGTCTCTATTAATGAATTATAGATTGTTCCAAGTTTTTTTTTCTGAGTATATTTCTCAGTTCGTAGCCTTAAAAACTTGAGATAAATATCAATTGTTATTCAACGATATCTGGTAGTGCTAGTTTGATTAATAGAGGCGATAAAATTATCAATTTGTAGGGTTGCAAAGTTTGGTATTTTGTTTCAAATTCAAAGATGTTTCATTACAGTGATACCGTGGGTTGGGTTTACTTTTAAATTTGTTCCTTCCAATACCAGAAAGGCATCAAAAGCGTAATTAGTCCACCAATGTTGGAAAATAACAAAGAATTGATGTAAATTAGAAAAATCATGGGTCAGAGAGGTAGTTCTTGAAAATCATCAGTACTATACCTCTGACATAGCTTTCAAAAACGTAATCATCATGAGGCACCGTGTCGAAAGCTTTTGACAAATTGATGAAAACTGCCATACATTTTCTATTATTGTCTTAATTGGTTGTTAATGAGACTGAACAAGTTGAATATTTTTCACCAGTTAAGGGGAGAAAATTTGGATAGCATATTCTAGATTGGAATGGATGTAAGATTTATAGAATTAAGAGTATTGTTTATAAAATGTTGAAAGGACAGTTACCTGCTTATTTTAGTCAGTTCGTCACATTTAGTAATCAAGTTCACAATTGTCAGACTCGAGGAAGTAAATAGAACCAACTAAAAAAAAAACATGAATTCTTTATTCCACAAAGGATTGATTCAATATAACAATCTACCCATTCATATCAAGGAAAGTGTAACATTGAGTTCATTTAAATCTAATCTAGGGTAATCAATCAAAACTAAACTAAACTTCTTCATTATATATCGTCACTATGTATCTGTATTCCTGTTTTACGAAATATAGCCTTTTATTAACAGCAGGTGTTCATGCTTTTAATCGAATAATTATGTAATAATAATTATAAGAATGTTTTTTGTATATTAGGATTTTTATTTAAATACAGATATTATTATTATATTGGATAGGAACGGTTGAAACATTCATTTAGTAGATATATTCGACCTTTGGCCTTGTGGATGACAGCTGTCCCTTGGTTGAAGGCAGAAAATTCTTTGTTGAATATATTTGTCTACTTTAGGAATAGTTTTGTTACTCTGGTAATCCAGGATTGGGTTATTCAATAACATACAATACTTCAATATTCAGAGGTATATTCCAAGTTTCTCACCACTTTTGCCCAGGAATGAGATCAAACTCAGTTCATTGCAGGGGCCTACAGTATTCGATTTCGTGACATAATGTTCTATGAAATCATTCAGAGCTTTTTCGGTGCGTTTATTTTTCTTGAAACAATGTTGGTTTGACGAATTTACTGTGAAAAATGAAAACGCCTGATTTTTTATATTTGTTCAACTTTTATATACTAGGGAGGGCTAATTCCTCTATAATTTTCGTAATTCTTTGAGTCACCTTTCAAATTGAGGTGACTAATGCAACTTTGAATTATTCTGGGAAAAGTTCAGGTCTCCCAAAAAGATTAATGAGGTAAATAAATCAAAGGAGAACATAATTCAATGTATGCATTGTTTTAAAAGAATATTTGAAATAAGTTCATAACTGTTGGCATAGGTACTTCTATAATTTTTTACCAAATCATAAAGATCGTAGTTGGTAATTGGGTAGAAAAAAAATGAGCTTGAAAAATTTAAATATTATTTTCTTTAAAATGTATGCGTTTTTCTGGTCCTTAAATCGAGTGAAATGACTATTGAAGTTATTGGCTATATCAAAGGTTGATATCTTATTTTCTCCTTCAAAAAGGGAATTATTTCACATATAGTTATTGTGTGAACTACTGAAATTGAAATTAATTCATCTTTGATTGTTCAGCTTTAGCCTCCCCCCATATCTTTTTGTTACCTCTCTTCAGATGTCCTTATAATTCTTGTTTACTTTTGCACATTCTGAATATAGAAATAGCATATTTTTGAGGTTGTAGAGTTCGGGGGTAAGAGGTATTTTTGAGTTTTTTGTTGTTGAGATTTGTTTGAAGGAAAAAATATATCAATATAATATTTAATAATTAAACAATAATATACTCTTTATTAGCAAACTAGCTCTCATAATTTACAAACAAATATTAATACACCCACTTACTACTCCTAATCTAGACTTATACAAAACATACTAGTACTTAGACTTGACATATTCTGAACATTTTGATTTAAACTTATTCAAACAGTTACATTCTTTCATATCCCTAGGTAGATTATTGAATAATGATAACCCCTTACTGAACAATGTATCACTACGGGCATTATATCTGGTGATGTAAAATTTTGCAGCTCTGTTTCGTGCGTCAAGAGACTGAATGTTTTGGATATAGATTAAATCATTCGATAAGTATGATGGTAGCATATTATTTTTCATTTTGTATACAAAATTCAATACATTGTAGTATATTATCTGTCTCACATCCATCAATGATAAGGTGTGAAGCATTTCCTTGATTGGTGTACGTTTGTTGCACATCAGAATAGCTCTCATAGCGCGAATTTGAACTTTTTGGAATGCATCGATATGTTCATTGTTCGTGGAGAGCAACAGTGTACCACAAAAATGGATTTTTAGACAGTCAATTTAGTAAAAACTGATACATTATTACTCAAGCAATATAGAAAATGTATCTTCTGGGCAATTTTTTTTTTGGGGAAATCATAATGAGCCCCGAATTTCAATTGCTGATCAATATAAACTCCTAAATATTTGTAGATTTGTACTTCTTCAATAGGCGAGATCACTAATTTCTGGAAAAAATACCACAATGTCCAGAACGATGACAAAAGTGGTTGGATTTTTTTCAATTTTTTTTCAAATTAGTTTAAAAAAAAATCCCTAAGAAATGTTCCTGTTTGAACACTGCGAAAACCACGCCAGGATGTGACATAACAAGTTTAGATCTATCGCTGAGAGCGTAAGATAATTACATCGTTGCCAAGCATTATTCATAATATTTCTTTACAATGTGAGAAGGCCGAAAAAATAATGACAATAGCACTCGGTATACATACATATTATTCAAGAATAACGAAATCATACATATTATTCAAGAATAACGAAAATCAAGAACAGCTATCAAATACGAAATATAACACATGCTGACACAAGTTCTGTTCTGTTATGTTTTCATAGGATGAAACAGAATAACAATTCCTCAGAAGTTCCGCAAAATAGTGACACTGGCAACTTGGGAAAATGTCAAATCAATGGACTTATGACGTCAAAAGAAGCGGCAATAGCGCTGTGTTTGAATGTCTCAACGAATTTGAGGGTTTTAGAACAGCTTTTATTCGGATATTACACAATATCTTCTAGGAAAAACTATGCATACATAATATCACTATATTTCACTTCAAGCACATATGAAGGAAATTTGTGAGTTTGTGATCTCCTTTATTGTGTCATTGTTAATCATTATGTTGCATTTCTTTCCTTTTGTTTGCTTTAGATTATTTTTACCACCAATCCTCATGAATTTTGTTTTATTAACATTTAATTTCAGTCTGTAATCCTGTATCCATTCCCATATATGTTGCAAATCTTTATTTAGATTCACCTCAATTTCTTCTGGTATTCCTACGTAGTATAGCATTGTATCATCCGCAAACACCCTGATTTGGCAATGCTTCACATGCTGACTTATATCATTTATAAATAGGGTACATAAAATTGGCCCCAAGACTGAGCCTTGTAGTACCCCATGTTCAGTTTTTAATTCAGATGAGAATTTATTGTTATATTTCACTCTTTGCTTATGGTTTTTTAAATACCCATATTTATTGATTTTCCGTAATAGTAACTCTATATTGATAGTTTCAAATGTATAATATTGTGTGGGGAAAAATGTTAAACGGTTTATTTAGACAAGTTTCATTGAGAAACTTTATGAGAAATAGTATTGGAGTCAGTTTTCATAATGTTTATTATAAGAATCTTACTTACAGAGCCGGATTAAGAGGGGGACAAACGGGGCTGCAGCCCCGGGGCCTCCACAATATAAATTTTTAGGTAAAATTTCCTAACAAATACCGAAGGATATGCAAAATTATATATAAAAAATCTGACAACGAAAGAACAGTTCTCCCACTTTTTCCTCTCATTTTTCGTTTTAAACATTCAAAAACATGTTTCGTATCCTTGTCAAAATCCATGGTTAATATTAATCTTCGATCTGATGAATCATGTGTATATGTATATCGAAATTAGCTGTAAAAACAAGAACAATTGAATTAAAAAAAAAAAATACATTTTTTTAAATTAAATGAAGGATTTTTTGTCGATGTATTCTTCGAATGACACAAGCGATCTAGATACACAATGAAATTCGATAATCATAAGCAAAAGAAAATAATATTTCAATTTATGAATATGATTGCATCAAATTATTTATAAGAGCCCTGTGCGCATTCCATAATAGAACAAAAGTTCAAATTCTGTTGACTATTTTTCTGCCGATTCTACAAACACTTTGCCCGTCTATACCTGTTTTTCCTATTTATTGGCGTTGACAAGTGTCCGCTGAGTGGCGCGCTTGTAACAGAGAAATCTCCGAAATCTGAAAGTGTGAGTCTAAGAGAAGGATGACATTCCGCAACAAATGTAAATCCTTCTGAAAAGGACTATCTATCTATCTATCTAGGATGTTCTACTATCAAATTCTTGAAAACCAAAATTTTAGAGCTACATTCTCAAACATTGAAATTACAGTGATTATTTTTTGACATTGCTAGAAACCAATGGAAACGTTCAATTCAAATAATTCATATATGTTTTGGCCAATCAATAGTGGGAATATTCTACCTAGAAAATTGTCGCGGGAATAATTTGAGGTATTTTGTTTTTATTGTCTGACAACCTATATTTTTATTTTGATCTGTCATCAATTCGCATGAAAAGTGTGAAATGAATCAAAACCGGTTTAGTACATTATATAATTTTGCAAGGAAATGTGTTTATGATCGTTACATCAAAAAATAATCTAAAGAATACCACACGAGAGTTCGATATAGTAGAAAATAATTATCTAGATTTCTTTCTCAAACTTGTTGGTAATAGCCACTCGAGCCAATTGGTCTCTCTTGTCTATTGCCTGGCAACAAGTTTTCGAAAATCTGTCGAATTATTTTCACTCTCTTGTGATATTACAACTGAGAATGTGATGATGTCAAATTGCACTGAAAAGCGCTCATTTTCCAAAATGAAAAATGTAAAAAATAGGCGAATTACGATGAGACAAAGCCGCCTATCAAAGTTATCGCTTCTTAGCATTGAGAATGATTTTCTCCGGATGCTGGATTTGACCGAAATCATCAATGATTTTTCGTCGAAAAAAGCTAGCAAGAATCCATTCGTTTACGCTGTAATTTAATTTATTTCTTGTATTTTATTATACCTACATATGCTCGTGTCGAAATAATTTGATTTGTTCCGCAATAAATAAAAAAAAAAACAAGTTTAAAAAATAATTAGGTGCCTCCACTCATTTGTTGCCCCAAGGCCTCCACACCCTTTAATCCGGCCCTGCTTACTTAGAATACTCTCATGGATGGCTGTTCCTCCGAGACCACATATTTTATTCTACTTTGAGCAGTTTACGTCAGACAAACTCGACAGACTCATTCAGCTTACCCATACATTGTTAAGTTCGAAACTTACCAAACATCTCTTAATCAGGAATATTATTTTACATGAACATTATGAGGAGCGTCATGTATCCATTTCCTTCCTTATTCTGCTGTTTTTTTCAAAAATCTCAGAGGGATTAATTTTTTCCAAATATAAATGGCTCCTACGGTGTTCTCGCAAAAATTGCAGTTCAATATCTCATGGAACCAAAACTTTAAAAAAAATGGAAAAAATACCCGGTATGGCTTGTGTTAAAGTTTACTGAATTACAACCAAAGCAAGAGCTTCATAGTGCTTTCTACTGGAAATCGAAACGAAGCAGTTTATGTCAGAATCTGCAATGTGTTCGATCAAGAATTGTAGAAGTTATTGAGAAATACGAGAGGAAAATTACAGAGAAAATGATATTCTTTCAGTATATTTTTTTCATTTATCATACACTTCTTGGGACATACCCTATAAACTGATTTTACCACAAAAACATGATGTTTACCACAAAAAACATGATTTGCGGAAAAAACATGCCACCAATAAGCTAAATAACCTTATTAGAAACAAAGCGAACAAAAAGCACTATTGAAAAAGGAGGTATGGGTATGAGGGCACCGTTGCTATACTACAAAAGAAAACAATGGCGCGGCTAGTCGGAAAGGTAGATTTCAGAACTTATTTATTTATTCTGAAATTGCCATCAATTGAGCTAACGAATGATGTCAGAAAAAATGGAACATTTTCATGGAAATAAAAACAGCATTTCTATTTTTGTACAAAACTTTTCAATCAAAAGGTTTATTCAATCCATTCGACGATTCGGTGCCTTCTGGAAGCTTGCCATGACGTCAGCCAGACGCGTGCAGTGGCGTAGTGTATTAGTTTTCATAACATTATGTACTTGAAGTCACACCATTTGGTCCTCAGGATTTCTCTGAAAACTGCTCATAGATCAATTTGTTCTACAAGAGTTATATGAGTGATATGTGACCTGCATGACAACTTCATAAAACTAAAATGACTCCATAGCTATACCAATATGTTTGGTATTTTCAATAACTACTGAACTGATTTTTGTGTTTGTTTTTAGTTCAATTTACAGATATGCTTTATTTTGAAAAAGTCTAAGGCTTTTATAAGAATCGCGTTATTTTTTCATTAAGGCAACGAACATCGTGTATTTGGGCACTTTATTGAATTTCACTTGACTGGTTACATTAACAAAACCTGTATTAAATACCACAAGCAGATAACGCTGGTCATTCATAAAAAGCCTAATATTGTGATGCCAAAACATATTTCATCAATAAGGGAAATAGATCGAACTGAGAGCTATTGAAGGACAGCAGTATGCAGTGCTGCCAGCAATGTGGGCGTAATTTGACCCTAGTATTTTTCAGCACATAATTTGTACATAAAAAGAAAGAAGTTTGAAAAGTGTTTGTAAAGCAATACAAGCACATTACTTTTTCATGTTTGATATTACCTTTTTTCTTGAACACTACGGAAATACTGGTCAAAGGAGATACATATTGAATGGATACTGGACCTGTTTGTAGATTTGCCCTGGCTCAATTTCCTATTGTGTATTTTCATATTTTTTTTTTCTAATACAAAAGAGTGAAAAACTGAAATTTTTCTCAAACTTTTTTTCTGTACGAGAGTTGCTCTACATTTCGTTACGTAACCATTAAAAATGGCGAACGGGCGCCATTTTGAAAGTTAATTTTATTGGGTTCATATGGCAATTGATACCTCATTTGAAAGCTCGCTCAAAGTCCTTTTTGAATGCCTACAACGCGATTAAAATATTCTCTGAACTGTAAAAATCTAATCCAAAATGTGAAATATTCAAATGGTACAAATACTCCAGTGATATAAGCGGCAATTGATTAACTAATGATAATGCTTGAAATTCATATTTTGGCGTTTTTGGGTTAACATGTATTGCTTGCCATATAATCCCATTTAAAAATAACTCTCAAAATTGCGCCCGTCCGTCATTTTCAATTATTATGTCATTGGCTACCATAAAAAAATTATATATACCTTAGTTCGGTTACCCAAAAGTTTATTAATTATGGCTCAGAAAATATGTGTCTTATTAACAAAAAAAATTTCATATATGGACAAGAATAAATGGACATATATGGACAAGAATAAACCTCAAACTGGACATTTTGATTCATGTAGTTGTCGTAGTTTTTATGTTTTATGATGTGAAGGTTATTCTTTTTCAAACAGTGCAGTTCTGTGATTGTTTTACTGAAGAAGTTATTTTTCAACTTTCTACTTCAATTTTTCACATAAAGTGGAGAAGTAGAAATTTTCTGAATTTTTGGTTTGTAAATTTTGACTTCCTCGGCAAAAAAATCGACCGACTAGTTTTCGAGATACAGGCTGTTAAAGATGAAAAGTGAAGCTTTCTGCTCAGAATGTTTAACAATTTCGAGAACTGACAAAATATTCTGGGAATATAATGCCTTAATGATGGTACAATGTCACGTTTTCGGTTTGTGCTCTACAACAGGGTGAACAAAGAAAAATCCAATTCGATTAATTTTGAACCAACCAGTGTGAGTTCTCTGATAAGAATTGAAGATGAACTCCCTCAATCTCGATCGAAGTCAATTGACATTTTTTTTATACAGTGTGTGTGGGTGTTTTTTAGTTCGGATTGGGGAGATCATGTCATATATATATTTCAAACATCCTTCAATGTTAAGAACCTCGCATAGTCATTTCATGTATACAGGGTGGGTAAAAAGATATAGTCCAAGTTTCTTAGAAAAATACGGGGTTTTTCAATGAATTTCGAGAAAAAAATCAGTTAATTTTCTTGAATTTTTTATATAACGTACTTTTTAATATACTCCATCGGAGACAGAAACGGGCTATTTTCGAACAATTCTTCTTGTTGAAAAACATGGTGAATGAAAAATGTCTTTCATTTGAAAGCCCTGTTTCCAAAAAAAATAGAGAAATATTTTATATGATTTCTGTGAAATGTGGGGTTTCCACAAAATAGGGAATATTTACTAGCGCGGAACCCCACCATTCATTTGTTGATTGTATGCCAAATACCCCATTCCTAGATAAAGGTAATGTAACAGTCATTTTAGAAAAAACTGAATATATAAAAAAATCTCATGATATCCTTGATGACAAAAACTCTTACACCAAATTAAATAGAAATCCTACCTCAACCATTGAACAAAAAGCAAATACATTTATTTCAGAATTTAAAAAATCAAAAATGATCACTGAAGAAGAAGCAAAAAAATTTATGATATACAGTTCTGTATCACCAAAATACTATGGTTTACCCAAAATTCATAAACCAATCATGAAACTCAAACCTATCATTTCATCTATTGATGCACCCAATAGCAAAATATCTAAATTATTCACAGACATCCTTACAGATGCATATGACTTCGAAAATAAGTTTTATGTTAAAGATTCTTTCGAGTTTTCTAAATTCATCAACGAAAAACAACTTCCACAAAGATATGTCTTGATAAGCCTAGATGTTGTTTCCTTATTCAGTAACATACCGATAGAATTAGCGTTGAAAAGTATAACTAAAAGATGGAGTAAAATAGAAGAATACTGTAATATTTCACAAACAAAATTTTTAGAAATCATTCAATTCATATTCAAATCTAGTTTCTTTTCGTTTGAAGGAAATTTCTACAAACAAATTCTTGGAACACCTATGGGAGCTACCATCTCACCAATCATTGCTTCGTATGTAATGGATGACCTTTTCGAAGAAATATTACCAGAATTGACGTTTGAAGTTCCATTTAAAAAAAAATTGTAGATGATATTATTTGTGCAGTACCAATGGATAAATCCGATGAAATTTTAAGAAAAGTAAATAACTACAATAAAAATTTACAATTCACAAATGAATTATAAAAAAATAAAAGTATTCCGTTTTTAGATACTAGAATAATTCGTAGAGAAAACAATTCTCTAATCACAGATTGGTATATAAAAAAAAATAAAATAATTTTTTCCCCAAAAAACTTCTTAACAGAATTATTTTCAATACCAACTCTGATAGACAAATTAATAATGATGACACAAATAATCAAAATTCAGAAAATAACAATGAAAGGATAATTTAGGAATTCTATCTATCATCAAATATAATTAAATTATTCAAGGATGAAAGTAACATAAAAATTTCACAAAAAAATATCAAGACTATTGGAAATTTAAATACGAGGTTAAAAGATCCCACACCAGATTTGAAGAAATCAAATGTTGTCTACAGCATCCGATGTAACAACTGTGATTTGAACTATATTGGTACAACTTCAAGAACTTTAAATAATCGTATTATCTCTCACAGAAGTGATATAAGACTCAACAAGAAAACATGTGCATTAGCTCAACATGCTATTGAAACAGGCCATAAAATATCATTCGAGGAAGCACAAGTTTTACATTCAGAAAAATTTTTCTCTGGAAGATGATTTCTTGAAATGATTGAAATTAATAAATCCAATCAAAATATGAACAAAAAAACAGATATCGAAAATCTTAGCAAAATCTACAGTTATCTTTTACAAATGGATTAAAACTGATGATTCTCAAAGAATATAATAAAAAAATTAACACACCCACTACATATTTAATATTTTTCTGACGATTAATCATAGGTAAATGAATGTTCATTAATCAACCACTCAGATTACTGTAAGTACTTCCTTCATTTTAAGTATTTTTTTTCTCAATAATGTAATTTACATATTTTAGGACCCTGAAGAAGTTTCAAAATTGAAACGAAAGCTCGGTCCAACGTATTAAAGAGTTTTTCATAGTTACACAGCTTATGATAAGTATGTCTCAGATGCTGAAAATAAATCGAAAGCAAGCTGGCGCTTGATAAATTTCGAAAGGAACAATTCTAAGTGTAAATGCGACACTTCAACGGACAAACTATCGTCTGATGATTTCGTTGAATTTTTTTCCAACGTGGCCGAAGATATAATCAAATCTTTACCACATGTACCCACCACAACATTCCTAAATTACAAAAATTTTCCCGCTCCATCCTCCTCATTTTTCATGCAGCCTGTAACAATTTCTGATATCAGAGAAGCTATCTTATCTCTGAAAAACTCAAGATGCCTAGATATCCATGAACTTAGTAGCAGAATCTTAAAAGAAACTATTGATACAATTGCAGAGCCTCTAACAAACCTAATTAATCAAATTTTCGAAACTGGTAAATTTCCAGATATTTTCAAATATTCCAAAATCATTCCGCTTTTCAAAAAAGGGAAAAGGGATGAAACTGATAATTATAGACCCATTTCTATCATCAGTATTTTTTCGAAACTGATTGAAATTATCTTAAAGCAAAGATTATCCAAGTACTTCGAAGACAGCAAGTTTTTTAGTAATGAACAATTTGGCTTTCGAAAAAATCATTCAACAACAAGTGCAACAATGAGGGTGGTTGAGCAAATAGTTGCGGGTCTTGAACAGGGAAATCATGTGGGTATTACTCTCTGCGATTTATCTAAAGCTTTTGATTGTGTTTCCCATGAAATCCTTCTTGAAAAACTCAGCTACTACGGAATCAGAGGTATCACTCTCACACTTATTGAATCGTATTTGACAAATCGTTTCCAAGCTGTATTTTTCAATAACGAATTGTCCAGTTTTAGAGACGTTAAATTTGGTGTCCCACAGGGTTCGGTCCTGGACCCACTGTTGTTTGTAATTTATATTAATGATCTTCCTTCCTTCTTAGCCCCAAACAAAAGTGTTCTATATGCAGATGACACTACTTTAATTTATTCTCATGAGGAATATAATTCCCTAGAAAGCGTATCGGAAGAAATTGAAGAGAAAGCTGAACAGTGGTTCATAGCTAACAAGCTGAAATTAAACAACAATAAATCACAAAACTTGATAATCTCTACCAGGAAACCCATCCCAGAGGATAAAAATGTGAAGCTACTAGGATTCATTTTGGACGATAAGCTAATCTGGACCGAGCACGTCAGGCAACTTAATTTGAAACTGTCGCGCTCTCTTTTCTGTATTCGACAACTCAGACATTGCACAAATATAAACACCCTGAGATCAGTTTATTTTTCTTTATTCCATTCTCATCTTAATTATGGCATTGTAGTTTGGGGAAACTCATCTGCAGTTTCTAGCGTTTTCCGACAACAAAAAAAAGCTATTAGAATTCTGTGCAATGCAAATTATAGAGAAACCTGCCGACCACTGTTTAAAAATTTAAAAATCATGACTCTTCCTTCCATTTACATTTGGAATACTTTGATAGAAATTCACAAAAGAATTCCCACATTAATAACACAATCAGACATTCACCAACACAACACCAGAGGTGCAGATATAATAAGAGGACCTAGACATAGGCTCAGTAAATCCCAAAATATTTCACTGAATTTGAACGTCTACAACATTCTTCCAGGGGAAGTTAGAAAATTAGGAACGTTTGCTTTCAATAAAACAATAAAATTATTTTTGCTCGAAAACCCCTTCTACTCTCTTGAGGAATATGTTAAATGTGTAAGGCAAGGTGTAACTATGCTCAGGGAATCATGACTTGTTAATAACTTTTCAATTATTTTAAATGGTTGATGATATGATTGATCGACTTATGCTCAAGATCTATCTAGTTCAACACTTGTGCTGACTGAAGATCCCCGTTATTCCCCACTGTTTATATATATATATATATATATATATATATATATATATATATATATGACATGCTCTCCCCTATCCGAACTAAAAAACTAGGGGTTGACGTACCCCTATTTTCGAACCACCCTGTTTAAAAAAAGGTACGTCAATTAATTTCGATTGAGATTGAGGTAGTTCATTCAGGTTTAATTAAATCTTCAATTCTCATCAGAGAACTCACTTAAAATTAATCGAATTGGATTTTTCTTTGTTCACCCTGTTGTAGAGCACAAAACGAAAAAGTATAATGGATACGAGATCAACGTAACATTGAGGCATGGTATTCCCAGAATAAATAGGCGTTTTGTTAATTCTCGGAATTGTTAAAAATTCTGAGCAGAAAGCTTCACTTTTCATCTTTAACACCCTGTATCTCGAAAACTAGTCGATTTTTTTGTGCCCATGGACACTTTTGCCGAGGAAGTCAAAATCTACAACATACCAAAAATTCAAGAAATTTAACCGAAAGCCATTTTCCATAAGGATGGTGCGGGGTCGTTTGCATTATTTGCATATTGCTCTGCCTTTTTTTCCAACTGATTCCTGATACATTTAAAAACTTTCAATCACTGGCAAATTTTATATTTTTATTTGGAAAATGTCAATTATAAATCATTTTCTGTACAGTGCTTCTCAAAAGTCCTCTCCCCCCCTCTTATTTTTGGAACGATTATACATAAACAAGTGAAACTTGGAAACTGAATATTAAAGGTTGTAAACTTCCCTACTAGTGATGATAGATGACGAAATCGTCAAAGATGACGTCACAAGGCCATTGTGACCAATCATTTTAAATGGAACCCTACGGCAAGCGACACCTTTTTTAAAAGGTATCGAAAAACCTGTTCAATTATACTAATTTTGTTTGTGTTTATGGCAGTTTTAATGGCTCATTAGTAAACATTAAAATTTAAATTACATTCAGTATGATATTAATTACAGATTTAAGAATCAGTATCTACTTAAAGAAATTGCTCGAAGTGACCTCCATTTACTTCTTGACAGTGAAATATCCTATTTTTAAACTCTTCTCGTACTTTTGCAAATGTGTCTGCGGAAACAGCCTCACATTCTGCAACAATACGTTGTTTTAAAACGTCAATATTGTCAGGTTCAGTGGCGTAAACCTTCGATTTAAGGTACCCCCACAGAAAAAAATTCAAAGGTGTGAGGTCCGGTGATCGAGCTGGCCATTCCGTTGAACCTCGTCGTCCAATCCATCTACCACGATACTCCTCATCCAAATACCGTCTTACTGCACCGTAATAGTGTAGAGGAGCACCATCCTGTTGAATGTTATTTCCAAATTGCCGAATTCTTCTGGATTATCTTCCAAAATTTCAAGGATTAACGGTTCTATTGCGTTTTGCAACAGCTCCAGATAAACCTCACCAGTTAAATTAGTATTTAAAAAAGAGGCCCAACGATGTGGTTTCCCAGGATACCTGCCCAAACATTCACCTTCTGGGGAAATTGGGTATGTGTTTCACGAAACAGGTGAGGATTTGCGTCACTCCAATACCTCACATTCTGTGTATTTACATTTCCATTTAGATAGAAAGTACTTTCGTCACTAAAACAAATTGTTTTGACATAGTCTGGCTGTTGGTTAATTTTAGTTTCCATATTTTCACAAAATTCTAGTCTTCGGTCTGGGTCGTCGTCTGAAAGTTGATGAACCATTTTTAATTTGTATGGATGAAATTTGTTTTTTTCAACACCCTGTGTACTGTACTTCGACTGACTTCACAGGTAGATGCAACTTGAGTTGTCGAAGAAGTAGGATTAACTATTACTTCTGCCAGTATATCAATTTTTTTCTCATCAGAAATTTGTGGTCTGCCAGATCGTTTCGCATCATTAATACTACCCGTTGTTTCAAACTTACGAAGAGACTCCCTTAAATAAGTCTTCGACATGGGGTGATCGGAAAACCTCTCATTAAAAATGCGTTCTGCTGCATGAATATTTTGTCCAGTTTCACCAAGTATTGGGATCGCTGCTACTTTATCACCTCAAGCACGTACCATTTCGCTTCTTGAAGCAATTAAACGTTCGGCTCACAACAGTTTAACAAATTATTAAAATGTACAAAAATATTAAAAGTACCAAAAGCTGCTAAAACAGTTAAACGTTCGATCAACAATACACAAATTATTAAATGTACAGAAACTTGGACAATTACAAAAACG
This sequence comes from Gonioctena quinquepunctata, assembly GCA_018342105.1. Lineage (NCBI taxonomy): Eukaryota > Metazoa > Arthropoda > Insecta > Coleoptera > Chrysomelidae > Gonioctena > Gonioctena quinquepunctata. Next base: position 60,656 of record JAFIRS010001865.1, on the reverse strand, counting down.
TCGAATTAGGGAGACTAACAAAAACGTCAGCTTATTTGACAACTATCCAGAGGCTGAGCTTGAATTTGGAATTTTAGTATTAACTGATTTAATTCATCATAGCTTTGCGTTTTTTAAAAGCGAGTTTCCAAAACTGCCATAAACACAAACAAAATTAGTATCATTGAATAGGTTTTTTCGATACCTTTTAAAAGGGGTGTCGCTTGCCGTAGGGTTCCATTTAAAATTATTGGTCACAATGGCCTTGTGACGTCATCTTTGACGATTTCGTCATCTATCATCACTAGTAGGGAAGTTTACAACCTTTAATATTCAGTTTCCAAATTTCACTTGTTTATGTATAATCGTTCCAAAAATAAGAGGGGGGGAGGGGACTTTTGAGAAGCACTGTATAATTATGTACAACATAGTTTATTTCTGAGATGCAGTTTATGATTTTTTTCGCCCCTTTAGAATAAGTATTATGGAAATGGAGAAAAGGAACAAAAGGTATAAATGAAAAAAAAAGATGAGATAAAGGAGAATAAGAATCGCCTTCAGAACAGCGAAACAGTGATTGAGAAGAGAAAGGGATATTAAGAAGAAAAAATTTAGATTAACCATTACAATTGAGAAGGCAAAATGGGAAATATAATCATATAAAAAAAAAGAGAATGGGATAATAGAAGTAATAATTTAAAATATTAATAACCACAATTAAAAATGCTGCAAGATAGAAAATATGATTACCTAAAAAGGAAGAAAAAACTTGAAAGAATAATCATGTCTCAGGAAATCTAATGGTTGACACCAAACATCCAAGCGTTCATAGATATGCATGAATTCCCATAAATCAGGAATTCATAGGAACGTTCCGTAGATTTTTTTTTTATAAAAAGTTGTTACGGATGTGGTTTACAATATTTCTTCCCCATTCGCTGATTTCATTACTGTCGATTACATTGAAATTTGTTTCCGAAAAAAGTCAATTTTATTCCACTGTTCATGATCATTATTTCTTATACAGTGCGATCCATAGGTATGGAATAAATTCATTTTTAGCGTTATTATGTATTTGTAAAAAAATCTGAAACAGGTCGATTTCTATTGCCAATTTTACAATTTACAGTATGAAAATATCACCCCCTTCTTGCACTCCCTCTGAATTATGAGCACCCCCTCAAAAAATTTATTGAGAAGGGGAGTCGTGTGGCACCTTGTTCGAAAGGGATTTTGATTCTCTGTTCAGCAATATTAAGTTTTTCAAATTTGGTGCAATCATAACTGAGAAAATTTATTTTGAAAATGTAAATTTTTTATATTTTACGTAGAATGAAGGAAATAATGTCACATAATGTTTAGGAAGTATTCTTCAGTTTTTTCACAATTGAATTAAATGTTAAAAATGACCATCATTAACTTCTTGACAATAAGCAAGTCGATCTTGGAATTCTCGTACAATATTATGGGGTTATGTTGTTAATTTCTTCTGTTATCCTAACTTTTAAATCTGCAATATTGCCTGGTCTATTGAAATATACTTATGATTTTAAATAACCCCATAAGAAGTAATCGAGATGAGTCAAATCGGGGGATTTAGGCGGCCATTTAATCGTTCCACGTCTTCCAATCCACCTATTGTAATGCGGTGGAGCTCCGTCTTGTTGGTACCAAATTGATCTATCTGTTGCATTTGGATCATTAACATCAGGAAAAAGTCTTTTTAATGTAGGCTGTAAAAAGTTCATCAACGAATCTAGATAAACCCCCTCATTAACTGTGCCTTCAAAAAAATAAGGGCCAATAATTTTGTTGTTAATGATACCAGCCCAAACGTTCACTTTTTTAGGATATTGTGTGTGAGCCTCCCACATCCAATGAGGATTTTCTCTGCTCCAATATCTACAGTTTTGACTATTAACTGTCCCATTTAAATGAAAAGTAGCTTCATAAAAAAAAACAATTTTGTTTATGAACTGCAAATCTGCTTCCATTCAGTCCATCATCAGTTCACAGAATTGTTGCCTTCTATCAGGATCATCCTCATTTAACTCCTGAACCAACTGAACTTTATAAGGATGGTATTTTTCTTTATGTAAAGCTCTCAATATTGATGATTTACTTACATCATTGTCGGCGGCAAGTTGTCTACTTGTCATATGTGGATTTTCTTCAATCGCTAACAGTATATCTAACTTTTTTCCTCATCCAATTTAACATTTCGACCTCGTTTTTGAATAGTTTTTACATGTCCAGTTCCACGAAATTTGTTTCTATTTTGCTAACTGTAGACTGTGAGATGTGTTGACCAGGGTATTTATTATTAAACATTTCACAAACTTTTGAGTTCTTGTTTTATTACCGCATCCAATCATAATTAAAATGTATATTCTTTGAGTTTCGAATAAATGAGCCATAATTCAATCAAATACACACACAAATATTTTTCAATACACTGACGTGTGTCAGCCACTTATAAATATCAAAATAACAGTAGTCTACTAGATTGACATTACATTATTTATGTGGGTTTTGTGAATAATTTTTTGGTATCTTGAACGACTTTTTCCTGACGTTTAGCAAAACAGATAAGAGAATACCCGATTATTTCTTATGGGGTTATTCAAAATCAAAAGTATATTTCAATAGGACAGACAATATTGCAGATTTAAAAGTTAGGATAACGGAAGAAATTAACATCATAACCCCTGAGGTCCTACAAAATGTTTTCGAGAATTCCAAGATCGACTTGCTTATTGTCAAGAAGTGAATAGTGGTCATTTTTAACATTTAATTTGATTGTGAAAAAAAATTAAAAATACTTCCTAAACATTATGTGACATTATTTCCTCCATTCTACGTAAAGTATTAAAATTTTACATTTTCAAAATAAATTTTCTCAGTTATGATTGCACCAAATTTGAAAAACTTAATATTGCTGAACAGAGAATCAAAATCCCTTCCTAACAAGGTCACACGACCCCCCTTCTCATTTAAAATTTTTGAGGGGGTGCTCATAATTCAGAGGGAGTGCAAGAAGGGGGTAATATTTTCATACTGTTCAAATTGACAATAGAAATCGACCTGTTTCAGGTTTTTTCAAACAAATACATAATAACGCTAAAAATAAATTTATTCCATACCTATGGACCGCACTGTATTTTATGTTTATCTGATTTCATTGCCACTTATGCAAGAAAAATTTCAGAAAAATGAACTCTCTTGGAAATTTATATTATTTGTTGTTCATTTCTTGGACACTCTGTATGTTTATTATAAGACTCAATGGCCCGGGGACCTTATTATTCACCACTTAAATTTTCGTGACACAAAGTAGTCATAAGTATTTGGCGCTTTTGTTGTGCCCATGTGTTCCATTGTGTATTTTTGTAAGAGTGACTAAACCTAGAACCGCAGCAAGACAACAAGTGATTTATAGATGCACCTGCTGTCATCTTTTACTCTTAATGTGCTCCGTTTGTTTTCATTTGGTAGCTCATAATCTTGTTTTAATGGTTTTCTAATATTTTGTTTTTCACGTGGGCGTTTAAAGAAACAAACAGTTCACTAGATTCGGTACCTTCCGAAAATTTTGAAATATGATTTTTTATTCGGAGTAAACAGGGGGGATCTGTGATCTCAAAGTTCCTCCCCTTCATTTGGCGCCATGTCACATTTTACCCCATTTTAAAAATTGTACTCGCTTGTTTCTGACACTATGTATGGGGATTATGGAAACGGTAAGTGATGTATGAGGAATTTGTTGAATCCGGGAAAAGTTGTGTATTTTGGAGGCTTTTGGAACATTACATTAATTTTTCAGTCCTCAATGGACAAAAAATTGACTGATTTTTTTAAATCTTGATCATATTGTATTTTTTTAGAGATGAATTTTTTTTGAACATTGTATTCAATTCCCCTTTATTTATTTGTTCAAAAAAACATTACATAACTAGGAGTCCAGAATGAAAAACTGATTAATTCTCAAGTATGCACAAAATATATAAATATTTTGTGTTATATATTTTGTGTTATATATTGGTTGTATAGTTTTCCCAATATCAATTGCAGAAGCATAAAAAAGTCTTGCGGCGAAATCCTGTGAGCAGCAGTGGCGGAGATAACTAATTTTATTTAGATATTTTAATATCTAAAAAACGTATTTCGATCGGCACACACCAAGACCACAAACGCTACTGGTTTTTAATCTTTCAGAGCTATTAAAACACAAATATAACGCGTGATTTATGACCTCCCATCGTATAGACACACCTGCAAGCATTGATGTCCGACTTGATTGGCCCAGACGAATCGGTTGTAGAACAGACAGCAGTCACTCAAGTCCACGTTGACCAGCGGGTTCTTTGTACCGACGGAGAGTGTATACAGGTACATATTATTTTTCGTTCCGTTTCTTCGCATATACGCTCGTGTTAGCGAAGTGAGTTTTTATTTGCTCCCTATAGAAACAGCTTCTGCAATTGATATTGGATGGACTATACAGCTTACTGCAAATGTACATTTTTGAACCTCACAACTTTTCTGACCGACGCGACGGCGACGGTTCATGAATGCTTGATACGACAATATATAAGACTGACATTTTCTTGTGTTTTTGTTATTGTTTTTTAAAGCGTTCTTAGTACCTATAGTATAGCTTGCTAAAAATTACGTGTAATATCTTTTTTGATGAACTGTCAGTCTTTTATTCATTCTGAAAAAGGCTATTTTCAAACCAATATCTGACTGACTAGCGGCGACAATTCACAGCTTATATATAAGTTAGTCATAGGGTGAACTATATTAGAATATTTATTGGTGGTTATCTTTCTAATCTTTCAAGAACTTTCGCGAAGGCTCTGTTGGATGTTACTTGAACATCCGCCAGAGCATTTCTGAGCAGATTGATCAGCATGCTCATACCAATATTGTTACGAAAATAAATACAGTACGCCCATGCGTTGTTTATATCGCACATGCCATACGATGCAACGGTCGGGGATTTCCGATGACAAACATGGAATTATGGAGGTGTTTCCACAAACCGACTCGAAGCTTCTGGATACTGAGGACAATTGTGTATGAGATCGAGCATACCGCAGGACAGCAATTAGCGAGTTCAAGGTGAATGTTTATTTAGTACAGTGCTGTACGCGGCAAATTTTAGTAGTAAACTGTGATTGAGTATTTTATTGTCAGAGTGCATTATTGTGTTGTGTTGTCGAAGTATATTGTACTGACATTAATTTATTCGAGTATTTTTAGTAAAAACTAATCCAGTTTCGTAACAATATCAATATGAAATCAGAAAATAATTATATATTTACTTCCGGTTGTTAGATTGTGAATTCAGAAGAGTAGCTTTGGCTAGATCTGCTATTCCACTTTATGAGGATACTTTTAGCTTGTTTTCACAAACCGTTTTTTATGTCAGTGTGTGAAACGCGTGGCAGAGGCATAAGACATATTAACCTATTAATAATATCCTAAATACATACTGACCCAAAAAATTAACATTCTGTGTCACATGAAAAGTAATGTATATGGGACAGGTAATCCTGGATTTAAAAATAGAAGAGGGTGCTGCTTCATATCTATCACACTATTATACAAGTCGTAAAGTTTTATCCAGAATGAAATTATTTTGCATTTTGTGAATAATTATGTATCAGTTTTATATTCAATATTAATATAGTAATGTGTATATTCTAATAAAACATCGGTTCAAATTGAAAAATAAATTTGTTGTATTGCTAACTCCAGTAACTCTCTAAAATGAAATTTTTGGCAATTATTTTTAGAAGTTTTCCGGTACCCATGGACGTCTCGTGATGGGGGCTTTCACATTCTGTCCGAAAAATAAATATGATTCAAAAGCCATGAAATTCACTAATTGTTCGAAGAATATGAAATTACTCGACAACCAAGTTTTGTAACTGTCCTGTCAATAAATTATACATGATCCATCTAATCATGTGCAGTATTCCATACCTGAGAATATCAATTATAGAATACAAGACAGAAGTCTGTATAACATCAGTGGCCAGCTATAATTTCATTCACACATATACAGTGCGGCTTTTAGTAGTCCCCCCCCCCCTGTTAACATTTGAACGGTTCGACGTAGAACAATGAAGAAAAAAAGGTATTGTATGATATCACCGATTCTACTTTTTGAAATAAAAGACATTGTGATTGCCCGATAGATGGCGCGAGGGGGCACATCAACTTCAAAATTTTAAATAGCATGGGGGGTAGGGTGCTTAATTTTTGGGCAACATTCTTTTTCTTCAAGTCCCGCCTGAAAATCTTGTAATTTATAGAAAAACAAAAATTTTGAGCATATTGCGAGCCCTTAATTCGAATTTTAACCCATTGCTAGAGAATTTTGAATTTTATGCATTAAAATAACATTAAAAAATGATTTTTTATCCTTTTTTCCTTCCGCTCATGGATTCTTGTTATAGGTATAATTTCCTACAAAAAAGCCCATTGCGTCGAGTTTGTAACTCCAACGGGTTCGACGAAAAATGTCATTTAAGCTGATTTTTTATAAAAATACCAGTAAATCGCGTTTAATTGCTAAACTATTTTTGACGTTGATAATGAGAAATAAATTAGGTGTGCAAAGATTCCATAAATACAAATGGAAGAAAACTACTGGCAAACTAACGAAACCGTACATATTGTGCATAACTTTGAAGTCTGACATAAATAATCTGTGAAAATCGTACAATTTTTTTTTTAATATTCTGAACTCTAAAAAGTAGTAATCGTTGTGAAATTACCGATTTAAAACATTTTTGCTGCCATAAAATTCCAAAAAATACAATGACAAACAAATTTTTCATTCCATTTTTAACTTGGATTTCATAAATTAGTTTTTATTGAAAAAAATTGATTTTTTCGTTAATTTTAAGTTTTAAGTGGCTTTAACAGCTAAACTATGAGAGCTACGTGAAAATATTTCGGAGCAAAATTGTAGGGCATTAAACCCCTACAAATTTGTCATTTACATTTCCTTTCTTTCTTCAAGAGTTTAGCAAATAAACGCGATTTACTGCTATTTTTATGAAAATTCAGCTTAAATGACATTTTTCGTCGAACCCGTTGGAGTTACAAACTCGACGCAATGGGCTTTTTTGTAGGAAATTATACCTATAACAAGAATCCATGAGTCAAAATTCCCAAAAAAATTTTTCTGGTGAGCGGAGAAAAACGGATAAAAAATAATTTTTTAATGTTATTTTAATGGATAAAATTCAAAATTCTCTAGCAATGGGTTAAAATTCGAATTAAGGGTTCGCAATATGCTCAAAAATTTTGTTTTTCTATAAATTACAAGATTTTCAGGCGGGACTTGAAGAAAAAAAATGTTGCCCAAAAATGAAGCACCCTAATGGGGGGTCATGTGACACAACGTTGAAAAGATAGTTCAATTCTCTTTCCAACCATCCAATTGTTTTTATCATTTTGCTGATTTGTTTTTTCACAATGTGCATTTGAAATGTCAAGCATAAGTGCGGATCTGAATAGTATCCTTATCTCGATAACTTTTGAACGGTTTCATATGAAACAATGGGACAACAAATATTTTGAATGGTATTACCGATCCTACTTTTTGAGAGAAGAATCATTACAATTACTCGACAGAGGGCGCTGGGGGCATAACAACTTGAAAATTTCGAAAGGCATAGAGGTCGAGTTGCACACCGTTGAAAAGGTAATTCAATTATAGTTTCGCCCATGGTTGTTCTACGGAATCACAATTGCGATGAGTAACACTGAATAAGGTCAATAGAAGAAGATTAATTATTTAAATGATTTTTCATTTTCGAATTCGTTTCAAATCTTAATTATGTAGAAATTTTGAATCCATACAGTAATCCAATTTTTTGAATTGATGCCGTTGATAGTTGAGGAAAATCTATATATATAAGTAAACAAAAGACACTCAATTCACTAAACTATGTTAACAAAACCACGACACGTGTTTCGCTATACAATAGCCTTTTATAGCCTTTTCAAGAGATTATACCCAAATAATACCCACTCATTTATTTTCAATGACCATAATTATAAAGGGTATCATTTATCGGATTTAATAAACTGATAATCAAGCAGTAACCTAGAAATGCCCATTATGAAATTGGATTATTTTGTCGATGTTTAAGAATTTCTAATGTAACAATGATTATATCATTACTTACCTGCTTTTTATATTATCGCATTTGTATTTAAAGAAGAGTTTAATTCTACTTCTAGTAGTATTATTTTGAATTTGAAACATTATCATGGTTAGTGTACGTCCTATCGAAGAGAAAACTGAAGCAATGTACATTTTTGGTGAGGCCCGTGGGAACTACCATGCAGCAGAGATAATTTTTAATGGAAACTTCCCTGATCAACCAATAACTCGAAAGTATTTGAGGGAACTGGTTGAAAAATTCAACAGAACTGGCACTGTTCATAGGGCCAATGGAGGTGGCCGAAAATCAATTTCGGAGGAGACGGAAGTTTCGGTAATTGCCAAGTGTTTATTATGAAAAAACATATGACAGAAATAAAAAAAAAAGATGGCTGGAAAGGAAATTGAATTGTTTTTTCAACGATGAGCCACAACCCTCCATGCTATTTGAAATGATCAAGTTGATGCCCCTGCGCCATCTATCGGGCAATCACGATGTTTTTCATTTCAAAGAGTAGCATCGGTGATATCATTCAATGCCTTTGTTTTTCAATGTTCTACGTCGAGCCATTCAAAGGTTAGGGGGGGGGGCTATAGAAAGCCGCACTTATGCTTGATATTTCAATTGCACCTTGTCAAAAAACAAATCAACGAATTGATAAAAACAATTATATGGTTGGAAAAACAATTGAACTATCTTTTCAACGATGTGCCACATGACCCCCCATGCTATTTAAATTTTTGAAATTGATGTGCCATCTATCGGGCAATCACAATGTCTTTCATTTCCAAAAGTAGTATCGGTGATATCACACAATACCTTTTTTTTTTCATTGCGTCGAACCGTTCAAAAGTTAACAGGTGGGGGACTATAAAAAGCCGTACTGTATATTAGGATGCGTTTAGGGAGATTCAAATCCTTCTCCAACTTTCGATCGCAGAGTTTAAGATTTACACAAAAATAGAAATACTGTTTGTTTTCCAATGAAAATATTTCCCATTTTTTCTGGCACATGATTTGTAAGCTCGATTAATAGCAATTTCAGAATAAAGAATTAAATTCTGAAATATACCTTTCCGCGCCAACGTTTTTTTATTTTCCTGCCTCCAGACTTTCTACCAAAATTTTGTATTTGAATATCTGGCCTCCGATTCTCCCAACTAACTATTAAAAAATCAATGCATATTAGTCTAAAACGTAAATTAAAAATGATAAGGTACAAGGGAAATTTTCACATAGAAATCTTCCTTACCTTCTGACAAGTGTGTAGCTCTGCAGGCAGAAGTGAGTCCCAGGGCTGGAAGCGAGGGCGGGCGGTCAAAGATTCTTCCAGAGCGCCGCCCGGCGCTCAGATAACTTTATTAGTTCAACTAGGCCTGGTAGCTCATCTGGATGAACGCTTGCTTCCAGAGTACATGGACCCGGGTTCGATCCCGAGCTGGGTCACGCAATTTTATTTTCATTTTCTATTACAGTCAAATCACCACAAAACTTCTACAAGTCACCAAAATATATTACCTCAGAACATTCATCCTCACAACCCCTCTTATACATTATATTTATACTTATCTACCGTTTTGTCTACTCGTAATTAATTCATAATTCATTGAACATTTGAATAATACAAAAAAAATTGCCAACACTGCATAAAAAGAGTTCAACCGCTTCAGCGATATTATCATTTTATACAGTGCTCGTCCAAAGTCCGTTCCCCCCTACTAATTTTTGAACCACCTGGAATATCGCAAAGAAATTTGGTGGGCTTAAATAGGAGATAAAAACCTACTTTTTCATGAAAAAATCACAGCTAAAAGTTTTAAAATGGCGGCTAAGCGCCATCTTCAATATATTTTTTAAATAGAACACCCTATATATTATTCCATTTTCGGAATCTCCTCATAATTCTCAACAGTTTTCTCTCATACGCTTTACTCCTAAATTCAATTGTTTTCGAAATATTAACGTTTGAAAAGTGACATTCCGGTTTAAAATGAAGTACGGATTTTGGTCACTTCCGGTAAAACATTTTGCTAACTAAACGTTGTTATTAATTTGTAGTTAAATCTCTTAATGAATTCGACTGATAAGAGGCGTAAAGAGAGTTTATTAAGGATAAACAGTACCGTTACCGGAAATCTCGAAGCCTACGAATGTGTTCTATAAATTCACAATCAAAACAAATTAGTTAGATATAAAATTCTAATTTATTTTTGAATGACACTTTTATTTAACCCCAACAATTATTTCATCAAGTATTCAATGTGGCCCCCCTCCTAAATCTTGACAATAAAGTGCCCTATTATAAATAGCTTCTCTCACGTTGATGAAAGTCTGTTCATCTATTTCTTCACATGTATCTATTATTCTGCGTCCCAACTCTTCTATTGTTTGGCATTCAGTGGCGTAGATTTTTGACTTCAGATACCCCCAAAGGAAAAAATCTAGAGGTGTAAGATCCGGAGATCTGGTGGCCATTCTGTACTTCCCCTGCGACCTATCCATCGCCCAGGAAAGTTTGTATCGAGGAACTCTCTAGCCATGCGATCGAAATGGGGAGGTGCCCCATCCTGCTGAAATATGATTTCATGATTTTTAAACTCTTCCTGATTGTTGAATACAATTTGTCTTATTCGAGCTTTAATTTCAGTTTCTAAAAGATGTCTGTAAAGAACTCCTTTAAGATTGCATCTGATGAAAATCGGTCCAACAAAGCGATTTCCCAAAATCCCCGCCCAAACATTCACCTATTTAGGAAACTGGGTATGTCCCTCTCTAAAAATATGCGGATTAGTATCGCTCCAGTATCGTACATTATGTTTGTTGACTTTTCCATTAAGAAAAAACGTGCATTCGTCTGCGAAACATACACGTTTTAGGAAGCCCCGTTCTCCTTCAATTGTTCTTGTTAACCACTCACAAAATTCCCTCCTGTCTGGATCATCCTCCCTGAGAGCATGCAGGATTTTCATTTTATAGGGATGAAACTTTTATTTTTTTAGGACTCTTTGGACACTTTTTGAACTTACTCCACAGGATTCAGCAACTGCAGACGTCGACTGAGTCGGATTGATTACCATTTCAGCAACAATTTCTACCTTTTTTTCTTCTGAAAGAGGCGGTCTCCCTGATCTTGGAGCATCTTTCAGCGTACCAGTTGCTTGGAGCGTATTTAAAAGTTTGCGCAAATATGACCTCGAAATAGGATTCTCGGGAAATCCATCATTAAACATACGGACTGCTAGATGATAATTTCTTCCAGCTTCTCCAAATATCAAAACTGCTTCAAATTTATCGTCTAAACTACGAGCCATGATCACACTTTTCATAAAAGGATTTAGGCGCTCAACGGACTATTTGACAGTTAGCAGTTCAGTTTGACAGTAAACAAGATGTTACAGTGACAACGATTTTTTCCAAAGCAAACTTGATTGAAAGCAACATTAGTGTTTTTGGTTGGGTTTGAATGACCAAAATGTCACTTTTCAAACGTTAATATTTCGAAAACAATTGAATTTAGGAGTAAAGTGTATTAGAGAAAACTGTTGAGAATTATGAGCAGATTTCGAAAATGGAATAATATACGGATTCTATTTAAAAAAATTATTGAAGATGGCGCTCAGCCGCCATTTTAAAACTTTTAGCTGTGATTTTTTCACGAAAAAGTAGGTTGTTATCTCCTATTTAAGCCCTCCAAATTTCTTTGCGATATACCATGTGGTTCAAAAATTAGTAGGGGGGGAACGGACTTTAGACGAGCACTGTATATGTATATTTAGCCATCATTTTGTCCTCTAGCAAATTATGTACAGCTTTCTGAAGCCGTAAATGATATTAAAACGAAATCGCCAGAACTGCACATTGTCATTAAAATTTGAACAATGTTCTTACAACTTTACCGACTCTGGCAACGTTTAATCCCCGACCTAGACTTCTGGCAATAATTTTACGCATATTCTACAGTTGAAATCTATAACTACACAAAATTTCAGAGCTGCACTCAAATATTTTATTTTAATAAAAAATTAACGCGTTTGACCAAATTCAAATTTTATATAAAATATCTTAATTATCTACTCAGTACGGTACATCTCGTAATTTATTATTTACAATGCATTTAATTCTGTATGTCAAGGATAAAATGGGGAAATGCCCCTGTGATGAGGCAGTAGCAGGTCGCCACGTGATGTTTTGCGATACCCTATGTAAAAACAAATTATTTCAAGTCAAATAAAGCTTTATATCCCTTCCTGCTATTCACTTATAAGAAAGATCCGTAATTTGATCATGATAGAACAATTGAAATTTACGGATAATACTTTCATTGAACAAATTAGAGCTATTTCCTGGAAAAAGTACGCCGAAAAAACAGGTTCAGAGAAATTTTCAGCAGCCTTCGGCAGCTGCGGCGCAAGTCATACTCTGTGAAAATGCTGTTTTGTGTCTTGAGGGGTTGTAAGGTAATATATTTTGGTGACTTGTAGAAGTTTTGTGGTTGATTTGAGTGTAATAGAAAATTAAAAAAAAATAAAAAAAATGCGTGACTCAGCTCGGGATCGAACTCAGGTCCTTGCACTTTGAAAGCGAGCGTTCATGCAAATGGGCTACGAGGCCTTGTTGAATTAAAAAGTTTTTTTGTAGTTATCTGAGCGCCGGGCGGCGCTCTGGTAGAATCTTTGACCGCCTGCCCCCTCTTTCAGCCCCGGGACTGACTTCTGCCTGCAGAGCTACACACTTGTCAGAAGGTAAAGTTTCTATGTAAAAACTTTCCTTGTACCTTATCATTTTTAATTTACGTAGCCAGCTCTCCGTCCATATGTTTAATTGTTGTTTAACAGCTGACAAACTTGGAATCGCCTCGTCGAGTTTATCTAACAATTTAACGATTGTTGCAGAATTGTGATATGTTCGTAAGAAAGTGATCAAGCCCCATGTGATTCACTGTGCACTGCAACTTGGTCTATAAATTCTCAGGAATGCCTTATTGCCAATAAAAAAAGAGTGGCAGAAGTGCGGCTCCGTGAATCATTCTACGAGAAGCCAATGCGCTCCAAAGATTTTCCGTGCCGACAACTATAAATACAATGGGCGATGACTGTTACATGGCACACGGCCCGACAACTGTTTTAATAAATGCCGCATGAAAATATCGCCAGCCTCGTTATTCGAAGTGTTTCAAAAGTGACGCGGAATAATGGGAACGATTTTTGCGAATGATTCAACTGGCGAGGCGTATCATCAAAACACATTCTAATCATTTTTTGACATCTGAGCAAATCATCTCGATGAAAAGGAACATGCGGCGGCGGCGGGTCACTTTGTTTTCTAAACATAAAAATTACCAAATAGCTATTTTTTTCTCTTATTTTGTCCAGCCTCGAAATTTGTTAGATGGTTCCATACGTGATTACATAATTGTTTTCTAAAAGGCAAAAAAACGACAAGTATGAAATAGTCCAGTCATTACGTCGGAAAAATCGGCTTAAAAATTAAAATGAACCGAGAAAGCCAAATTTTGGATATTACGTGGGGGATGGCTAGAAAAGCTTAAGTTCAAATTGTCGACCAAAATAACCTTGTGCAATTTCCGCCATCTTGAAAAAACCCTTAAATTCAGTTTTTTCATCATAACTTGGTTCCCCGTTAAGATACGAAAATTTTTATAGAATACTTTTTTGTTGCTCTTTTCACGATCTACATCCCATACATTTTTCACGTATCGATCGTCGTTTTCGAGATATCGATAAAAAATATCAAAAATTTTGGGAGACATTTTTTTATTTCGCTATTTACTTTTTTCTGGTGAAAGATATCGAAAAATGTTCGAAATAAAACTTGTAGAGCGTGTCCAGACCTACAAATTATTTTTCATTTCCGACAAAAATTACGACCTCCAGCGCGCCACAAAGTCAGGGACTCAGGGACGGGGAATTACAGACGGCACAATAGCATCGTGGACTTTGGGCATGGTTCAGCTTCAAAACATTTGTGAACAAATTGAAAAATTTTCCGGAGTATCTTGCTCTACGACCGAACAGCACGTCGACATGAGACCCTCGCGGATTTCTCGAGACAATTGTGACGTTGAGAAATTGGACATGTGGCTCGCAGGTCATAATCCTTTTCCAGATAACAAAGAATTGATGTCTATCGGCACAGGAGTTATTGCAAACGAGAACATTAATTGTCATCGTGCATACGAAATTGGTCGCGAAATGATGACTAAAATCATAGGAGTGGATTTCGGGTCTTTGTCATTCAGAAGGAAGGATAAAGTGCTCTCTTTATCGGCAGTAAATACCAGCATTACAATCGACGAGTCACCAGTTCCGATCGATCCATTGTTGCTGTTCCAAAGAATGTGCATAACGAAGAATTCCGAGACTGACCTGAAAAAATTTCTGGCATACGAGCTCGCTCCGTTCCCATTGTCATTGTTCACCGAAGAAGGAATGCGAAAAGGAACAAAGTCGCTATTATACAACGCCTTCGAACCTTTGACAGAAAATTTCCAACCTGGTGACATCATCACATAATCGACGGTGGTTTCCTTCTCCACAAAGTTGTCTGGGGTCGAGTTGAGACGTTTGATCTCATTTGCAAAAAATATGTCGCATACGTACAACAACACTTTGGAGAAACTGTTACAATTGTTTTCGACGGTTATCCGACTGATATGAGACTCGCAGGAACCAAAACTTCGGAAAGGGCACGACGTTCAAGGAAGAACCAATCGCCAGAGTTCACGTTCGATGAAACTACTACTCCGAAAATTAGCCAGGAGAAGTTTCTTGCAAGGGACCAAAATAAGAACAATTTGATACAAATGCTTCGCCGTTATTTTGCAAATACCGGGATAAAAGCAGAACAGGCTTTTGAGGATGCTGACACCCTCATCGTAACCACAGCAATTAAAGAAGCATCGTTCCATGACTCTGTGGAAATCGTTGGCGAAGACATCGATCTTTTGGTCTTAATTTGCGGACTTGCAATGGACAAAAAAATATTTTCTTTCACAAACCAGCTAAAGGCAAAACACCGGCAAAAGTGTACTCTCCAAATTGTTTCAAGCATGATAAGTCTGTTCTTGAGAACATTCTTTTCATCCATGCTTTCAGCGGTTGTGACACCACGTCATCTTTTTATAACATTGGAAAGTCGAAGTTCATCAGCACCCTCGAGAAGAATCCGAACCTCCGGTCATCGGTAGAATTATTCAAGCAAGAAAAGGTCGATCCGGAGATGCTAGCTTGCGCGGGAAAGCTGTTCCTTATCGCTCTTTATGGTGGTCGTAAAGAGGACACGACGATGGATATTTTGCGATTCCATCGCTTCGCAAAATCAATGACGACAAACAAGACGAATAATCTTTCACTGCTCCCACCAACGGAAAGTGCAGTCCGCCAACACGTTTCCGGACATATCTACAAGTACAAACATGGCTCGGAATTTTCAAAGATCCTCAGGAATGGGGTTGGCGACAAACAAATTACGGGCTCGAACCAATTTGCACCACAGCCGCACCCGCTCCACCTGAACTTTTAAAACTCATTTCGTGCAAATGCAAAGGAAAGTGTGGAGCTGCTTGTGGCTGCAGGAAAGCAGGAATCCATTGCTCCGTTATTTGCCTGCACTGTAATGGACAGACATGTGACAATATCGCCAGAGTCGAGATTTTATTCAACGACGATCACGACGATGACGATGATTACAATTTTTCGACCGTCACAACATCATTTCCTGCGATTGAAGAGGTTTCACGACTCGAAGAGTCTACCGAGGAGGAACTTGAACAGCCAGGACCATCCGAACGACGAAAAACGTGTGAAAAAATTACCACCTGTAATCATTATTTTTGCTGCATAAAAATTATTTCATCAATAAATTTCATGTATTTGATTTATAATTTGGCTGGTTTATGAATTTTTTTTGTATTGCAATAATTCCCTGAACCATTTTCCATCCATTTTGACGTGTGGATACAACCGAGCGAGCGGCTAAATGAAAACCGGGCACAGTTTTACTGACTTTGTGGCGCGCTAGAGGTCGTAATTTTTGTCGGAAATGAAATATGAATTTGTAGGTCTGGACACGCTCTACAAGTTTTATTTCGAACATTTTTCGATATCTTTCACCAGAAAAAAGTAAATAGCGAAAAAAAAAAATTCTCCCCAAATTTTTGATATTTTTGATCGATATCTCGAAAACGACGATCGATACGTGAAAAATGTATGGGACCTTAATTGTAGATCGTGAAAAGAGCAACAAAAAAGTATTCCATAAAAATTTTCGTATCTCAACGGGGAACCGAGTTATGATGAAAAATGATGAATTTAAGGGTTTTTTCAAGATGGCGGAAATTGCACAAGGTTATTTTGGTCGACAATTTGAACTTAAGCTTTTCTAGCCACCTCCCACGTAATATCCAAAATTTGGCTTTCTCGGTTCATTTTCATTTTCAAATGTATATAATGACTGGACTAAAAAGGTGACCCAACATGCACTAACACAAGCCGGTCTCTATATACGGGGTGTCCCAAACTCAATGGCCTATTAGACGTTTCTGGAGAACGGGACACAGGATTATTTTGAAAATTTGGTTTATTGGGTAATTAGTCTTGCTCTATCGTTCTAAAATAATTTCAGCGCTGCGGCGTTGCCGCTTATATTGAAAAGTAGCAACCACTTTGATATTTTAAATGAGACACCCTGTATGGTATTGCATTTTTCGTTTGCTATTGCTTTACGATCATTTTTGTATAATACTTCCCTATACATATCTCGAACGGTTTTCGATAAATTCATTGATTTCCTTATTTTTTTGTACAAAACATAGCTTTAATTAAATGTTTATTACTGCGATATTTGGACGAAATTTTGGGTGTAGTTTACCAATATTCTGTGCATTAGTTATGTCTAAGGGAATTCATTCTCCATTATACAGGGTCATTCAAAATTTGTGATTTTTCCGATAGATACAAAACTGGAGAAAAGTACATTTTTTTAAATGGGACACCCTGTATTTTATCGAATATCCTGAAAGACAATTAATGTTCCTTTCAAGTGATGAATCATGTTCCTATACCTAAATAGTCTGGTTTCCGAAATTAAAGCAAGTTTATATAAAAATCGGATTATTTTGCCATATTTTGTATTAAATGTCATGGAATACGTCATTATGAAAATTCGACATTTAGTGCATCAATAATAAAACATTTGCACGTTCATTTCCAAAAACTTGACCCGAAAAGAATCAAAATGGAAGGCAATAACTATTCAAACAAAGTTTTGATGAAATTGTTTATCTGCATGGTCAATGTGATCAAATTATAGCTAGAACATGCGGAAGGTCCTGTAGTGTATTGAAGTGTAAGTAAGTAAGTTGTCTTTATTCGTTCTGTCGAATAATATACCTCATAGAGGTGTAGAACATGTCAAATAAATAATCTTAAATATTACATTAGGGTAAAATGACTTAAGTAAGTATTTATATACATAATAATACATTTAATACATTTAAAAAATTATTATGAGATGCACCCGCAAATTAATTCCAGTTATCCAGAATAAATTGCAGGATGAATACATTAAGATTAAAACACTCACATATTAAAACTAATCAATTTTTTGTATCATAGACTTTACATATTATGTTGAAAATACTCTTCAATGTATGAACGATAAGATGACGAACTGATTGTACAAAGAATGATTAATATACAGGGTATTCCAAACTCGATGGCCTATAGGACGTTTCTGGAGATCTGAGATATAAATACTCGAAATTTTGTATCCCACGATAAGAGACTGCGATCTAGCTCTTAAAAATATGTTCACGGTTGCAGTGTTCCCACATGTACTTGTAACTAATATCAACTTTCGATTTTCAAAAGGAACACCAGTATTTCATTCTGTTTTTGGATTTTACTGACAAACACAAATAACTTTTACTCAACTTGTCGTATACCTATCTCTAGTGTTTATTGAATATTGATTATTTTGTAATTGTTTCGCTACCAAAATGGGACCAACTTGAATTCAAATACCTCCTTATCTGTTACCCACACAGGACTCAAATTCAATTTTCACCGAGAAAATATTGAGTAATTTCAGTAAAATCGAATGATTTGACCATATTTTATACAGGGTGTCTGAAAAACATATTCTTGTAAGTGATCTTTGCTAAAACTGAATTGCATCATCTGAGAGTTAAAAAAACTTCAAGTTTCAGCTGTATCTCCAAAAGTATGAACCTTTTGAAGCGAATCATTCCAGATTGATTTGATTTTTTTATCAGATCATTTCAATTGGGTAATATTACCTATTTCGATTTGTTATACTGGGAAATGAAAATGGTAGTAGTGTGCCGTGACCAGAAAAGAACAAGACAATCTTTTAGTATGACAAGCAGTGATTTTCATGGTGATTCTGCCAAAATGGATAATAATACATATTCAAATGCAGATATTTTAAATTTTTCCTAGAAACCAGACTATTTAGGTAAAGGAACATGATACATCATTTGGAAGAAACATTGATTGTCTTTCAGGATATTCCATAATATACAGCGTGTTCCATTAAAAAAAAATATTTTCACCATTTTTGTATCTATCGAAAAAATCACAAATGTTTAATGACCCTGTATAATGGAGAACGAATTCCCTTAGACATAACTAATGCACAGAACATTGGTAAACTACACCCAAAATTTCAGCTTTGTACGAGTCCAAATACCGCAGTAATAAACATTTAATTGAAGCTATGTTTTGTACAATATGTTATATACAGGTTGTCTCATTTGAAATATCAAAGTTGTTGCTACTTTTCAATATAAGCGGCAACGCCTCAGCGCTGAATAGATCGATGGAGCAGATCTAATTACCCAAGAAATCAAATTTTCAAAATGATCATGTGTCCTGTTCTCCAGAAACGACTAATAGGCCATCGAGTTTGGGACACCCTGTATCTGAACAGCTTTAAACATCAATTTCTGGGCATAGGCCTCTCTTTCCATGCTTCTCTATCGTGGATGATTCGCACCCATCTTTTAAATATCTTATTCCATCTATCGTCTTTTTGTCTCAAAGTATATCCAGCGAATTTCCATTTGATTTGAGCATGGCCTCTGAGATGCGTCGAAGAAAGAGTCACTGTGCAACGGAGACAGAACTGAAAGTTCCTTGAGTGTATAGTCCGTGTAACAATTATTCGTAATGAATTTTCGGTTTAAGGAGGGTCCTCACTTGCTATATAACAAAGTTATACAACATGTTACATCTTTTTTAATCATATTTAGCAAATTTGGCTGCTATATAACTTGCAAGATGTTATCCACTTCTAGTCGGTAATTAATAAAAGATGGTGGGCGACATTGCTATTGTAACATAAAACAACGCGTCCAGACTTGCAATATTTGTACTTTAACTTTTCATATTAATCAGGATCGCGTAGTCCCTTATTTAAAGTAAAACAAAAAAAAAGCATAATACATGGATAGAAATTTCTTAAAGTATGAGTTCTACTATATCTGGATCTTGCTTGTAGGCTACGACGGACCCTTTTCCGCGTCTTTCTTTTACTTTCTTCAAAAATAATGACGCACGCTGCTGCTGCGAGCAGAGCCTCTTTCTTGCCATACGGATTCATGATTACTAAAATCATAATGTGGACGTAACCCGGTTTTTTAACATATAGCATATAACATGTTAAATAGCAATGTTATATAACATATCATTAAATGGGATTCAGTTTTACGTAATAATTACGGGTTTACAGGAGGCGTATTCTTTGATTTCAAAATTAAATATTATTAATGGTAAATAAAACAATTTGTTTAATATTACAATTTTTTTTAAATTGACATATTTCGCTACATGCTAGTTTTATCAAGAATACTGATAAAAATTGGGTCTGGAAAAGATTTAACAATGGGAATTTATTGAGATTCAATTTCATTTGACGGATATAAACACCACGAATGCACCGCTCAAACTGAGCTCTCGAGCATTATGCTACTGCACATCCAAACCCCAGGGGCCAAGCTAGAATTGTCGACCTGTACATGTGTTAAAATATATTTCATTTTTGTTTTATTGCGGATCCAACTATTTCTTTTTCGGTCTGTTAGTTTGATATTTAGCATTTTTCATTCCATGGATTTTTGTGTTTTGGCTATTTTTTCTATACTTTCCTTGTGAACGTCCTGTTCTGAGATCCGTATGTGAGGACAGGAAGTATACATTCGTTGAAGACTCTTGTTTTTAGATATTGAGGGATTTTTTTATTTCTTTAGGATTTATGACAGCTTTCCGAATGAGGCCCAGGTCAGTTTTCTCCTTCTTTTTATCTCTTCTATCTAACTTTCTTTATTTGGTTTTATGATTTGTCCCAGGTAAGTGTATCTGTACTTTTCTTATCTTTGTTTGTGCCACTGTGCTTGTGAGTTCCTCTTCATGGTTAGTCATGGTTGTTTTATTATAATTCATTTTTAGTCGTATTTTTGTTGATTCAATATACAGTTCCTCAATGTTTTTTGTAGTTCTTCTTTTTTGTGGGTTGAGTATCAAGGTTGACGCAACGAAATGTGTCAGGCCGTTCCCACGGCGCATGTAGGATCGCGGTTCCAGACGTGGCCACGCAGCGGTTGTAGTCTGTTGTACACCGGCAGTGTTGGCGGTAAAAATTTAAATACTCTATACTCATTTGCTCTTCAATTCAGGCATCATGAATTAAATTCCTGTTTTCATGGTTTGGATCCTGTGGATTCCAAATAATCGGCTCGGCTTCATAGAGGGATAAAAATTCTAACACCACTTCGTTCGATTACTCCATGGTGAAAGTTACCACGGCACTGACAGAACCACACGCCTAGCCGCGTCGTTGGAGCGGTATACACGTGTTGAGCGCCATCGTCCGAGCTCCTTTGAACCGTGTTCACTTACCGACAGACGACGGAACTCACCGCGCCGACTTAAGATCGCCAAGCCTGCCCTATCCGACGGTGCGTGAACTGCCAAGTTTGGCGCAAGGAGTGCCACTCCACGCACCGTTGGATCCCGGCTTTATTAGTACAATATCGCGTTTCGCAAACGACGTTGACTTTTTAATGATATCTTCGAGTGCCTGTCTGACTCATGGGTTTATTTTAATAGGGTCACAAAAATCCCCAATGGGCTCAAATTACGCTCAGGTATAAAAATATTGTAGAATGGATAGCAAGGATTCAACCATTGGCGTCATAGAAATGGACACCGAATGGTGACCTCAAAATTTCATTTTGATTTCATTTATTATTATTGTTTCGTTCAGATTGTTCCCCGAAGCTCCGGCCTATTCAAAAGGTCGCTCTAGATGAAAAAACTATGGCACACATCTACAAAGTAAATGGTCACTGGGCCGATATCGATATGATTTTGAATTTCGTAAATAGCGTGGGTGACACAATTCCATTCAGGACCATATAGTCCGAACCACTACCATTAGAGAATGAACTCGAGCTCAAATCAACGAGACATCGGCTGAACATTGCAAATGTTAATTTGCCGAAACGTCGTTCGATTCGGGGTAATGGGTAGCTGTCCTTAGTTTCATATAATCCACACATAATCTTGTAGATCCATCCTTTTTGGAAACCAGTACCATCTTTGGTCATTATCTCGACAAGCTTCTCCACTTTCTGTTGTTTGACAAATGGTAATCTTCTTGGTGGTGGTCGGATTGGATGGTCTTGACCGGTATCTATCCTGTGCTGTTCTAGGTTGGTTCGTCCTGTTGATGATCCTGCGGACTCGAATACGTCACTTTCCTTTGAAATGAATTTCATGGCGGTTTCGTATTCCATCGGTGACAAACGATTCGAATATTTCCCGACGGTTCTTAGTATGTCATCAGCTCTGCCTTTTCTGTCCGGATATCCGCTCGTTTTGCAATCTGCTACTCACTCAGCTGGCTCGCATACTCCTATGATGTCTCCTTTCCGGACTGTTATTCCATCAGTAATAATTTGCTAGGGGCTTATTCACATGGGTATTCCAATGCAGCATCCAGGGACTTCTAGTCGACCCTCAACGATCTTCTCAGATGAACCAGGCTATCCTTAATTTCACGAACGCCCCCTTTCGGATGGTGTTGTTAAAATAAATTATTCCCCTGCAAATTTCATGATTTCCTGCGCATCATCGAAAGAGAATCCATAGTAACTTATCAGATCCATCCCAAAAATGAACTCAACTTTTATGTCTGCTACAAAATTTATTTCCATAATTCGTAGTCTTCCGAGGGTGAATGTAATGTCAGCTTCGCCTCGTATCGCTGCATTCTCTCCAGTGACCGTTCGATGAACGAAATTGGATGTAAGTGGTCACACAATGTCTGGTTCTAGGATACCGCTACGGACCAAGAAAACTGACGCACCAGTGTCTATAATTAGGCCAATCAAAAGAGATGTTCTGCTCTATTGATTCTGTGACAAAAATACTACCAGGAAACCGACAGTGCCATCATACGAAAGACGGTAGTTATATCCTGTTATGTTTCCTACTCCCAGCTGTCATTGCTAAATTTGTTATACACATTTGAAAGCATTTTTTTCTAAATTTTTTATCGTTTTGACTTGTAACTTGAAAACTAATAAAGTAATGTCGATACTCTCAATGGACGAATTGTAGAGAATCTAAATGCAAAGAAAATGAGTTCCAGGACAACTCGATCGTATTATTAGTAACGGAGAAAAACAGGAAAAATCATCTTTAAAAAAAATCACAACTCCGTCACTTTTCAAATTGTAGTGCAAACTTTCCACGACATGGTAGTGATTAATATATATAATAACTCAATCACTCTGACAATAAAATAATCACAGTTTACTACTTAAACGTACCGCGTTCCGCACTGCACTAAAAATTCACCTCGAACTCGCTAATATGAATTATTACTTCTTGAATGAATGGCTCCTGACCTTATATTCTTGGCTTCCAGAATATTCGAGCGGTTCGTGGAAACATCGAGATCATTCGATGTTCGTATCGGAATTCCCCAACGGTTACATTGTCTGTCGCGTGATAAACAACCGGAAAACACGTACTATATTTATTACAACAAAATGAAATGAATCGATTACGGACATTGGAAAATCGAACAATGAAAATATTATCCTAGTTGAAAAGGGAAACATTCTCTTTTTTTTAATTATATTTTCACAGAATTTTATTAAATTTACAACATGTTTCGCTAGCACAGTAGCTTCTTCAGGTAAATGTACAATAAACTAAATATACAATACAGTTTCATACCTACTACCTAAGGTCATTATCGGTAATTACATCTAACGAGTTAAGTACTCACAATAATCTCCCAAAACATAAAATATAACCTCAATTATAATAATAACAAAGGGATGTAATCTAGGAAAACAAATTCAAAAGTGGTGAATTTTAATACCTTTATTTTCTACGTTTAAAATTTCGAAATCATCATTGAAACAATGGTTTTCCTCTAAGAGGTGATTGGAAAATGTTGAATTTGTTTTCTTTATTACATAACTTATACAGTGTGACCCATTTAAAATGGAACCACCCCTGTAGAATACGCATTTTTCAGTCAATCTCAAAAAAAAATTTTTCTAATATTAAGCATCAAAAACTGTATCTTGACACAAATTTTCATAACTTTAGTTTCATTTCCAAGGCACTCTATGGTTTTTTTTCTTTGTCAAAAACGGCAAAAGTTTATTAGGCATTTTTTTTTCCAAATTTGACTACACCACTGGATTCGAAGTCGTTATAAATGGAAACCATCAAAATTTCATAAAAAAATATTGGTTAACAACGAAGTTACAACAACTTTAATTTTGGAAACAAAGTATTTGATTATAAATAATTTTTATTTAGATTGCAGACATATTTGAAATCTGGCAACACTGCCGATACAAAGTAGAGCACAAGTGAATTTGTACAGCGAAAATCCGAAGTCAATAGCTCATTCCGTTCAACAGTTATAACTACTGAAAGTATGGTAATGTGAGCGATTTGTGGTGTACCAAATCACAGCCTACTATTGATTTAGTACAATACCTATGCCCAATGTATTAGTTCAGCCTTCCTCAAATTATTGATACCTTCTTTAAAAGCTTGTTTCAGTTGAGTTTTGCAGAATAAAAAAGGAACATTTTTTGTCCTGCTTTCTGTTTTATTATTGAATAAATAATTTTGATACTTTAGAACTTGATTCGGTTCATTTCGTTTTTATCGGCAATTGAAAACTGCTTAACTTGAAAATGAATTTTTAATTTTCTGTTATTTTCGAATACACTTATAACCTAAACTTAAATAAATGATTTTAAGTGAATATAATTCACAAATCCAGTGGCGTAGTTAGATTTTTATTACAAAATCGCTTCCACCAGCAATCGCTCACATTACCATACTGTTATAACTGTAGAACGGAATGAGTTATTGACTTCGGATTTTCGCTGTACAAATTCACTGGTGTTCTACTTTGTATCGGCAGTGTTGCCAGATTTTAAATATGTCTCTAATCTAAATGAAAATTAATATCAAATACTTTGTTTCCAAAATTAAAGTTGTTGTAACTTCGTTGTTACCCAATACTTTTTCATGAAATTTTCATGGTTTTCATTTATAACGACTACGAATCCAGTGGTGTAGTCAAATTTCAAAACAAAAATTGCCTAATAAACTTTTGCCGTTTTTAACGAAGAAAAGAAACCATAGAGTGCCTTGGAAATGAAACTAAAATTTGTGTCAAGATACAGTTTTTGATGCTTGATTTTCAAAAAAAAAAAATTGAGAATGACTGAAAAATGCGTATTTTACAGGGGTGGTTCCATTTTAAGTGGTCACACTGTATGATGTTCATGGATCCTATCTTTAAATGTTCTACCAGTCTGAAACATTCTCAATTGAATATTGAATAAACATGTGTATAATTAAGACTGGAATAAAAAATCAAATAACTATCGAATTAAAATGCAATATTTCACTTTCAAATGTTTTCATTTGAGTTAGGGTCCTTTTACAATATCTATTAGATATAGTTCATTGTCCAGCGTGGCTTCAGCTGGAGAAGTAGTTGTTTTCTGTTGAATATTACAAAAAAAACCGGTGAAACCGGTATACAATTCGTATACCGGTTTCAGGCTTTTGGCCCTCGTCAGTAGTCACTCAACTCGTATATTAAAATGGCGATTAATGGTCTCGAACATTAACGCGCTTGCTTCGCTCTCGCGCTAAAATATCTCGATCATTAATCGCCACTATTAATACACTAGTTGATTAAATAACTATTTTATAATAAATATAATTAATAACTTTGTTTATAGTTTTCCCAATATCAATTGCAGAAGCATAAAAAAGTCTTGCGGCGAAATCCTGTGAGCAGCAGTGGCGGATGTAACTAATGTTATTTAGATATTTTAAGATTTTAAAAATACTTCATAAATTTAAGATTAGCTTTTATTTATACAAATACATTAAGAAAGAAAAATAATTTCTTTCATTGTTTGATGTAGGTTATTATTATATCCTAAAACGTATTACGATCGGCACACACCAAGACCACAGACGCTACTGGTTTTTAATCTTTCAGAGCTATTAAAACACAAATATAACGCGTGATTTATGACCTCCCATCGTATAGACACACCCCCAAGCATTGTTGTCCGTTTTGATTGGCCCAGACGAATCGGTGACAGAAGTCACTCAAGTCCACGTTGACTATCGGCTCTTTTGATCTTCCCTTCGCCGACGGCGAATGTTTACGAGTAGTACACATTATTTTTCGTTCTGTTTGTTTGCATATACGCTCGTGTTAGCGAAGTGAGTTTTTATTTGCTCCCTATAGAAACAGCTTCTGCAATTGATATTGGATGGACTATACAAGTTTTATTTATTGTGGAGCTTTACACATTGGACTTTGTACCGTTCTTATTTCTTATTACAATCGCCATAGGCCGTTGGTGTAGTAAGACTCGCTTCATGTGCTCTTGACTTGTACCTCATACCTCATACTTTTCGCATCCTCCATATATCAACTTGCCCCCCCCCCTGGACCATCGGCTGACGATGCCCTAACCTCAGGGTTTCCTTGAATCCAATGGCCTTCCTAAGTCCTGACGTCACAAGTAGGCGGAGCTTAGCGAACTTTTCCAAACAAATCGATTTTACATGTTAAAACGCCATAAGAAATTATTTATATGTTTATTGTTCCTGCTTCCGTTGGTAATAAGGATAATTGCGTACATTTTTGAGTATGTGTCAGTCAGGTAGGTAAGGTTTTTAATGAAAATTCAAGAATTGTTGTTTGTTGAGGTTATGTTATTTTTTCAATTGAAATATAGTTACTCATCATCTTTCAAATATAGAATGGCTTCAGAACATGTTTTAAAGTATCCTCTATAAATGAAGTCCTCGATAATGATAATAAAATCATTAAAAGGGTAAAAATGCCTGAATTGTTTGGAAAGATTCGCTAAGCTCCACCCACTTTTGACGTCAGATTTAGGTAGTCCATTACTCTGCAACATGAAGCTTTAAATCCACATGGAACACGCTCCTCCAAAGACAACCTCTGTTTGGATTCGAGAACCAATTAATATTGTTTTTATTTTTTGCGCTGTCGAGTAAACATATCATCAGTATCGATGAATAAATTAATGGGAACGGATTATTTATTGGGAATCGTCAAATTCGTCAAATGTGATTCATGGCATGTCACAAATTTTACAAAAAGGATTGATTTTGATAAAGCATTTGCATAAAAAATGCATTGAACCGCACCATACCTATACGTCATAAACAAACACAACAAAAGAAGGAACTGTTCCAAGTCATATCCAAATTTATGATTTCTGGGAAGCAGGACGGGTATATTAAATCTGGAACAACGCTTAGAACGTTTCAAATGGTCCGAGGCGATAAAATTGTAGAAGTAAAACAGTGTTGCCAAACATATTACGTATTACTTTCATAGAAGTATTTTAATATTTCGATTTAAATTCAATTTCAGTGTTTTGTGTTTTGAAAATTTATGAGAACACTAGATCAATTTCCGCATACAAACCTTTTATGAAGGTATTTACTTATTCCCCAGAAACTCAGAAAATATATTTTATATATACAGGGTGTAATCTAACCTCTTGCACACCTGTGAATGACGAGTGTATAATGCCATTTTATATTGAATTACAGTGGTTAAAAATCTGAATAAAAAAAATTGAACCGTGTTCAGTTCACGTGTTCGGAATGTCTGAATCACTACAATGGTCGTGATATGCTTTTTCAAAACAATATTCAATTGCGAATGTTTCCCTTTTCAATTGTGTCGTTTGTTTCTTACAAGTGACTTTGATAATTACGATAAGTGTCTCAAAGCAGAGTATGATGTCAACTAGTTCTGACTTTATCACCAGTTTGGATATAACAAGGTTAGTTGTTTTCTTCACTTTGAAATTGAATATCTATCTCAGGCAACCTGCAATGTATACATTTAGCACACAATCAGTTCAACATTCTACATTATTCAAATGTCGAGTTAAATGTTCTTTGCATTCGGCAATTGCCAAAGTTTTCCTTTGAGTAAGTCACCTGAAATTTTGTTGAATTTTACAAAGAACAAAACCTGTTTTCAATTTTTTTTCAGATTTTTAACCACTGTAATTCGTTATAAAATTGCATTATACACTCGTCATTCTCCAGACATGTCCGAGCCACTTGAGTTTTTGAGCATTTATTACACCGGTGATACTTGGTTCCCCAAACCGTCCCATTAGTTCTTTGTTTGCCGTCCTTTCCAAAATCCCTCCATCTATTTGCTTTCCTCCAAATATTTTTTGCAGAATATTCCTTTGCCGTACCTCTATCTTTTTTTGGTGTATTTATATTATGTGCACTTTATCTCACTGTAGGTGTATCTACACTCAACTTTCAACTCGTAATCTCCCAATTATTTGAGTTTAATTACGGAGCAATTGTTATTCGAACTCACGTTTGAAAGCCAGGACCGAACCATGTTTTCAAATTATATTCGTACTTATTTAAATTCGTCGACGGCCCTCATTTGGAGGAGGGGAGTGATTCAGGAACCTGTTAACCCATTATTTTATTTCATGTGACCATCCGGATGCCGCGTTCGCCATTGTTTTGTTTACATCGTGAGTATTTATAGAATGAACATTATATAATGCGGCATTAGTTTCTGGAATAAGATATAGCGGAAGACGCTTAAGACCTTTATTTAAACCTTTCTTACGGAAACATGTGCGTGTCTGCATTCGATTCAACGATTTTTTAAATATAGTTTGGTAGGGCTTCATACTACATAGGCACTATTTACGTATTCAAATTCCATTATAAATGTACTTATTTATTTTTCGCAGACAATATGCCATTCCGTAGCAAACCATAGATTTGCCACTTTTTCAAAACTATTACAAGATTTTCTTAGCGTTTGCTTTTATCATATTTAAAAAACAGTTCCAGCTAAATCATGTCTCAATTTGAGTATACATATGATAAAAAATCGAGAATATAAAGATAACGTGCCGCTCGTAAAAGGGGGTCCAACAGTGTCAGCAGAAAAAATACTGTTTAACATCGTTCCATGTAAATTAAATTTCATTTACGCTTGCTATGTAGCTATTGCCTTTCAAAACCGTCATACCTACACCAACGAATATCTTTTCAGTGAAACTCTTTTGGAATTGTCTATTGACTGTAAGTGTTCTACAGTTTCGTGTCTGTTTCATTTGAGTAACAAGGAACTGTCAACATAATGTATCCTAGGATAAATATAAAAATATTTGAAAAATGTATAGCTCTAAAAATCGTACATCATTTTGAGATTAATAACATCTTTACAGACTGCCAGTATGGATTTCGAAAAGGTAGAAAAACTAGATATGCGGAAATAACTTTATGGGATTTAAGTAAATCATTTGATTGTGTATCACATTCTCCTGAATAAACTGAAAAAATATAATTCCTCCAACAACAGTATAAAGCTGATAAACTCTTATTTGGAAAATAGATTTCAGACTGTAAAAAGTATCAACAAAGAAAAAAAACCTCTTATTTATAATTTTTGTAAATGATCTACCGCATGGGGAAAACGTGATATCATACATATTATATGCAGACGAGACTATAATTCAAACAAATGCTAAAACTCTAGATGAGGTACTTGCATTATCTTCTGAGGCACAGTCAAAAACTGAAAGGTGGTTCAACGAACTATATGGTGGGCCAACGAACTATATATCTATAAAAACAAAACCCCAAAACATGGTATTCATTCTAAGAAATATGGAAAATTAATGAAACCAGCAAAACAGTGTAAAATTTCTGGGTATTCATATTGACAATAAGTTAAAATGCGATCAGCATATACATGAAATATCAAAAAAACTCATGAAAAATCTATTTTTACTAAGAAACCTCTCTAGACAAGTTTCAAAAGAAACTCTTCGAACAGCATATTTTTCATTGTTTGAATCCATTATTTCTTATGGTATTGTCGCCTGGGGACATGCAACAGACTGATAGAATCTTTCGCCACCAACGCAAAGCCGAAAGATTATTGGATAATATCAATTACAGAGATGAATGACATTAAAAACACTAACGTTTCCTTCTCTGTATATCATGAAAAATCGCATGTACATAAAAAATAACCTGTGGAGATATGAAAGTCTTGAAAATCATAACACTAGACATAAAAATGATCTGAGTACAAACTACTGCCACTTAAAAAGATGTCAAAATGGACCAAATTTTTGGGCTGATAATATATTTAAGACGAGGTTAAAACATGTTTTGATAAAAAAGCCTTCTATAGCACCGAAGAATTCCTACACTGTGTTATAAGTTCTCTAACCATATAGGTTTTTGTTGATTTATAATTTCCGATTTTAAATTTTACTGCCTTGTTTTTAAATGTGTATGTTGACAAACTTCAAAGGGTCTTGTATAAAATAAAAGTATTTTTTATATATAAAACCTAGTTTGGAAATTTTGAATTTTTAAACCATTTTGTTTATGTATGTATAAGTATGACTTGTTTTTGTTAAGTATTGAGTTTCTCTTATAACCCTTACCTAACCGGTAATTTTTTTTGTCGCAGTAATTTTTAATTAGCGTATTGAAAATACTACTCAGTAAAATACCAGAAAAGCTTTTACGGAGTGTGTATTGCAGCCCTCAAAATATATTAGATGTTCCTGTTCAACGAGAAATTAAAAAATTAAGATTGATAAAAATTATCTTTGAGAAAAAACATTTAAAAACTACTGGATCTCGAGGATGATGAAGACCACCTCGGTTTAAATTATTTATGAGATTAAAGTCATCTTCGAAAATGAGTTCTTCATTGAATGTTAGTGAATTTTTGCAGTAATTGCATTTTAGCGATATGACTGCAATAACCCGCTAAATAAGGCAGACATTTCGCCTTTTAAATCGTCAATATCGGTGCCTTTTCAATGAAAATATTGCTGAGTATTTCATAAATTTCTTCAGAATGGTTCTCAATACTGTCCTGTTAGTTATAATCAGGCGATCCTTGGGGTGATTCACGAAATTTCTCAATGTTAAAATTTCCAATACTGCGAAATTTTAGTATTAATATTGATTGAATTCTAAATCTTTTCTCGGAGATATGATAATGCCCTCCAGCTAATGGTCTGTAATGTCCAAAACGATTTTCCAATGGGCTGTTTTCAATTTCCATAGAAGAACATAGTTTAAATTTAGTTCTTCCAAACAATGTTTAATAATTTCGAGCATCCCATAAACAATGTTAGTTAAAGCAGTATGAGTCTGTTTTGTTAGTTTATTAGAAACATTTTCCGATTGCCAAGGGTCCAACCAAGCAACTTCTTGAAAGGGGTCACGCAAATGTTTTCCTTTTAGTGGTCTTTTCACATTTACAATACTCCACAATATTAAATCACTTTTTTAAATTCTGCAGTAGCTTGTGAATGGGAAATATATTTTCCAAAGTTTTCCAAGTCCTCGACAACAAACGGATGAAAAATTGTTGATGCTAATTTAACATGTTTTCTTTCCAAACTAGATGGATACAGAACTTTCCAATTTAAGAAATACCCAAATTTTAGTAATTTACCAGATTCCAAATCGTACAATTTTTTAATGGGGAAAACCATGCGCATTTCTCATCCCGGTAAAAAAGTCGGGATAAGTGAATGTCTGATTCGGTTTTGAATGAGCCAGTTGGTAAAAATTCACTTTAAGAATAAGAATCAAATAAATAGAACAGAGGTCTTTCGGGATTTACAGGATGCTGATACACAATGCTTACTTTCTTATTTGGTGAAAAATTAGTCATATAGCTTTTCCATTCATTGAATTATTATCGCTAAGTACACAAAACACATCATAGCAATGCCTTCTAAACGAGTTATCATTTTTTGAGAAAAATGAAAAGTAACTCGTTATTAATTTTAGACACAGGAGCGATATGAAATTTCTTTGAAATTTCAACAAATGCTAGTAATCATAAAGGTATTCGCAGATGTCGCTAACGAATCTTTATTATTATTTGCAGCCCCTACAACATTGCCACCATTATAATCTAAATATGGATCAATGTGAATTTCATCCATGAGTAAACCAACATATTTGTCTTGGTCTTTTAAATATTTAAATATTTTTTGTGCATATGTTGAAAACATTTTCGTCTCATCAATATGAGGATCAGTTAGAAAATTATTACAGGCTCCTTTGATTGTTTCGGGATGGGGCAAAATTATAGGTCAAAGATTTCGTAAATATCTGTATGCTTAGGACTGATTGTATGTAAAATTGAACAGAAAACCATAGTGGTAGTGGAATATCTATAACATTATTTTGATACTATTAGCAATTTAAGTTGATCAGAAATTAATTATATTCCTTGTGACAAATTTTCGTCCCCAAATTTTAGGTTTTTGAGTACATTGGACCTAAAGTTCAAAACATGATCAAGCTTTGACATGTCTGTATTATTTTCCTGAGATAATAGATGATCAAGGGGTGCTTAAAAACAACCCCATGCAGTTCGATACTAATCCCGGAGACCACTATTTAGACAAACCCCAACTGAAATCTAGTGAAATTCATCAGGGGGATCGGTAGATAATTGCAAATTTATTAATCTTACCATTTGGAAATCGAGTTATGTATGTTATTTTATTATCCATGAAGAAGGGGACTTCTGAGAAGAAATGAAGGGAACTCTTCATGGTGCATTATGTTCAACTGTTCAAAAAGATATTCAACCCTTCAGTGGCATCCATTTTGAATAGGATATGGGAGATATTTTCTTTATGCTGAACACTTATTCAAGTTAACCGGTGGAGCTATTCATTTTCAAACACTCAATATGTAATAAATTTCGGATATTTGAAGGCGTTGCTTCCGAATTGGCAACACCTAAGTAAAGAAGTCTCTTGCTGCTCGCGCCCTGCGTCTGCTTTTAGATCGTATGACTCAACCGCATGGATTTAGAATTTGATTTGTTTGGTTACGCTGTATGATTTTGGAGTTTCTTGAACGGCTGTTCTTTGACAGGGTCGCACTTGGATCGTTCCTTTTGCCGATAGCACATTTCACCTTGCGATCAAAGACAAAGCGGTCCGCTGAGGGTTGCGCACTATCAACTCTTTTATATAAAAGACTGAAAGAAGATGCGCATAGAGTATTTTTTTTTATTTCAGCCAAAACGCTGAATATATTTCTCTCATCGTCCCCCAATTCCTCAAATAAAGTAATTCTCAACCGAAAAATCGGCATGGAATAGATAGTCGTGAATAGGTATGATGCTGTGTATGGGAAAGTTCTATCAAACAACACAACACGTAAACGTTATTTTCAATGACGCTTACGGGGTTTATGAGATTCTCTGATTTTCGTCCTAAGGCTTGGTTTCCTCGAACAATCCGCCGCGGAGACTGACAGTCTGTTAATCGAGGAGGACGGCGATTTCGCTTCGAAATGTTTTTTTATAAATGGCTGGATCATAGTTGTTTAGCGTCGGTAATTTGGGATTTGCCACAATTCAAAGAATGGAAGCCAATCATTTGGTCAAGTTTATTGTTAGAAGTGGAATAATGGTTTTGGTGACCGACCGTGACCCATAAACATGCAAATAAGCCAGTGGACAACTTGTTTGTATGTCGAAATTCTGAGGGCGCATTTAATATTACTACAGAGAGAAGATTATTTGGCAATGAAATGCAATTTCGAGAAAGTTTTTTACAGGAAGATATTACCAAAAAGTCAAATAATAGAATACGTTGTCCTATTTCCACCAAAGAAAAATTGTGCATTACTTTGAGGTTAGTTGTTTTCAATGAATATCAAAGTATTAGGCAGTAAATAAAAATGAATATATCAAAGTTTTATTTAAAACAACTTCGAACTTCTGCAGAAAATTTTTCGCTCATGTTTTTAATTTCAATCACTTCACAACACGGCAAATACTCAATCGGTCCAACCGTGCATTCCGCTGCAATCAAACTCCACAGATTCCGACAGTTGTGTATTGTGTACTGCGGTACCGCCTAGCTGCAGCTGCACGGAACCTAGCAAACCAGCCCCACCTAAATTCTCACGTCAAAAAAAATCGTCTTATCGCGACGGTCGACGGATTGTCATTCATTAATCGAAGAGTGATACTGAATTGTTTTTGACTACCACCAAAATTAAAAATATCAGCTACGAATCGCGATTAATTGCAACTGTTCCATGCAAGGCGTAGTTATTGTAAAAATGATTTTGTCTTGAACGCTCGCTCATCTGGCGAAGAATAGCAGACCCTTTTTTATTTGTCTACGACGCCATCATCGTCATATCGTAAACATTGTCCAAAATGAAAATATAAACCTAAAATCAAGTCATTTTGCCCGGTAACGAAGTGGATAGCCGCAAATGACTTGGCCGTCGTTAATCAAGGAAACAAACCCACATTTGAAATACAAGACTAGTCGTCAATACTGGACCAATTCTAAGAGCGGGCTGCAGAAAACCTGGCCAATCGAGTAACAGAATGAAATGTTTTTAAAATGCTCACAGCAAACTTAGCAAAAATTGACTGCCTGGTCAAAGTTGTGCATAAGTTTTGTGTGGCCTTTTTTCGGAAAAAGCAACCATAGAGCTCGTCCAATATTGAAACGACCGTTTAGTCGGTAGAGAGGGGGAAAACACGAGTGGACACGATTTGCTGTCGCAGCTTATGCTACGGCGAATCTTCACCAGTTTGAAAGATTAGGTTTGTTTGATTAATAAATAGGTAGTGCAGTTATTTATTCAACTTTGCAATAGTTTACTTGTTACCTTGCCAAAATCCCTCTGGCAGATTTGTAGAAAAATATTTTTTCCATTCAGAAGTTATAGGAGTGTAAGTTCTCTACGTCTCGTGTATCGCCTATGCCAAATAATTTGGTACGCCTATGGAATTTCTATTAATAGCCACAGTTCGGGCATCTTCAAGAAACATTGGTTGTTAGGTAGGGGAAGGCCAAAGTGGTCGTTTCAATATTGGACGAACTCTACCAATGGAGCAACATATTTGGTAATACTTTCAACATAAATGATCTTCCGAGGGGTCGAGCGGTCTAAGGCGCGAGATTCAAACTGGTTCACGAAAGGGAGCGTGGGTTCAAACCCCAGCTCTGGCAGTTTATTTTTATTTTTTTCCTTCGAAATTGAAAAATGATTTGTTTGGGCCGAATATTCGTTCCAAAACAAATCATTTTTCAGCTGACAGCTGGCTGCAGAAAACCTGGCCGATCGACTAACAGAATGAAATGTTTTTACAAGCTTTCATTTACTTTCACATATGTATGTATGTTTAATTCAAATCTTGCGAATTTTGACCCATTTCTAGTTGTCCGATAAACGGGAAATTTGTTAATAACAATGGACATTAACTATAACACCTCTTGCAAAATATAATTACCAAAATCGTTGTGAGATATCTCGCCGATTTTCCTATTTTATTACTTTATAAACTCACCTCGATATAAAAACAAATCTTCACGGCCTACTCGTAATATTTACTTTGAGCTTCGAGGAGAGAAAACAATCACTTTGATATCTCGACCCACCCTTTGTCAAAGCCCAAACTATGGTGTTCTCACACTCCTGATCTACCCCTAGCTAAGTCGGCGTCAAGATGGCGTCAGCGACGAGTCCAGTGTCAGATCTTCCCAATAAAATCGAAGTATCTACTTGCAAATATTGCAAGAAAAGTGTCACCAATAAAGTTATGTGTGTTAAGTGCAAAGAAGTCTTCCACCCAAGTTGTTTTAAACAGTCCTGTCAAGGAAAAAATGTAATCTGCGAGCATATAACTACTGATGACAGGAACCAATCTTACAAACCAAGTAATGAATGTAGTCTTGAAAAAGAAAATAATCTTCTCAAGCGTATAATAGAAGAAATGGAGAGTAAGAATTCCATTCTGCATGAAAATTGTAATTTATTAAAAGATAAAATTTCTTATTTACAAAAACAAATTGACTATAATAATCCAAATAAAAACGAAGCAATTGTGGGACACCTGGCAGGCAAAAAAGGCAATGCCAGTTCCACCACAAAAACTTTGTCTGATATAAACTGTTTACAAACAGAAGAAAGTGGAGTAAAAACTGGTTCAGCTGATATTATCTCCCCAGTTCTTGTAAAAGAAAATTCCAAGGGGAACTCCCAACAGATAAAAATAAATGACGTGTCAAGGACATTACTGGAAGAGACCACCAGAAACAAATTAAATGATATTGTAACGTAAATAAACTTAACTTGGTTCTACTAATTTATTTCACACTTAATCTACAACTTAATTTATATTACTACTCCACTGTATAGCTCGATCGTATGGGCTCGTTCAGACTGTGTACTCCCTCTTGAGGGCTGTCTATTTATCTCCGATACAGCATTCTCGATGTTTCGAATTCGGACGGTTGGCGACTAGCATATTCCAATTGTTTCCAATATTGACCGTTGTTTTTTCGCGGCAGAGCGACTGGATGGTTCTCGAATATCTCCGGGGATGATCTCATCGCTGTCGATGGCAACACGTGAGGCGACAGGTCCGGCCTAGGTTCGTTACATTGACCCCTTCTTAAAGACATTTCGTCCCGGAATTTCATCCTTGGAGTGTGACGATATCTGCATGACTCCCCATATCTGCACCGTGAAGTTCGATGGAAGTAACACTCCACGGTCTTCATGATCGGTCGTGGAAGAGGGTTACAGCAAACCAAAATCTTGACGCCGCTGGATCTGAATATCGCCTCCAGCATACTTCTTATGACTCTCCAGTCCAACCCATCAATACCACAGGACAATTTTGGAATTGCTAGATCCACCAGATTCTGGTCCACCATAGTATCTCTTAGTTTGGTGAGACTCTTCCAGACATCTTCATAGGACGGTTTATCTTGGGAATGCTTCTTGGTAACTAGGTAGTAGATGTTTCTCTGGCTTTTCTTCAACTGTAGCACCCCACCAACTTCTGGATTCTGCTCCCGCAGTGTTTGGAGTTGACCAAATTTCTTGGAGAACACTACGGCGATGCCCCTGGACATTCGAAGGTCTTCTGCCACACAGTGCGCTAGTGCGTAGTCAGCAGGCACCTCGAAAAGGTCTCGTGACTCCTCCTCTAGTAACCCCATGTAGAACTTTCTGCCCGTTTGAATACAAGGACATAAACTTCTCGAACGTCATATCATCCTCCGGTGGCTTGAGGGTGCGAACTTGGTCATGGTTTCCAGCGTAAGGGCCAACCTGTTGAAATGGACGACCCTTGGATTCCCTCGGGGTGGCTTATGGATTCGGTACACAAGGTCGTTTATCCTTTTCACGATTTTATACGGGCCTTCCCACGAGTTCCGCAACTTTGGTGATAGTCCACGACGACGTTTGGGGTTATACAGCCAAACCAGGTCATCAACCTTAAATCCTCCAGCGTCGGCCTTGATGTCATAGGTCTTCTTCATTTTATCGCTGGCACTCTGGATGTTCAACCGGACTCGTTCGTGGATGTTGTCCATTCTCTGCCGAAGTTTGCTGACCGTAGTCCTCTCCCGCAGTTCTTGTCCTGGCGGTATCCCAAACTTCAGGTCACAAGGCAGTCGCAGTTCTCGGCCCATTATAATACTAGCAGGAGTTTGACCGGTTGACTCGTGTGCTGCGGATCGATAGGCCATCAGGAACAAATGAAGATACTGGTCCCAGTCTCTTTGATGGTCAGAGACAACCTTGGACAAGTGGCGGTTGATCGTCCTGTTCATCCGTTCCACCATTCCATCGGACTGCGGATGTAGGGCCGTGGTTCTTGTCTTGCGGATGTTCAGCAGTAGACATATTTCTTGGAAAAGGTTGGATTCGAAATTTCTGCCTTGATCCGAGTGCAGCTCCATTGGAATACCGAATCGACATATCCATTCTTTCACCAAGACGTCGGCGACGGTGATGGCTTCCTGGTTGGGCAGGGCATAGGCTTCCGCCCACTTACTGAAGTAGTCCATTGCCACAAGGATGTATTTATTCCCGTGGTCGGATACGGGAAACGGGCTGGCGTGCAATGGCGATTCTCGAACGGGCCTCGGCGACGGTGATGGCTTCCTGTGGGCAGCGCATACAGCGCACTTTCTGCACCAGTCCTGGACGTCAGCTTGACAATTGGTCCAGTAAAACCGTTGCCTCACTTTCTGCAGGGTCTTCGTCACTCCCAGATGTCCTCCAGCGACTCCATCATGGATTTCCCGCAGCACTTCCTCTCTTCTGTTCCTGGGAACAATTATTTGGCGTCTGTCTTCCCCACCAATATCGGCCTCCAACACACGTTTCAGGATCCCATTGTCCAGAATAAGAGAGTTCCATTGTGCCCAATAGGACTTAACAGCCGGCGAGTAACCTGCGACTTCCTGCCATGATGGTCTTCGATTGCCCTTCTTCCAGCTGACGACTAAGCCAAGGTCGGGGTCTTTCTCTTGGTCTTTCTGGATCTTGCTGTCGATCCAGTTGTCATCCATTGCCGCGGTTCTACAAAGTGTTGCTTCTTTCTCTTCTGCTCGTCGGCAATGTGAGCAATCATCTGGACATGGTCTTCGCGACAAGGCATCTGCATTCTTATGGCTAGTTCCGGCTCGATGTTCGATCTCGAAATCGAATTCTTGGAGTCTCTCGATCCAACGTGCTACTTGACCCTCAGGATTTTTGAACTGTAAGAGCCATTTGAGAGCTGCATGGTCAGTTCTCAACAGGAATCTTCTTCCATACACGTACTTGTAGAAGTGCTCCACTCCCTTTACAACAGCTAACAGCTCTCGCCTGGTGACACAGTAATTGCGCTCTGGTTTGCTAAGCGTCTTGCTGAAATAACCAATGACCTTCTCCTGTCCCTCCTGGATCTGAGATAGGACAGCTCCAAGTCCCACGTTGCTGGCGTCCGTATCCAAAATGAATTTCCCTTTGGGTAGGGGATAGTTCAGTACAGGTGCTTTGATCAAAGCTTCTTTCAGCTTCCTGAATGAGTCTTGACATTCTTCGGACCACTGGAACTTTGTTTGGCCCTCCGTGAGCCTGGTCAGTGGTTTAGCGATGTTGGCGAATCCCAGCACATATCGGCGATAGTATGTGCATAAACCAAGGAAACTTCGAAGTTGGTGAATGTCTTTTGGGATGGGCCAATCCTTAACAGCTTTGATCTTCTGGTCATCCACTGCTACTCCTTCCCCAGAGACAACGTGGCCGAGGTATCGTACTTCTTTTTGGAACAGATGGCATTTCTTAGGGCTCAGCTTCAATCCGGAGTTCCTCAGTCGCAGGAATACTTCCTCCAAGTTTTTCACGTGGTCCTCGAACGATCTGCCGACCACAATTATGTCGTCGAACACTGGACACGTGTTCCATGAGAGTCCCTTCAGCACTGTCTCCATCAATCTTTCGAATGTGGCGGGAGCATTACAGAGCCCGAATGGCATAACGGTGAACTGCCACAATCCTGAGCCGATGGTAAAAGCAGTCTTTTCTCGATCTTCCTGAGCAAGTTCTACTTGCCAGTATCCACTCTTCAGATCAAGGGTCGAGAAAATCGTGGAACCAGCCAACGTGTCTAGGGTGTCATCTATTCTCGGGAGAGGGTAACTGTCCTTCTTCGTGACATTATTAAGTTGGCGATAGTCTACACAAAAGCGTGTCGATCCATCCTTTTTCTTCACCAGTACGACTGGAGAGGACCAGGGACTGTCAGATGGTTCGATAACTCCTTCTTTTTCCATATCGCTGACTATTTTGTCAGCCTCTTCCTTCTTGGCAAGAGGAAGTCTTCTTGCTGATTGCCGGATCGGTCGGGCACCCCCAGTATCAATCTTGTGCTGGACCACATTAGTTCGACCCCCTTTTCCTCGTCCGGTATCGAAGATGTCTTGGTACTTTTTGACTAAATCTCTTAGTTTGGGCTGTTGAGCTGGTTCTATGTCTTTGGAAGAGATGGCAACTAATTTTTCTAGTTCTGTGGGCAAGTTGTTGGGTTGGCTAATCGTACCTCGTACGCCCCGGATCACAGATGAAACTGACGAGCAGTGCCCCAAAATTGTTCCTTTCTTCAAGGTCACTGGGAAATAATTGACATTCATGACCCTTACCGGCACAAATTTGTCAGCACGCAACAAGGTCTTCCCTAGTGCAATCCCTCGTCCAATTTTCTCATCATGAAGTTTGGGCTCGAACATCACCACGTCTCCACTGCTCGCACTCCCGTCCAGGCGAGCCTCCAGAATGGTTTCAGCCCTCTCAGGTACGCTTACATCTTCAGCCAACAGCACACGGATCAACTCCTCACTCCTCCCATGAAGCACCAGCTCTTCTCCGTTGACACGTAGGACGCCGTCTTTGAAATCCAATTCAAACCCTCTGGAATTCATGATGTCCATTCCGATGATTGCATCGTCTTCGATGTCCGCTACAAGTGCCTGATGTTTCACTTTAGTGCTGCCCAAAATTATTTCAATCGGTAGCTCGCCATATACAGTAGCTGGCTCCCCTGTTGCTGTATTCGTTCCGTGTTCTGCACATAAGGCCCGAGAATTGTCCTAGTCGCACCTGTATCTAGCAGCATGGTGCAAGGCTCGTTATTGATGAGACCGTCTACGAAGACACCTTTG
This sequence comes from Gonioctena quinquepunctata, assembly GCA_018342105.1. NCBI lineage: Eukaryota > Metazoa > Arthropoda > Insecta > Coleoptera > Chrysomelidae > Gonioctena > Gonioctena quinquepunctata. Next base: position 20,309 of record JAFIRS010001865.1, on the reverse strand, counting down.
TTCTGTCGTTGAAGGATAGCGACATATGCGTTGTTAACCGGGGCTTGCCGGACACATGCCGACGATTGCCCCTTCTCGTCGACCTTCTTTAGTTTTCCTGCATCGGAGTCGATGAATGTTGGACATTTGCTACGCACATGTCCAATTTTGCCACAATTCCAGCATCTTATCTGTCTTTTCTCAGGCAACACTTCCTTAATCACTTTTCTTATGGCAGCTTCCAAGTTAGCAGGCTCCTGTGAGTCTTCCTCAATCGTTCGAACTTTATTTTCAATCGTTCGAACTTTATTTTCAATCGTTCGAACTTTATTTTGGTTTTCGCAGCATTGTTTTGCTGCTTCGAATTCCAAAGCGCGTGCCAGTGCGTCTACGAGATGTGTTGGACGAGCTAATATCAACGCTTGTCTGGTTTCTTGGTCACGGAGTCCATCCAAGAATGCCTGAACCGCTAGTCGCTCCATTACATTTTCTGGTGTGGCTGGATATGCGAGACGAACCAAGCGTGCAATGTCAGTTTCGAATTCTTGTAAGGATTCGCCCGATTTTTGGCAGCGATTTTTCAGTTGGGAGTGGTATACGTGTTCCAAATGGGCCTGGCCATATCGTAATTCTAGATGTTTAATCAGCTGATCATAGTCCTCCTGTTCTTGGGCGGTAAGAGTTTGTAGAATATTCGTCGCTTCTCCACGTAATGCAAGTGTTAGTGCTACAGCTCTTTCCCCTGCATTCCATCCATTTGCTTTGGCCGCTGCTTCAAACTGTCGGCGGTAATTTTCCCATGGAGTTTTTCCGTCGAACTGAGGCGGCTTCATGGAAAGCTTCCCTTTTCAAATGACCTTGACATCTTTTATACCCTCTTGAACTTTATCCAAGTTCAAACTCAAGTCCAGCATTGCATTTTCGTTAACCATCTCTGTGGAGGGCGCACTATTAATTCGTTTTTCCAGCTTACTGATCGTTTCCTTTATTTTGTCCATTTCTGCCTCGACCCCATCTTTGATTTTACCTACCTCCGTGTTCATTTGCTCCCTAATTTTATCTATCTCTGTCTCAACGGTTCCCATTCTTTCTTCTAGAAAATTAGCCACACCACACAATTCTTTTTTTAGGCCTTCTGTGTTTTCCAGGAACTTCTCTTCCAGATTTCTAGCATTTTCTTCCAAGCTTCTTGAATTTTCTAGAAGCTTCTCTTCCAGATTTCTAGAATTTTCTTGAAGCTTCTCTTCCAGATTTCTAGAATTTTCTTCAGCTTCTCTTCCAGATTTCTAGCATTTTCTTCCAGGCTTCTTGAATTTTCTAGAAGCTTCTCTTCCAGATTTCTAGCATTTTCTTCCAAGCTTCTTGAATTTTCTAGAAGCTTCTCTTCCAGATTTCTAATTTTCTTGAAGCTTCTCTTCCAGATTTCTAAATTTTCTTCACTTTTTTTTCTAGTCTTCTTTTTTTTCTTTTCCAAGTTCCCTTTCCTCCAATTCCTGTTTCAATTCCGCTACCTTCAAATCCGCAAGGCGCACTTTTCTTGAACACATTTTGTCTTTGACGAGGTATCAGTCTGTTTCACACGAAAAGTTTATCAGTTTGTTAAAAATTCACTTCACGAATTCTTTTCCACGGGCCACCAGTCTATTGTCTGTTTCACGCGAAGAGTGTATCAGTTTATATTCCCACGCACAATTGTCCACTTCGCGAAAACCGGGCCACTGTCTATTTTCTGTTTCACGCGAACAGTGTATCAGTTTATATTCCACGCACAATTGTCCACTTCGCGAAAACCGGGCCACTGTCTATTTTGGGCGTACAAAAAGGTCTATCAATTTATTTTTCTGACTATCCACTCCACGATCACTTGTTTATTTTCAAAATCTCACTTCCGACACCAATTGTAACGTAAATAAACTTAACTTGGTTCTACTAATTTATTTCACACTTAATCTACAACTTAATTTATATTACTACTCCACTGTATAGCTCGATCGTATGGGCTCGTTCAGACTGTGTACTCCCTCTTGAGGGCTGTCTATTTATCTCCGATACAGCATTCTCGATGTTTCGAATTCGGACGGTTGGCGACTAGCATATTCCAATTGTTTCCAATATTGACCGTTGTTTTTTCGCGGCAGAGCGACTGGATGGTTCTCGAATATCTCCGGGGATGATCTCATCGCTGTCGATGGCAACACGTGAGGCGACAGGTCCGGCCTAGGTTCGTTACAATATTATCCATTTAGCTGAAAATCCACGACAAACAACGCCCACCTCGACTGTTTCTGAAGACAATACATGGAAAACCATCACTTGCCGCAAACGAAAACCTGCCAAAGTGATTGTTGGGAGCAATAACGTCAATTCTGGAAATGCTGGAGCAGTAAAAGGAGTGCCTAAATTTGTAGATCTCCATGTGTACAGAGTGGCTCCTGACACCACTAAGGATAGTATGGAATCCCTACTCAAACCGAATTTTCCTGAGGTAAGTTGCGAACCTCTGAAATCACGGCATCCTCAGCTCTATGCCTCATTCAAGGTAAAAATATATAATCATCACTTTAATGAAGCTATGAATCCAACCTTATGGCCTGAAAATGCATGCATCAGTCGTTTTTTATACCTCAGAAGAATGGAACAACAAGACAAGACCTAACAACAGTTTTTGATCCCCAGCTGTTACTTCTCAATGTACAGAGTGTCTCACCTGATAAAATTGATAATATTCTAATGGATATAAATTCCTTCAAAAATATAAATTTTATTTGTCTGGCAGAGTTATGGGAAACTACTGACTCAATCAAACAAGTTCATATTAAAAACTTCCATCTCATTGACTGCTACTGTAGAACCTCATTCAGAGGTGGTGGTGTAGGAATCTGGGTTAGAAATAATGTTGAAGTAAAATGTATTGACATCAAGAAATTCTGTTGTGAAAAAGATTTTGAAATCTCAGCTCTCTCATATAAATCTAAAACAAGTAACCTCCTTCTCATTTTAAATTGCTATAGATCTCCATCCGGGGATCTGCAAACATTCCTAGAAAAACTTGACGATGTACTGAATTACTTATACAAACCAAATGTTCAGATTATGATCTGCGGCGACTTTAACATCGATGCAAAAACATCAAATAATGACTACCAAAAATTAATGGATATCTTAGCACCATTTAAAATTGACAATAATTTAGTCAGATGGCCAACCAGAGTCACAATCAACAGTATAACTATCATAGATCATGTTCTCACGAATTTTACTAACGACTGCGTTACCTGCATTCTCGACAATACCATATCAGACCATAGAAGCGTTTATGTGGACTTCAATATTGAAACTCCCAAACTGAAGCCACAATCTCATTATAAAATAAATTTTAATGATATATCAATTGCCAACTTCTCAAGTGATCTATTGAATGAAGACTGGTCTGGTATCTATGCGAATATTGAAGTAAATCTGGCATTCCAGTCTTCATGGATATATTTTCATACTACTTCAATATTCATTTTCCTTTGAGGAAATAGTATATTAAAGTATAAGTGGATAAAAAGGGCTTTAAAACACGCGCGATTTTTCGAGCACGACGGCGCAGCCGGAGTGCTCGAAATAGAGCAAGTGTTTTTAAGACCAGTTATCCACGAATACTTTACGTAATTTTTTTTTATTGGTGCACTTTGAAATCATATATACTGGTATTATTACTACAAAAAATAGATATAAGAACTAATAATGCAAGAAGGTTGAATTCGTGATGTGACATCAGTATACCTTTCGTTGTCATGGAAATGAGAAAAACATTCATTTGCAATTTGTTACCAAAGATCAATATTTGTTGTCACCAGAGCTCAAAAATGAATTATTCTAATATCGATTTTTTGAATAGTGAGGCAGAATCGCGGTTAATACCGCGAAAATCCAGTGATATATATAAAAAAGAATATGAAAAGTTCATCAAATGGATGGAGGAGCACATATAAATGAACGAATCGTGAGTAATATGTTATTTGACGTTACAAGGTACTCCTGTCAGATCAATAATCAAAAATTTGTCATTTAGACTTCACGTTTCTCGATTTGTTGATGTTGTCATGGTTACCTTTAAAAAACGCGCGTTTTTTAAAGTTCGATTTAAACACGCTGAGGCGTGCTTTAAATGGGTAAAAAGGGGCACCAATAAAAAAAATATATATAACAAATGATACAAGTAGCAAATGGGTGAATAATAAAGTACGACAATCCAGTGAAAATCTAAAAAATCTTCATTTCCTTTTCCTGAAACCACTTTATATTCAACAGAAAAAAATCCATGTCAGTTTAGTGAAATCCATCAAAAAAAAGTATTTCCAAGGTAAAATCACCAACTCTGATAATCCCACTAAATCAGCATGGCATATTATATCGGAACTCTCAAACAAAGAAAAGGTGCATAATAACATATCAATAAGGAATGAAAACGATGAATTGATAGAAGATCCAACTTCAATTGTAAATAGTTTTAATGATTTTTTCAGAGATGTTCCACTGAATATTATAAACAAATCCCAGAATTCCACAAACTTGTCCAATCCAATAAAAAAAATATTTCAAAAAAGTTTTCACTGCTACCTTATAACCAAGATGAATTATACAAGCTCTTACTGTCAAAACTAAAAAACACCTACTCATCTGGATTTGATGAAGTTCCAGGGTTTCTATTGAAAAAAAATTTAGCCACTATAATCTCACCTTTAACATATCTGATAAATATTTCATTCTGTACAGGAATCTTCCCGAATTTCATTAAAACTGGAAAAGTCATTCCCATACATAAAAAAGGCGATCCGAATAACATGACAAATTTCCGACCAATCACAGTGTCATCTGTCTTCTAAGATCTTTGAATATTCATATTTGAACAGACTGAACGTTTATTTGAATGAAAACAACATCATATCCAAAAACCAATATGTTTCCAGAATTCAAAGTCACCGCCGATGCGATTCATTCTTTATATTCGAACGTTTTGAATTCAATTACCAGGGGCGAATGCCCTATTGGGGTCTTTTGTGACCTCAGTAAGGCATTCGACTGTGTTGATCACGAAAATCTTTATGAAAAACTCCATAATATTGGCATAAAAGGAAATGCACTGAATTGGCTGAAAACATTTGTCTCAACGCGGATCATCAATGTTAACAACAATGTGAAAAAGCTATATACATCCAATTATGTAGAGATTAATGTTGGTGTCCCACAGGGCTCAGTATTGGGCCCAATACTTTTTTTATTATATGTGAATAATATCGAATCCATTTCTACAGATGCTCATTTCACACTATATGCTGATGATACATCACTGGTTATATCAGATAAAATGGATCATAATCTACAAATTAAAGGTAACTTAATTACTATCGTTTCGGACGTCCATCGTCTTAATGTATTTAAAAGGTTTTCACGACGTTTCGAATGCTTGTATCTGCAATCGTCTTCAGGTGAATACTGACAAGTTTAGGTGAGACTTACCAATTTATATGACTGTCGGCGCAATGATGCGTGCAATTCCGCCATGTGCAGCGGTGCGTGTAATTTCGCGCGGTGTGGTGGTGCGTGAAGTTTCGCGCCTCTGCAGCCCGCCAGAAAGAGCAATCAGGGGTTTCCATACGTTCTTGATCTCAACGCTTGGTTGACTAAAGGCGTTATTGGCTTCGATGTAGGCGGCCTCTTTGAACTCGATGGTGCTCAGTTCTATGGGACGACGCAAGTGTTCTACATAGAGAGGAGCATTGGTTCAAACGAAAGTTCAAAGGCCGCCTACATCGGAAACTGCCTTTGTCAAGGCGTGCATGCAGATGCGCGCGAAACTTCACGCACCACCACACCGCGCGAAATTACACGCACCGCTGCAAATGGCGAATTGCACGCATCATGCGCCGACAGTCATATAAATTGGTAAGTCTCACCTAAACTTGTCAGTATTCACCTGAAGACGATTGCAGATACAAGCATTCGAAACGTCGTGAAAACCTTTTAAATACATTAAGACGATGGACGTCCGAAACGATAGTAATCAAGTTACCACATCGTCTACAACCTTCAAACAAAGGTAACTTAATCCTGCAAAATCTGAACACCTGGTTTAAGGAAAATTCCCTATATTTAAATAATCAAAAAACACACCTAATAAGATTTCATGCTAGACAAAAAGAAGTTGCCAGTTTCAACTTGAAAATTGGAGATGATGAAATTTGTCCGTGTTCTACGGTGAAGTTTTTGGGTGTTCACTTGGATGAATTTCTCAGCTGGAAAACTCATTGTGGAACAATTATATCAAAACTGAACTCTATGAATTGTCTTCGCCACATTCTAGACCAGAAACAGCTAATTATGCTGTATCATGCCCAAGTTGAATCCCGTCTTCGGTATGGTATTACTTTCTGGGGAGCATCCCCCTCATGCAAAGATGTTTTTGTCGCCCAGAAAAAGATTATAAGATGTATAGCAGGAGTCTCAAAAAGTGCAAGCTGTAAAAGTCTTTTTAAAAATTTTAAAATACTAACATTACCGTGCCTGTATATATTTGAATTATGTGTTTTTATATATGACAACCAAAACTGTTTCATAAGAAATGAAAATGTGCATTCTATTAATACTAGGTGTAAGACAGACTTTCATGTGCCATTATGTAAAAATGCCCTGACTTATAATTCCCCAAATGTAATAGGGCTCAGATTATTCAATTTGCTCCCCCTTGAAGTGAAAAACTCTAGTACTATCCACAGCTTCAAAATTACACTCAAGTCCTTCCTTCTGGAAAAGAATTATTACTCCCATCAGGAAATGATAGTATAATAAAATAATGAATGTGTTACTCTTAGTAAACTCTCTTTTTATTTTAAGTTCTATTTTTAAGCCTTTTTATGACTAGTCCTACACAATGTACCTTTTGATTGTCTTACAGGATAATAAAATATTTATTTATTTATTTATTTAAGTACCAACTTAGCAGGAAGCAGTTATGGCTAAGTTTCTGCGTACGAGACATCAACGGGTATTACCTCCTTCAGAAACTTTATCCTAAATTAAAAAGCCCCAATATCTGTATATTAGTCTTATTATCAATTTAAGATCAAAAGCTTTACTCTGCAAGTTTGTTGAGGGAAACAAAAAAATTTTTGTTAACTTGAGATTTAATTTATTAGTACGGTACGATTGTCAATTAATACAAAATAAATGAAGTTAAGACGGTCAATTGGAGAGACATGACATCATATTACATGAAAATTAATCTTTTTCGTTAATTTCAAGGCTTATATGCAATAAAAAATAAGAAATTCTCAAGATTACTGAAAAATCGATTATGAAAAGTCGTTTTTTTGGTGTTTTGCATTTTTAACGATATTTTTCCATACGAACAATATCTTTTTTTCATACCATCTAAAAGTCGAGGTTTCAACGAAGAAAATGAGCACTAAAAAAGTAAAAAAAATTAGAATCTGTAAACCAACTTTTTCGATTTAAAATGAGTCTTTTTGTTTACTTTAAATTCGTATACAATCGAAAAATAAATATTTTGCCTTGAAAAAATTACAGCTTATTTAAAACACAAAAAAGAACGTTTTCACCAAGTTTCATAAACTTTTTTGTTTTTTTTGCGGACGATAAAAATTAAAAACGCGTAAAACGTTTAGCGTTTTTCTCGTTCATTTTGAGGTAATGTTGAAAAATGGTGAATACAAAAGTTTTTGATTTTTTAATTATCTACAACTTTTTCCGATAGGATGCATATTTCAGCCACAAAACGTAAAAAACCAACATCTAACCCTCAAAACGTATATTTAGCTACCCCCACCCCCCTTCCGGAACTTTTACTGAGTCGTCTTGATTTTTTTTAATTCACTTATAATTTACCCTTAATTTTCCGACCACCCACATACTGCTAAGAATTTTCCATGAATTGGGGTATTTAAAATCGGTTTGGCCCTCGTCTAATCCTTGAACAGATAACTAAAATTTCTCTAGGGGTATAGAAGACCAAAAAAAAATAATAAACGATTTGCTTTAATTAAAGAATAGATGATTTGATGAACGGAGTACTCATCGAGGTAGATTTCCCCATTACACATTCACAGATTTCCCCTTTACACATTTTAAGAAATAAAAGAATATTTTTATGACTACTCAAATTTTCTAGGAAATTTAAAACAGAAATCTGTTGCATCCATACCTAAAAATTAGCCAGTCCCTGTATAAGCAAACAAATGTGTTCGAATGTTTTGCTTTCAAGAACCTGAGAGATCCTTCTGATGAAAATCATTAACCAATCTTTATCGTGCATGGCTTATGCAAATACGAAAATATGGCCACTGTATCATGAAATATGATGTATCACAATTAGACTGATGATTCATAATTATTATTCAGACATATAAAGTGATTCACAGGACCAAAAACAAAACAAAATTGTATTTATAACCTGCTCGCATCCAACGGCTTGTTTGTTTAGAATATTGTTTTTATTGATTCAGAGATTTTGGAACAGGATTTTATTTGGTATGTTTTCTCTTTGAACTTTTTGCGCAACGTAAAATATTAACTAATGATTTCCATTCTATTTTAATTTAACTAAGAAAGCAATTTTTCCGGTTTTATAATAATTCCTTTCGTTGAGAAGATTTTTATTAAAATATTAAATATTTTTAAATTTTCAAAATTTATCGGAATTTTTTTCATACATTTGATCATCAAAGTATGATTATATAATCGACGTAGGTGGCAATTATTTCTTTAAATAATTCAGAAAACAAACAACTCTTTTGAATAGTTTTCCAAGAAATAGAAATAAATTAAGTTTTCATTAGGGTTAACGCTTTTCATAGAAGTATTTGAAGATTAATTTCAAGCGAATTCACACAATTTATAAGATGCCGTTGGGGAAGAACAATTACATAATTCCAATTAAAATACCCTTCTATTCGAATTTTAATCGAACAACCTGATTTTTTTTGTTTTTCCATAAGCATCTAAGTTGACGCGTTTTTACTCCCGGAAAGGGGCAAAATAAACAAACTATTTTATCTACTTCCAAAACGGTAAGGGTTAGAAAAACAAGTTTCAAATAAAATGTTTAGACCACGCACTTTCACATAATGCATTTTTTACTTTACGAAGTTAGGGAGGTGTTGAGATCAAGGGATGAAACAAATTTAAAAAAAATCATAGCAACTAGAAAACCGCTTGAAATAATAAAACAGTAACTAAAAAATGATAAATACACTCATTACCAGATCAAAATTGAATTAGAAGTATGTTTAAACACTACTTATATTCAATTAGGAAATGATTTCTATCGACAAATCTTTGGGATGGCAATGGTTCCCCACTATCCCCGATTGTGAGTAATATATTCCTGGAAAACTTTGAAGAAAAGTATCTAGAAGTGTCGATGACATTTTCATAATTTGGCCTCATGGCAGGCAAGAATTAGAAACTTTTTTTTGTTATATTCATGAAAACTAACCCACCATAAAATTTACCAAAGAAATAGAAGAAAACCACCAAATAATTGCTTTTCTAGGTGTATCAATTAAAAAATATCCTTAGAAAGGAATTGATGTCCTTAACTCCACAAAATTTCAGAGATGAGATTGCTTTAATAAAAAATATTATTGAAGATTATGAATACCCAAAGAATTTTGTCAATATTGGCCATGATTGCACTTAGTGTAAATACGTTTTTGTTTTATCTAATTCTGATGTATTTATTTCATAGTTGTTTTACAGTTTTACTTTCTGATGAATTAAAGGTAATCGCCGAGTGCTACTTGTCTGATTCTCTAACTAATTAAGTAGAAAAGTAGAATTTCACAAATTATGAAAATGCAATACCTTCCACAAGTTTCGTTTCCAATGTTAATAAAAACGATACAAATATGAGTACTATTTTAATAAAAGACAATTTTCCTGCGTTTTATGTTAGTCATTGTTCAGATTACATATTTATTAAATGACACTTATTTTGATGTCAAGTTTTGTTCTTTGATTTAAAAATAAATATCATGTGTTTGGGGCTGATTTTTTATGTCAAAGTGTCAAGAATAAATATCATCTATTATCATAAATTTCATTATTATTTTCATTAATATCTTAACTATGTTATTTTTTATTTGTCCACTTTAAATAATGACTACTAATTGCTTTTATGCCCTGGAATACATATCTTTGTTTTCAGTTACTTTTTTCTCATAGGTTGTAAATGACACTTTCAGGACATTGACAATTGTACAAAATTTCAACTATGCCCTTCGACATACAAGTAATTCATTTAATTGCTTCCAATTACTTTTTTTTCATGGAAGTGATATTTTCATGACAGGACACACGTAAATAAAGCCACTTATGCCCTAGGACTTCAAAATAATGAATCCTATTGCTTTCAATTACTTTTTCCCGTGGGTAGTAAGTGACACTTTTACGACATTGACAACCGTCAAAAAGCCATGTATTTCCTAGGACATACAAGTTATTAATCTAATTGCTTTAAATATTTTTTCCCATAGGCTTAAATGATACTTTCATAACATTGACAATCTAAAAAAGTCACTTTTAAAGGTATTAATACGAAATAGTAGATTATGTAACAAATGATGATGCCGTAAACGAGACTAAAAACAAAACTAGCAACAATTTATTAATTCTACATGAAAATAAAGAACAATTCCATAATGATACTGACATGGCAAATTTTTGCAATGATTATTATGTGAATGTTGGTCTGAACATGACATCAAAAATAAATGAACCCGTCTCGGACATCATAATCGAATACCCTTCGTAATGAATTCTATGACATTAAAACCTGTCTCTAAGGAAAATAAAAAAATAATAGTGCACCGGGCATAGATGGCATTTCATCAAGTTTATTATTATGAATCAAATTTTCCTACCATCCCAATTCAAAATCTCTTTTGTAACACCCATTCATAAAAAGGACTCTAAAACTATATGTGATTACCGACCGATTAGTGTAATTACTACATTTTCGAAAATATTCGAAAAATGCCTCAAAAACAGGTTATTAGAGTATCTAACTTCAGTGAATGTATTAAATGACAATCAATTTGGATTTATGAAAAGAATAATTCGAACTCGAAATAACAAAAAAAAGGCTCGAAAATATTGAAAGAGCAATTGCTATTTTCCTAGATCTCGCCAAAGCGTTCGATACCGTACCTCACATACAACTCATTGACACACTTGAGCAATATGGAGTGAGTGGTGTGGTGTTGTTTAAGAGTTATTTAACTAACAGAAAACAGACAACTAAAATTAGGAATATAATTAGTGACCCCCTAGAAACTAAAATAGGTATTCCACAAGGAACAGTGCTTGGTCCACTTCTTTTTAATACTTACATCCACTCATTATTAAACTTGAACATACAGTTCTACTCCTTAAAGGCAAAAGCTGGGTAAATGTTAAGAATAAAGTGGTTCATGGACTACATGTTGTAAAATGTTGGCTTGACAAATTCTGATAAAACATATAATGCTTTCTCAGTGAATGATTCAAACAGACCACATTTTAATTCTATCATAATAATTGACCTCACGATAAAAAAAATCCGTAAAATATTTAGGTATCACATTAGACAAAAATTAGAAAAGGACTAATCATATTCAAGATTTAACCAACAAAATTAGGCTATTAATTCATGAATTTTACATAATACGTACAATCCTAAAAAAAAAGCTACTTCTACAAATCTACAAGTCCTTAGTTGTGCGACTCCTTAATTATGATATCATAGTATGAGGAGGGGGGGCTGTATAATAAAGATGCATTAACTCAATGAAATATTATTCAAAAATAGACTATACTCCACAGAATGTCTTTATAATGAATCAATTCTGAATGTCCGATGTCTATACTATCTTAGTAACTGCATCTTCTGTTTCAAATCAACTAACAAACACTTTGTTAACCACTGTTATCAAACTAGGCAGACAACAAACAAACATATGATAATACCACTTAGAAAATATGATAGAAACCAAAGGTTTAAAGGTTTGCTACAATTCTAGACCAGAAATTTTCAACATCCTGCCAAATGAAATTAAAGCGACAAATAAATACAAACAGTTTGTTAATAAGTGTAAATATTTTGTTTAACACAATAGCGATCTGATACACAATATGCTATGAAAAAAGGTGCCTGAATAATTTAACATAATTTATAATCTAGTTCTATTACTTAAGTAGACTATTATTAATTTTTTTAATATTATTATTAACTTTTTGAAGGGTACGTAGAATGTTCCAAGAAAAAAAGACGAAGTGGGGCGTTGGTACAAAAAGTATACCACTCACACAATGTTTCTTACCGTAACGAGAGTGGGTTTAATTAGTGTACTGGCGTAATATGGGTTGCCACCCTAAATTCTTTAACATTTTGTTTTTCTTATTTTTTTATATTTCTATATTCACCTTAAGAATACAAATGAGTTTATAAAAAAAATCGCTTGGTTAATAAAATAGTACCTGAGAGACCGAGCTTTGCTCGGTGTTTTGTTTTCTGTTTGTAAAATCGTGTTTTTTCGGAAATACTTATTTGGATACAATTGAAATATTCGGATAATGTTATAACGCCATCTCATATAGGTGTCTTTCCTGAAAAAACGCGATTTTACACAAAAAACATTTTTTTATAACCTTACCTAACCTGCCGGTATTCCGGACGTCGTCGTTGAATCTGGTGGATTCGCCCGTTCTAACCTAACCTAGCATAAAAAATATTTTTTGTGTAAAATTACGTTTTTCCAGGAAATACACCTATCTATATAAACTAAATAAAAAATCAAAACCCTATCTAAATACAAAATTTCATCCAAATAGTTAGAGTCGTTTCCGAGATAGCTAAAATATATATACAAGAATTGCTCGTTTAAAGATGTTTCCCTTTTCAACATGAATACCCCACAAGAGGTTATCTTGAACGATGGAAGATAGTGACTAAAGTTTATCTTTCGGTCGCAGATGATTCCACATCTGATTTTATGAACATCCTGTTCATATTCTCAAACAAATATTTGATACTATTGCACACAAAGGTGTTGTATTGAAGAGCACTTCTATAGACATTTTGAAGAAAATATTTGCAAAAGATTAAAAAAAATATGTTCATTAACTTTTTTTCGAGTGATCCCAATTTTAATTAAAATGGAACAGAGGATCTGGAAAATTCGCAGAGAAAAACAATATATCAAATTTCCATTGATTTAGGTGCAAAGATCGGAAAGGCACTTGCACACACCAATACGTTTTACTTGACCGACCTCCCAGTGGACAAGTAATGTAATCGTGCGAAAAAAAAAATCGAGATGTCTGTCCGTCTGTCTGTCTGTAATCTTCCACGATAACTGCCAAACTGTTTGACCAATCGTGCTGAAATTTGGTATGAAGATACAGTTCTTGCCCCGAATGCCACCATTGGTTTTTGGCTGTCAACTGTCAAACGGCAGTGTTACTGTTAAAAAATTACAGAAACTATATCGCACGGAACTTGACTTGCAATATGTCACTTGAAAGCATTTGAAAAACTGTAACCTGAAAGTCAGAATTATTTCTCCAACTAACATCTGTCAAAAATTGAAAAATGTCAAAGTCAAAACTTTTCCAGTCAATTATTCAAAATCTATCCGATGGATTAGAACTAAATTCGGCAGGGAGCAATCTGCCGTTCGAGCTTTTCACCGTTTCCCAGTCTGGCGCTACGAATGTTTCATTTTTCTCTTGGGCGTTATCATCCGCTCACCCGGGCTTTGACTAGGACGACCCGCGTTTGGAGCAGGACCGCTCAATTGACTGTTGAATTGAGAGATGAAATTGACTTCGTACAGCCCTAAAAATGTTTTTTTTTTATTGGTGCCCCTTTTTACCCATTTAAAGCACGCCTCAGCGTGTTTAAATCGAACTTTTAAAAACGCGCGTTTTTTAAAGGTAACCATGACAAACAACAAATCGAGAAACGTGAAGTCTAAATGACAAATTTTTGATTATTGATCTGACAGGAGTACCTTGTAACGTCAGATAAAATATTACTAACAATTCGTTCATTTATATGTGCTCCTCCATCCATTTGATGAACTTTTCATATTCTTTTTTATATATATCACTGGATTTTCGCGGTATTAACCGCGATTCTGCCTCACTATTAAAAAAATCGATATTAGAATCATTCATTTTTGAGCTCTGGTGACAACAAATATTGATCTTTGGTAACAAATTGCAAATGAATGTTTTTCTCATTTCCATGACAACGAAAGGTATACTGATGTCACATCACGAATTCAACCTTCTTGCATTATTAGTTCTTATTTCTATTTTTTGTAGTAATAATACCAGTATATATGATTTCAAATGCACCAATAAAAAGAATTCAACCTCAAACGAGCACTCCGGTTGCGCCGTCGTGCTCGAAAAATCGCGCGTGTTTTAAAGCCCTTTTTATCCACTTATACTTTAATATACTATATCAATGTATTATGTCAAAATAACCGCATTCTTCCGAGGCCCGTGCCGGTCAAGTTCTAGGGTGTCCCATGGCTGATTTTTTTATTTCCTTAATTAAATGCAAACATTTTTGTGATATTATTTTCTGAATAAACAAAAAGGGTCCGCTAAAGTGCTACCATGACCACATTAAGTACAAGTCCTCTAAAATGCTATTTTGCCGAATATTTTCAGTATCCAAGTTGGCATTTTGTGGAGAGCGTAATAAAAAATATTAATGTAGTGAAACATTTCACCAATTATTACAAACATGTAACGGTGACGTAACGACCTGGATTAACGATGCAGCTTACCCTTCGTTGTTGTCCCCTTCGATCGGAACTTTCTATTTTCGTTTAAAAGGCCTCTATTTTCGCATCTCGCTGACGTGTAGTTAAAATCACGCAGGACGGAAATAACGCGCTACGTAAGCCTCTCCGTTCTCCGTCCATCTTCTCTTGGGATGAATAATTCTAAACATCAGAAGCAGTGCACGGAAACAGAGCTACGGTACACAGGTGTATGATATACTTCGACATAACGTCAATTCGAAAAATATATTAAATTGTTTCGACTTCAACTGGATTTCCGAGAAGTTTGATAAAATGCCGGTCGTGTGAAAACTGTAGTATTCGATCGTTTATTTTCATTTCCGATATGTGTGACTGCCCTATTGCGGGAGTTGTTACCTCTCACGAGGCTTACAGAAGTTGGATTATTTTCAAAGAATGCAAGACTGATAACGGTGAGTAGTTTATTGAATTATAAATGAAAAACGTACACCTCTAATCTTAGTATTATCCTAATATTGGAAAAATATCCACATTTATAAGATTTTTATCGACGTCTTCATTATTTATATATGGTGAAGAGTCCTGCCAATCAATTCTCGGACAAATGTATTCTATTTATATTGATTGCATCGATTTTTTAACTATGTTCCACCAATTCGGCTCTTTACCATTTTCTACTATTTGTAATCGAAAAAAAAAAATATGAACAATTTCAATTTCATCGATATGCCTATAATAGTTTTGAAAAAAATCTGTTTAAGAGTTCTAGCTGCCCTTGTTATCTTATAATTGAGGACAGAGGGGAAAAGAAAGTGGGGGTGAAAACATTTTAAACAAAATACAGTGGTGGTGGAGTTAAACTGTATGATTTCTCACCTACCTATTAATATCACCTCCACTGTATGAGATGGATCGCCTCCGTTGGATAAAATACTGTAATATAAAATGCGAAAACATGTAAACGGATGTTTTGATATGCCTAATCGGCTAAACCCTTAACCGAACAACTTATAGCCAAACATTTGCAATAAAATTAAACAAATATTATAATCAAATTTTCCAGAAGAAAAAACTTTCCAACTTCCAACTATTAAAAAAAATCATAATGAGAGGAAAATATTAGTAATTTCTCAAACTAAATAGATTCTCAATTTTTTAAGTTGATTCCCTATTTTTTTTCATTCCATTTCCCCATAAGATATCTAATAGAAAACATTTCATTTATCTCTGTATAGAAACATATTTCGGTGTGAGATCCCCACCAAAATTTGAATCTTGTTTTGCCTTCAGCTGTTTTCTTTATTGTGAAGATTTTATAAAAAGTTACCTGTTACACACATTTTTATTGAAAAAAATATTTGTAACGCTCTTTCTGCTTTTGAGAGCGTTACAAATATTTTTTTCTTCTTAAACTTGTTCTCAACGTCAGTTGGGCTCTTTCTGAAGGTTGTTGTTTTATGTTTTGGTATATCCAACATGACATTTCTGTGATGACTTTCCAATACGTTGAAGTCAGAGATGTTGCTTTTCACAAACGTTACAACTTTTAAAATAATGGAATGGAATGGCAATTGATTTTTCAAAAACAGGTCTACGTGAATTTCTGTATTTTCGAATAAATAATAATCTAATAATTATTTTTTTGAGAAGTAAACACTTTTGTTGCTAGTAATAATATAAAATATTTTTTTTAATTAGTTTTAAAATTGTGCATTGTTCATTGCACTGAGGTGTCTTCTAAGGATGATATGCAACATGCATGATAGTCCATTCAAATGGTAGTCGCATCACATGGTCAAAATTCAAGTAATCGGTTTATCTGTGGATCTATATGTATTTTAGGGTGCTGAATCCAAATTTGAAGTTTGCTGACAAAATTTCCTCAGGGTTCCGAGATATTCGCTTGTAATACCACTAGAGGTTAAAATAATCCGGAAATAATTTAACGTCGTGTGGTATTCGGTAAGAAAATTTCATACCAGATTGTGTTTGAAAATCAAATAATTTTAGAATTTATTTTTTGACTCTCAACAATGCCAATTTTTTTTCTTCGACAAGACACTAGCAAAAATATAATGTTTTGATTGACTTAATTGTTTAGTTACCATGGCAACTAGGTAAAACCTTAACCTAAAATGTACTTGAGTTCCGAATCTGTCAAGCGGCACGACGTGAAAAAAAATGTTTCGCTTCGGTCAAGAAAGTAAAGAAAGTATTCGTCAGGAGATTCAGCAGTTAACACCCGCGAATACTAAGAAATCCAAGTCAAGCATATGGAGGCAGTTTACAAACTTTTGCGAAGAAAAATAGTATGATAGAGCGGATATACCTGTGGAGGAACTGGCGCGTATTCTTGAAGGCTATGGGTTCAATATGCGGAAAAAGAACTCCGAAGACTACAAGGAGAGTGTAGTAAAAGTTTTATGGAATTCCAGAGCCAAGCAGTTGCAAGAATATTTTTTTAAAAGGTACAATCCATTTTCTGACATATAATTTGAAAACGCATGAGCTGCAAAAAATGCTAAGCGTCGGAAGTTACAAAAGGACCAAGCCAAGAGAAAGACAATTCATCCGCATTATCAACAGACGAGTTGAAAAAATGTATTGAGCTTTGTGATGAAAACACCCCGGAGGTATTGCAAAAAAAGTTTTTCTACATCGCTGCTCGTGAATTGGCCTGGAGAGGGAATGAAGGAGCTGCAGCATGCATAGAATATTTTGTGGAGGAAATTGATAATCAAGGAAAACCAATAGGTCGCATTGAATATAATCCAGTTTTCTCTAAAACTACCCAAGGCGGTTCAAAAAAAATGGCTGACAGTAAGTGGTTAGTACCAAATATACTCAATGAAGAAATATGCCCAGTTAGACTTTTCAAAAAGTTAACAAGCAAGCGAGATCGCCTCATCAAAACCAACCGTTTATTTTTAACTCCCAACTACAAGAACAGTCCGACGGGACAAAATACGGTCTCTTCCTGGTTCAAATCGGCGGCATCATCAATTGGAATTGACGTCAAAAAGGTCAAAATAACAAATCACTCTGCAAGAGCCACTGCTGTTTCAACTTTAGCCAAAACAGGAATTGGTGAACAGCAATTAATTAAAATAACAGGACATGGAAG
Organism: Gonioctena quinquepunctata; assembly: GCA_018342105.1. Classification (NCBI taxonomy): domain Eukaryota; kingdom Metazoa; phylum Arthropoda; class Insecta; order Coleoptera; family Chrysomelidae; genus Gonioctena; species Gonioctena quinquepunctata. Next base: position 2,381 of record JAFIRS010001865.1, on the reverse strand, counting down.
CAGTCACTCAATAAAATCATATCTGCAGATAGATTCGAGTCACCATCAGGAAATAATTGATGCAATGAGGTCTGTTTCAACTTCTGTAAAGTCAAGTCATGAAGCTCTACAGCAAGATCGAGCCACCTTTTTCAATCAACCTCCTGCCATATTTTATAATAATTGCGTTTTTCATATAAACAATAATGACAATAGTCAAAATGCTATAAATAACTGATTATTATTATTATTTGAATATTTTGTCATTTTATAGCTACCTGAATTAAAAACTAAGAGCTGATTCTTTTTATTATTTTTTTGACTACAACAAACAAAGAATAGTTCATAATTCTCTATTTATTTGATTTTCATATAGGTTCATGAACAAATTTAGTTTGCGTCGCAGTTTCGGTACCAATAGATTCCTAGCCTATACATTTTTAATTTCTACCCATTTTAGTTGCATAAAAATACCAGTTTAGAACGTAGCATATTATATTCTAATATTTTATATCAATTTTGGGTTACTACAAGTAGTAGAAAATTATTATTTATCAATTTTTCATATAGATACATATATAGATTTAGTGTACTTTGCAGTTTCGGCAGCAATGGCTTCTTAGCCTATAAGATGTTGATTTCTACTTATTGTAGTTGCACGGAAATACCATTTTACAATGTAGCATATTATATTCTTCAATTTTGTACCAACTTTGGGCTACTACAAGTGGTAGAAAATAAAAAAATTATTAGTTTTTTTATATAGGTACATGAACAGGTTTAGTTTCGTCACCAATGGATTCTAAAAAAACCTATTTTAGGACGTACAATTTTATATTCTTTTATTTTATACTTACTTAGACCTACTACAAGGGTTAGAAAATTACAATTTTAACGATTTTTCATAAAGGTAGGTACATAACAGATTTAATTTGCGTCACAGTTTCGGCAGCGATTTTAGCCTATAAATTGTTGATTTCTACTTGTTGTAGTTGCATGGAAATAACATGTCGCTGAAGTTAGCTTCGAATTTAAATCTCATGCATGGATTTATATAGTCGACCATGTGAATAATGCTCATGAATTGATAATTTGTGAAAACGGCGATCAGAAAATAGTATATTAAAGTATAAGTGGATAAAGGGCTTTGAAACACGCGCGATTTTTCGAGCACGACGGCGCAGCCGGAGTGCTCGAAATAGAGCAAGTGTTTTTAAGACCAGTTATCCACGAATACTTTACGTTATTTTTTTTTTATTGGTGCACTTTGAAATCATATATACTGGTATTATTACTACAAAAAATAGAAATAAGAACTAATAATGCAAGAAGGTTGAATTCGTGATGTGACATCAGTATACCTTTCGTTGTCATGGAAATGAGAAAAACAGATATTCATTTGCAATTTGTTATGAAAGATCAATATTTGTTGTCACCAGAGCTCAAAAATGAATTATTCTAATATCGATTTTTTGAATAGTGAGGCAGAATCGCGGTTAATACCGCGAAAATCCAGTGATATATATATAAAAAAGAATATGAAAAGTTCATCAAATGGATGGAGGAGCATATATAAATGAACGAATTGTTAGTAATATTTTATTTGACGTTACAAGGTACTCCTGTCAGATCAATAATCAAAAATTTGTCATTTAGACTTCACGTTAGCAGGGGTCGGGTCACTTGGGGCAGGTTATTTTTCCCCAGATTCTGGGGAAATTTTATACTTGAGGCGCAGGCCAATTTCCCCAGATTCTACGACTTTTTAAACGGGTGAAAAATGGCAACATCGCAAGTGGCAACGTTGGCGGGTCGATTATTGGTGACGGAATGTATACGTCAATGGTCGTTGGCGGGTCGTAGACTTCAAAGACACGGTTGGTGGGGCGGTCGAAGATATGATTGGCGGTGATGGGATGGGCCATGGTTCATGACGGGGTGGCCGCTGACGGCGGTGGAGGTTTGGTGGCGGATTCGGGATTGATTCTGCTAGTGGTGCGTACGTCGCTGAAACAATGGCGCGTGGCATAGGTGAGCGGATGGGTGTTGACCAGTGGCTGTGGATTGGGGTAAATTGGGGTTGGCCCACCTGGGGAACGTGTTCCATGACGTAATCCTGGCGGTGTCGGTAGACGTCAAGGTCAAAATGACGACGGCAGACTTCACGACACCGTTGGATAGTTTTCCGGTGGCCCATGGCCAGAAACTTCCTTCAAAGATCGAAAGTAGGGGTTGATCCAGCTAGTGGTGAAACGGCCGTATTTGGGTTGAGTTGGGCGTGTCGGTTGAGTTGGTCAACCGTGACGTTGGCCCGAGGGACATGTGAGGGTTGATCGTGGCTTTGATCCATCGAAAACGACGAGAATGGCGTATCGAAAACGACGAAAACGACGAGAATGGCG